>OZ024903.1:57811646-57963733 GCA_964017125.1 Flabesymbios commensalis
TGTGGGGAGAGTTACTGTCTGTTCATCGTTACTTTCCTTTAAAAAGATGATAAAATGGACAATAACTTGTCCATACTGATGTTCCAATAATAATCCCCTTTAATTTTTTATTTGATTAATTTTATTTAATAATAGTTGACTATATATCATGTATATCGAGCTTGCATATGAGTTTCCTTATGTGGCTACCTCCTCCTGTATGAACTTAGAATGTATAGTGGATGGTATAATTATAGGCCTAAGTGACCGCCTAACTAATAAAGTGCATGAAGAGGTCATACGATCTGATAAGTAGGTATAAACAGCTGTAGTGCTTGAGTTGTTAGTATACTGGTTAGTATTTGATTTATAATACATTTATAATCTACAGAACCTTTATAAATCAAGTGACGTTACGTTCACTGGCTGATCCAGAACTTGGCTGACGGGGGGGGGGGGGAGGGGGGATTTTGAAGCCTCTTGTATACTCTAAGAGGGGCCACCCTGTAGAGACTTCAGTTGTATTCTGTAGTGGGAAGACAAGTACACCCTGCACGCAGGTTGAGAGGGGCAAGCTCCCCCGGAATATTTTGAAATCTAAAGCTTCACTAGCTAACATTATCTAGCAATAGCAAACAATCACTTTTTTATCTATAAATGTATATTGCCCATGGGACCTAGTTTGCAAAAGTGTACATTTTATTATTTTCTTCTGAGCAAAGACAGTAGGCTACGTAGGGAGGAGTTCAAAAGTAAGCCTGGTAATTCTGAACCATTACCAGTAAAATGATGAATGGCCACGCAAGTATGATTTTTTATAGAGAAACAATTTTTACGATCTGATAAGTAGGTATAAACAGCTGTAGTGCTTGAGTTGTTAGTATACTGGTTAGTATTTGATTTATAATACATTTATAATCTACAGAACCTTTATAAATCAAGTGACGTTACGTTCACTGGCTGATCCAGAACTTGGCTGACGGGGGGATTTTGAAGCCTCTTGTATACTCTAAGAGGGGCCACCCTGTAGAGACTTCAGTTGTATTCTGTAGTGGGAAGACAAGTACACCCTGCACGCAGGTTGAGAGGGGCAAGCTCCCCCGGAATATTTTGAAATCTAAAGCTTCACTAGCTAACATTATCTAGCAATAGCAAACAATCACTTTTTTATCTATAAATGTATATTGCGGGACCTAGTTTGCAAAAGTGTACATTTTATTATTTTCTTCTGAGCAAAGACAGTAGGCTACGTAGGGAGGAGTTCACAAGTAAGCCTGTTAATTCTGAACCATTACCAGTAAAATGATGAATGGCCACGCAAGTATGATTTTTTATAGAGAAACAATTTGTTTAAGACTTTGCAAAAACGTTTAGAGAAAAAAGACACGGTTCTATATACTTTTCCTTTATTGCTTATAATAATAATTAAAATACACAAGATAGGAAATCCTATTTTTAATAGTCAACCATGAAACATTAGCCATACAGTGCACTCTTAACACAAAAGATTCCTGGAGGTTTTTTTCAAATAGTTGTATAGAGAAAGGTTTCACATGCATACCAGATATGTATGTGGGACCTTTCTCTATATCACTATATCCAGAAAGAAACCTTCAAGAACCGTTTGTGTTATGAGTGTGTCATGGTAAAACCTGTATATTCTGCACGAACCGCCTGTATACAAAATAACAATAAATTCGTAGATACAAATCTACAGTTTTAGCAATAGATTGACGTTACTGGTGTATTTTAATATGTGTGACTCACGAGTCTATTCACGTTATTTTTTACAGGCTGCAGTGTTTGTTTCGTGATGGTTTAATTATATGCCAGTGAAGCCTAGTTACCTAGCTTTGCCCGCGCGGAGCACGGGTCCAAGCAACCTGCGTGCAGGGTGTACTTCCCTCTACACCCTGCCAGATATGAGCCTGTGTCCACCTATTTGGGAACCCACTCCAGGAGGACACACGTGCCTCTCGTGCGACACCCCCCAAGCTTAGACATCAAAGCTAATCGCAACGCGCCGGCGATCAGACGGCACCGTCTGGCCTGGGAACGTCAAACCAAGTGACAGTATACGCAAAGCGATGCGAGAGCTTGGCCAACGCTGTTCCAACTTTGTGACAGCGTCGATGATAATGGCCCAACATTGAGGCAGCAATGTGTCCTTGCCATCTGCGAAATGTTATTTGTACAGCCTATCACACAATTATAGAGTGTGTACAACTGGATTATACAGTCAAATATTGCCACCTCTGATTACAAATTGAATAATTAGAGCCTAAACCGGGGGATTACATCAGCTAATAAATCAAAACCAGTTTAAACAGTGGCTAAACTCTTATTCTTGTGATTTTGTGTCAATATAATCCCCCTAATTATCTACTTATGAACGAAAACGCACGCAAAATATGTAGTTTCACTTTGAAAAATAATACGTAATTTTGAGATTAAATGTGCTCATATAAATTCAAGAAAATAATTCAGAACGTTATATGTGACTCTATTTATGGTAAAATATGTATGCTATGACATACTTGAATTGGAAATGTATGGGTAACATATTTATTGCAATAAAAACTATATTTGTTCTACATGTACCACTTTCACGATTTTGGGCAGAGTTTGAAATTTAGGGGAGGAGCCGACAGTTGGGAGTCGCGTGGAGAGGGGTGCTCAATTAGGTGGAAAAGGCCTCATCGCATTCAGGGGTAGAGTGAGAACGGATACAACTGAAGTCTATACAGGGTGGGGTCCAAGCAGTGTTGCATAAGTAATTGATAACATAATTTTGAAGTGCTTAAAACACAAAAAAGTACATTTCTCAGAACGTTTCATGAAATTTTTCGAAAGGTATATACAAAATTAATATTAACAGATATGAAACGGTAAAAGATAAAAAGAGAAAATATATTTGTAAATTATTTGGAATAAGTTGTTGATCCTACCGGTGATTTATGGCGAATGCGCGTGTTAAATGGAACCACACCTGAAATGAGAGCCTATATTGTGATGCCAGTAGGCCTTGTTAATATGCCTATTCTACTATAAGGATGTATTGTTGCACTGTCATGATACAGATATTCTGCTGGGGTAAAGCTAAGCGACCACTTGGGACGACATTACCTGCTTTAATACACTACAGACAAGTTGAATATTATAAGGAAGGTTATAGTTATTATTTATTAATAATGTTATGACCAGGTGAACTTTGCATCGTAGATGAGCATCGGCTTACCGTTTGTTTGATCAGTTTGTCAAAATAAATAACTTAGAGTGGATGTCATAATATTATTTACATTATTGTTGTTCTTTACAACAATAACGATCTTTACATTTGTTATCTTCCACATATCTCGCAGTTGCATTGACAAGAAAAAATATATTTTGTATTTTAAATATATTATACTACACGAACCGAACATGTATGTATGTGAATAATTCAAAGCCATTACTAACGTATTTGTCATAAATACATTTATATACAACATGTACAATAGGGTTAGCATGGTTAGTTGTAAATCACATGCAAATCGACATGATAAATACACTCAAAATCAGGATTGTCATTTATATATTTAAACCAGCACATGGTATTTAAAACATGCATCATAACTACTTAAAATAACGTTAATCCTTACAGCGCGGGGATCTACTTTATAATTAGACCCGTAACATATGTATTAAAATAAATCAGAAAAAGCTAACTAAGACATTTATGATGATTTCAAAAAAACCCTTTGGTCTCCATAGAATGTGCGAAAGTATTTCAGTGCTCACAGTAAAATATGCATTCAATCTTGGAACACTGATATATATTGGGGCCTAAATTTCTCAAATAACAGAAATTTTCAGTCACTTGAAGTTGTGTATCGCGGTAGCGAGACACAACTTCGAGTGACTGAAAATTTAAATTGAATAGCTCCGTTTCTCTAAGGGGAGAAACAATAAAAAAAGCCATAATCTTAAAAGAATAATCGATCACAAGTGAAATAACTTATTATAATGGCGATCCCCAGTGTCTGATCATGAGAAGTGTCATTTTTATTTTAACAATTGGGATTCAAATTAGCAATTGTGTAAATCACATTGAAATTATTTAAATATTACAAAATATATACTAAAATATAACTAGCTCATCAGTACGAAACTGGACACGACGCCTTCACTATCGAGTACCATATAATACATATGAGGTTCATATTTTTCCATAAGCTGATAAGTGATGCGCCTCAGTCTCTGTGACCCCACCACAACTGACAGTCTTCAGAACTGAAGAGCGCCACAAATATAACAAACAAATCGGTACGGGTTATGGGAAACCCTTGGACCTGGTCAAGTTCATGGGTTCGAGAGTTATCAAACTACTATTTTCTCAAAACACGCATAAGTATATTTTGCTAGAGTGGTGACTTTCGCTGCTCATGATAGATATAAACTGTTCAGTTTCGGATGGGGTGCTAAAATATGTGATATATGTTTCGGCCTCAAATAAGAGAGAAGAACTTTTCTATCGAGTTCAACAGATCACACTGCATTAAGAAATGAATTTCGTCGTCAACTTGAGTCGTCTGACATCGTTTGCAAAAACGACTAGCTACATGCAATGCCAAATATGATGTAATAAATACGGATATATTTAATCTAATTATTTTTAGTGTATATAGACATCTACTTGCCAAATCAAGATCACAAGGATTAGCTGGCGTGTTGATTTTAAAATGTTAAAGGGCCAGCCCCAAGTGCCCCAAAATTTAAAAGTTTCAAAGTCGCTACATCAGCCACAAACATCCCATGAATATTGCCGGCGTATTTTTGCAATGTTCACGCAAAGATTTACAGCATGTCAGTTGGTTCAGTTTAGTGTTATCGAAATGAAAATGTTATCGAGCCCTCCCGTCTGAACTGTGTGGCCCGATACGAACATGGTCATTTCCTGATGACGTTGTAATTAAACTTGCAGTATCTTTGACCATGTGATACATCTGACACCTTACATACTTCTCCTAATACGAGTTTAAAATCATTTTGTTATAGATTACGGCGTATAAAATATTATAATGATATAATGTGTATGTTTTTTTCATTTGTATCTGTAGTAAAATATATGTATCGGTCAAAAACTCAATAAAATAAAGTTCAAAGGACATATCACGCACACGACGTTGGTAGAACCTCGAAGTTTGGTTATTGTGTTCGAGGGGCTCAATAATATATAATATCTCCAAAATGTTATGCTGACCGGAAAATGTTTTGAGATCACTTTTCTAGTCCTTCTTATTTTGAAAGTTTTTTTACAAAGCAAAGTTTCATTGCAACAAATTAAATGGTCAATTTTCCCCGTCTTGCAACTTGAAGTTGTGTATCTCTAAGGTATACCACGACTATCAACTAGATACAATTTACTTATTTTATATTGGTTTTTAAATAGGCCTACTATTGTTTTGTCATGCTGTATTGCTAATATAAAAACTCGTTATCCGCATGAATAGAAACCTTCATTATCAACAGTAATAAACGGTTCAAATTGGAATGTAGACGCCTATATATATTTTCCAAAAAACGAGCAAAAATATTTTTGTATCAAATCACGTAGACTTACCCTTCTGTAATAGGCAACGTTTTTCAGAATGAATCGCGAGTTTCGATCGCCGCCCCAGGTATGCAGTATGACGCAGAATCACATTCACTAAGTAAGCCCCTACCGACTTGATCCTAATTTATGGACCATGCGTGCTCGCTCAAAGTCCAACCCTCGAAAAGTGAGCTTCGGTGTCAATGGAAGGTAATATAGATCTTTTATAACTCAAGTAGGCTGTTAATATTTCCTGCTCTGTGTGTCTCACTGCAATAATTTATTTCGACTTCTTTTCGGCAGCCCTACGATTTTTGAAGCAAATATTTATAGACTAAGCAACTGTTGCTCATCCGCCCATCTGCCTAATCATTACGCCTGCCAGGATTCTGCATGACATTGACTCTGACAGGAATGATTTCACTGGTGTATGAGAGTGGTGTGTGAAACATAATGCCCATAATTATGTTTGGATTGTGTCCAAACATATTGAGTTTTATTTGGTTCTTTCACGTTTTTATTCCTCTATGTACAAAAATTGGAGTGCTATTTTTAAGAATTCCCAGTTGTTCTTCCAGATTTATTCAGGATTTTCTGGATCACTATGTGAATCAATGTCAAATTTTGATGGGCTATTTCTCCTTGAGTTTTTATCTACTTCGAAACCTTGTCACAATGATCCTTAGGTATTGAAGTTTTATGCTATGATTACCCTTTGAGCACCCCTACCGACACCCTGAGAGCACCCCTACGTATATTAATTAAAATTACATTTATTCAGTAATGCTCCAATGCTGGGCCAGCGTCTCAGACAGTGGCCCAGTATTGAAACAACATTGCATTTTTGGTATGGTCAGTAAAAATCTTTTAAATGCTACATTTGACAATTAAAATAACAGTTGCAATTCCATTGAAACACAAAACGTTGACTCGATGTTGTTTTAGTGTTGGGCCTGCGTCACGGACAGTACGCAACATTTAATAATTGAAATGCATTTATATACTGCTGTTTCAATGGCGGGCCAGTGTTGCAGACAGTGCCCTAGCATATGTTGGGTGTTTGCTATGAGCAGCTGGAACCTTTTGGCATACCACAGGACAGAAACAATATACCTGGGGCCAACGGCCGTCACAATACATTATCGTCGCCCGTAAATCGCCGTAACGCAGATTCACCCAGAAAATGACACAGTGTTGCATAATATCACTGTGAAGAGCTGTGCCAAATCTTGTAACGATCGTGATTGGTGATCTGTATAAATTTAGGCAAATAAAGATTTTGAATTAAATCGCCGTAACGCAGTCATTTTTATTCAGATGCACCCTGAAAATGACACAGTGTTGCATAATATCACTGTGTAGAGCTGTACAGAATCTTGTAACGATCGTGATTGGTGATCTGTATAAATTTAGACAAATAAAGATTTTAAGTCACTTTGCATTTTTTTTAAACCATTTTCACCAGCCTGTATCTCATCGAATGTTCAATATTTTACAAATCTGTTTTTGGTAACATGTTTGCTTGTACAAACCAGTTATTGGAATATTTGTGTTGTATTTTTGCCATTTGTAGTTTGTTCACGATAGCTTTGGGAAGGTCGGAGGGGTCGCATTTCTTATAATACATTACAGCCGCCCGTAAATCGCCTTAACTCAGTCATTTTTATTCCGATTCATATTGTAACGATCGTGATCGGTCATCTGTATAAATTTAGACAATTAAGGATTTTCAAGTCACTTTTCTATTTTTTAAAACCATTTTCACCAGCCTGTATCTCCTTAAATGTTCAATATTTTAAAAATCGGCTTTTTGTAACATGTGCGATTGTGGAAACTGGTTATTGAAACATTTGTGCTGTATTTTTAACATTCGTAGTTGGTTCACGGCGGCTTTGTAAAGGTCGGAGGGGTCGCATTTCTAATAATACATTAGCGCCAACCGTAAATCGCCATCAGGCAGTCATTTTTAATCCGATTCACTTTTAAAATGACTAGTGGCTTCATATCACTGTTCACAACTGTACCAAATCTTGTAGCGATCATGATTGGTGACCTGTATAAATTTAGACAATTAAGGATTTTCAAGGCATTTTTCAATTTTCAAAACCATTTAGTTTGTTTACAGCGGCTTTGTAATGGTCAGAGAAGTGGCATTCCTCATGATACTTCGTACTTCCGAATTTTTAGTTCCTACTTCGGAATTTGTACTTCCTATTTCCGAATTTGTACTCACTACTTCCGAATTTACACTTTCTATTCATAATTTTTATTTCCTACTTCAGAATTTGTATTTAATACTTCCGAATTTGTACTTGAAGTCTGAAGTCCGAATTCTGAAGTCTAAAATTCCAGTTCAAAATAGCTGCCAAAAACCCATAAGCAAGATCTCAATCAAACGGTCATAATAAATATAACACAACCAAATTCAAAATGGCTGCCAAGAAACTCATCAAACCGAGTCCAAACATTGATGTAACTTGAAAAGTCACAATTCCCTTCTTCTATCTAGTTATTAGAATAGAGAAGTACCGTACGTATTGACAAAGCATTTGCTTTATATTTTTTGAATGTTTGCGTAAGAGTACCGTATTATCATAATTATTTTCTTCCTCGGTGACATCCTCTGCTAAGCAAATCATACAATTTTGATTTTATTAATAATTGTCGACATCGGGATTCGAAATCAGTGCGCAACGAGAACGAAGTAACGCTCATACCGCTCGGCTACGCTAAACCTGACAATGCAGAAGTCTTACCTTTTACTATAATATGGTAGACATCTGCCAACAAATAGACAGACGGAGTTTGACGTTTTGGCGGGAACGTACATTGTACATTGTGATCTGTCTATATGGTGTGTTGAAGAAACCTCTCTCATTACAGGAAAGTTGCCCTTCCTAACATCGCATAATATAAATATAGAAAGATTATTTGTTTATGATCTTGTATTATACTGTACCGTTTTACTGAAATAAATCAAATCACATGATATCAAATAAACACAATTTTAAGAAAATATTTGAGGTATATTTTACACAAAAACCGATAAAATTTAGTAGGCCCTACTCAGGTTACTGGAGTGTGGGAAGAGCGCCACCTGATGAATAGTATTGTACAGGGTCGATTAGCTCATAGACATAGACGCAATATTATTCCCAGGCTGGACCACTGTCTGCGAACCGCGTTGGCCCAACATTAAAGTAGTTGGTTCGTCATGATTCGCTGACTAAATATTTGGGCCTATCCGAATGTACAGCATGGTCAAAGTCCACAGGAGTGGGGTCCGCCGTAATGTAAATATTAGAGTCTATGAGTCAGTGAAGCAAAACGACTCAGCTGCTTTAAAGTAAAATTGGTCAACTATATAGCTTGAGACATAGACACAATGTTATTTTGATTCTGGACCACTGTCTGCGACCCGCCTTGGACCAACATTAAAGTAGCTGGCTCGTCATGATTCGCTGAGTAAATATTTGGGCTCATCCGAATGTACAGCAAGTCCACAGGTGTGGGGTCCACCGCAATGTGAATATTATGATTCAGTGAAGCAAAACGACTCAGCTGTTTTAAAGAAAATTGGGTCAACGTAGCGTGTTTTCTGGGCTATCATGAAGTCGGTCCTAGCCTATCAGAACGTTTGTTTTTGACAAGGATACATTTGAAACTATTCATTTTTCTCAGTGATCGCGTGGATTTTTATGCTTTTTATTGCAGTTGTTGTTCAGACCATAATGTTTCCTGTGACACAATCAAAATTTAAAACACAATTTGAAGGCCGATTCGGTGTAAAATCCCTTAAACGCTTTAGTCCAGTAATTTTGTCGATGGACCCACCACAAATTGCAACACAAGGTATTTCACCTGGAGGCATTCCGGATGGGTCTTATAAACACTATATTAAAAATCTGGTTAAATTTATTTTGCGGAAATAATTTTTTTTACAAAATAGGCCAAAATCCCAAAATCGTAATTTGGTGATGTTTTTTTTAAAATCAGACATAATATCAAATTCCGAGGGAAAACTTGTTTAATACACCTTATCATCCATATTTCAATACGTACATATTGATCGTTTGACTCACTGACGTTGAAAAATAAGTTGAGAAAAATAAAAAAAACATTTTCTATGGGTGATAACATAGCAACACCCCAGTTTCGTGTCAGTATTCCCGTGTTTAGAGAGCAACGAGGCACAATAATTTACTGATATGTATAGTTATGTATTCTTGCACCTAAAAATATATATGCCATGTACAAATACCACTCAGTTTTAAGCATATACACATCTCGGTTCAGAAAACATAAGTCAAATATATAGATATGGCCAATAATTATGTTGTCTCAAGCCGTTTCCACTCACCATGTCTTGTTTTGTTGTCAATTTTGATTATTCAGTAATAAAATAACATGTTTCGACGTGTAATACATCATTAAAACGGAAAAATTAATTACCTTTTATATGGTATATTACATGTGTAGATTGATAAAATGGAAGATCAACAACAGCTGTTTGCATAACCCTACCCCCTAATTTTAGAACCGCATTAAGTTAGTCCTATTTTTTTGCTGTTAACATCTCATTTCATGTTTTGCACATATCGCGATTTAAAAAAAAGATGGTGTGGTCTTCACCCACAATTGACAATAGTTATTCGAGCCCAGATAGTCTGAGAGCAAGAATGTACTCACGGTCACGGAGACTCCCCACAATACCGAATTATTAAGTGTGTGGAGAATAATTTTTAGTTTATTTTTTAAAATATCGATACCATTTACCACTCCACCAAGGATAGGCCACTTTACGCTGTGTGCTTTAATAGGGACAGAAAAGGACATTTAGCGTAATCGGTTTTTTTCTAATGTAGTATTTCATGAAATGTTGAGGACGGTATACACATAAACAGATGTAGCCTACTGTTGAGTAATTATAATTGATATAGTTATTGAGAAATTATATTATAAATAGGTGTTAAAATAAAATTGTAATCATGATAATGATGTCAAATAAAAGTATCGTATGTCTTATTGTATTGCCAGATAACGAAAACATATAATATGTTTTGGTGAAATCCCTATCTCAATTATTGATGAATAGTCAGGGGGTCAAATGCATATTTTTGGTCGAACCTGAAAAGTAGGTCCAAAGTTTTTTTCTCAATGTTTTCATGTTATATAGGTATTGTACTCCATGAAACTGCATGATGGCATTCTTACAACATTGAGTATTTTTATATAACACGTTTTAAAAAATCGCGTGAATAATGGTTTTACACGGTTCGAAAAATACAAATATTTATATAAAGCGCCAAACTAATCTATATTTGCCATCATTGGAAATAGTCCTAATTGTACAAATTGATTGAACCAGAAGCTTTGAGTTATGTAAACCCTTTGACCCCAAGGCGTTTCCTAAATATAATTACCAGTGTAAAAACCTCAAATTTCACAATAATGTTTGAGTGTGACCTATCAAAATGAAATGAATTTCATTACGAACCTGAATATGATGTCGTAGAGTAACTATATGGCCTATGTACCGCGATAATTATTATTCTATAAATATATCGACGAGATATATAATGTATAATTTTGGCCATACGTTTTAAAATTGTGTATACTACGTCATCTAATGATATTAACACTTAACATCAAAACATTTGTTCAGAGATTTATCAGGCCTTCAGATTTGAAAATTGGTGGCGAGTGAAAAAAAACTCGCCTCAAAGTGGTGAGGCGAGTGATCACTCACCATAGTTAAATGCAATGGCTAACTGGTTGATGAAAATTGAAAAACAACCTATGAATTTGCAATTTGAAAAAATCTGACAACACTGAGGTGAGCTGTATTTCGCTCACGTGACTCTACAGTTGCGTGAGTTATGGTGTGCGTGAGCGATCACTCACCTTAAATCTGAAGGCCTGGATTTATACATTTTTAAAAGAAATCATTGTGTGGTGTATTGCCTCTGCCAAAGGAGGTTATGTTTTTGGTCGTGATGGTTTGTCTGTCCGTCAGTAGGATTATTTACAAAGCAATGAATGGATTTGCATGAAACTTTTATCAGAGGTGCGTCTCGGGCCAAGGAACAATCCATTAAATTTGGAAATGATCCTGCTTAGTTTACGACCCGGATCCAATAAACAATCACTGCGGCGGAAGTTTGCCGTCTCTGACTGACTGTCTAGTTCTATTTGATATGTCTATGTTTCTGCAAGTAACACCTATAACATTATACCTTTATGGTAACGTATGGGTGCTCCATGGCTAGATTCAATTGATGACAGGTATTGTAACCCCCATTCAAGCGTTATGCTTTGTGAATAAAAATAAATTTGAAATTATTTTCATTCATTTGGAATTACTTGTGCGAACTGTTCGTCGTGATTGATAATTCAGACCAAGAGGCCATGACAAGAAATCATGACCCATCCACAGGCTATGTTTTCTTTTAAACGCGATAAAACAACAATTAAAAGGTTTTCAAAAGAGTCATCAAGACGACCGCAGATTATCATGATTTTGTGTTTATCAGATACTATGATCCAAAAAATGCCTGCGTCTTTCGCTCTACCAGAGTTGCCACTAAACCAAGAGGGCGAGGTAAACATGTTAAAGAAGGGCCAATGAAGGGTCAATTTTATGGGCATTTATGATATGAAATCTACAAACCATCAAACTGTCAAACTGAATAATTTGTAGAAAAGCAGACAGTGTGTGACACTCAAAACACTCGTAGCATAGTTATACATAATTGTATAGGCTTACCACATATTGATATGCCACATGCACACCATGACACTGCTATAACAGGTATGACACATTTCCAGTCATTGGCGACAGGCCCCTATTTACAATTATGAAATCAAATCTGCAACTGCATAAAATGATGGCAGATGTCCTTTGGGTGTATCCAGATAATTGTTTGCCAGAGACGTATCCCCGGGTTGGTGGTATACATCTCTTCATGGGTGTCATCGGTGTACAACTCTGATGCAGGATCAGTACCGTGGTGCAGACTTACATTTATGCATTTAAACACAAAATAAAGCCAATGTTACCCAAGATAATGTGATGACGAGTGAGCCCTAGCACCCGAAGGGTGGTGAGAGTGAGATAAAGGCAACGCAACTTGTTTAAAAGTTGCTTTTAGCCTTTCCAATTCTTCATTAGTATACAATACTCATTGAAGATGAGTTGGCAAGGGTGGCAAGGAACCTGGAAACGGAAGCATTTAAAAATTTAATTAATTCAGCTGCACCGTCGGCGAACAGAGGGTCGCGGTGGTCTAAATGAGGTGTTGAATCAGCCAGTAGCTATCCTGTATCTCGTGTCTTATCTCGAAAAGTCAGAATGAGAATAGGCCGATACAGTTGGAATTTAGCAGATTATTCAAATGTACATTTGATAATTTATTTTATAAAGCCTATGTCTCTTATGCATATTTAAATTCACTTAGTATGTTAACATACTTAAAATTATGCTCTGAGCTTGCTGTCCAACATGTTGCTTTCCAAGATAATGTTACTACATCTAGTCTTTAATATATGCGTTACTACAATTCCAGCACTAAATTTTGAGCACGAATAGCCAGATGTAGGGTATCTAACCTGAAACATATCCCTGTTCCAACAGCTTTGGTGACTGCTGCTAGTAATAACAGGATGAAGGTCTTATTCAAAACATACACAAGAGCACATGCACACTCTTAATACCAGGACCGATCTAAATAGCAAAAATCCGAAAGTCGCATAACAAGACGATAATCACGAAGGAGCTGACAACAGCATATAGTTACACAGCTTTAGGAGACAAATATTGATATTCCCATTATAATGCAATCGCCTATACATAATGTGTCATAGAAATTAAAGTGACAACTGCTGAATATTTTGACCTCATTCCTAACCTGCTGCCAGAACCCTCCTTGTCACGATGTGATACTATGGTTGGATGCTCTGGTATTGGTATTATCGGAGATATTAATGTCTTCTGGCTCGATGTAGTAAGGAACTTATTCTGTGGTTAGTAACTCGGCGAGGGGAGCATCACCTGTTGATAATTATGTTAATTACCATCACCTGAGCAAGCCTTCCGGTAACATTTGAAAATAAAACTTTCTGTTGAAGAATGCCTTGATGCTTGAGCCACAGAAGTTAGATCCGTTAGTATATGAATGGAGCAGAGACGGGAATATGTTATGTTCAACTACAGTCCCTGAATGAGGTCAACTGATCTCAGATTGCATCTCAACGGGTCCCTAATTACATAAAAAAATCTTCATATGGTTGCTCCAGTAAGAACTATGTGATAGTGTTCGATGTGGAAGCAACAAAGCAGGAATACAGGACGCATTGCCATTGTCTAAGAATATGATGCATACTACTACTATATGAACACAGATGATGAAACAAACAATGAGCAGGAAAGTAGTAGTAGCTTTAATATAAATATATAGCAAATGACAAAATTATGTTGAAGGTGGTGGTATCATTGCTGATTATTTAACTTGTTTAAGATAAAGAACTATTTTTTTCAATAACTATTACGTACAATTTTGGTAGTTTAGCAGGTACAGAAACCTCTGAATTATTACACCAAATATTAATAATTGATGTACCCATATATGTGATATTGGAACTATAAATAAGGAACAAAAAGGTTAAATATCGTGAATTATTTAGTCATATGCTAAACTGTTATAGCACAAGAAGGGAACATATACGTCAAAGTTAAATTCAGACCACATTGTCATTGATCAACTTATTTCGCACAATACAATCATTTGCCTTTACACATATTCTGAGATTTAACTTTGCCTAATTAGGGCCCACAAATTTTCCTCTGTGTGCCTCAATAGCGGCCGGGCATCTAAACATTGGGGAAGTGTTGGGTCAATGCAGCCCACCAGCGTCACAGAAAATGGCCCAACATTGGGTTAGTGAATCATGTTGACTAGCCCATGCAATAGAATGCCAACGTGTAATACATTGCTACACTATTCAAACAATATAATAACCCCCCTATCTTTCATCCCAGCAAATATATACATGTACGGTCACGTAGGCCACATTTAGAGTGTGGCCTAGATGAGCGAGAATATGTGAGCGACAGATTATCTAGTTAATTAAGATCATGACACTTCATAACAAAAACCTAAATTATAAGACAATGAATACAGGTACAGCCATAGAAACATGTACAAATGTGGAGGATGTAATATACAAACGATACTGAATTAGGAATGTTTGACCTCATTTTGTGACCTTTGACCTTGAACTATAGCTTTTACCTTTGACCCAATAATATTTATTATTAATATACAAACAATAAAACTAATAACTATCAGTTGTGTGAATATATAAAGTGATTTTCTGTTTTCCCCGATCACCTAAAACCACTATTTTGTGCCCCGATAGGCGAAAAAATGTAAAACTCGTTATTTCAAAATGCTCAATGTTGTGAGAATGCCATCACGCGGTTTCATAGAGTACAATACCCATATAACATGAAAACATCGAGAGAAAAACTTTGGACCCACTTTCCAGGTTCAGCTCCTGGCCCCCTGACTAGAAGATAAGATAACTTTGGTGATTTCATGGCGACTATCTGAATTTTGCATGATAAGGATGTCTAAAAAAGTTTTCATGTGTTTTATTGTATTCCTTGATACCGAAAACATATGATTTGGTGAAAAAATCAAGTCCTATCTCAAATATTGAGGAAGATATGTTAGCTTTGGTGATTTGATGGCCCTCAAAGGTTATAAACCCACATCCGCCTAGATATCATCACAAGGATGCTAGTGATGCATAACCAAAAGAGAAAACAAAATTATCAGCCAAAACAATGTAACCCCCCTTTGCTGCAGGACTAATGGTTGTCTGGAAAATTGGAGCTCTACGTCAGACCCGTAGAGTTAATCGACTTCGCCTCGTGCGGGGGGCCTAGGATAGTGGTTAGCACCACTGCCTTTCACGCCAGAGCTCGGGGTTCGGTTCCCGGTCTCGGCGGTTTGAAAGAAACAAAAAAGTGTTTCTTCCCCATCCACGTGTGAAAGCTAGTATTGTGGGGAGCCTCCGTGACCGAGAGGTAGCGTGCTCGGCCTCAGACCGCCAGGGCTCGAATCCTGTGTCTGGACGACAGTGTCTTCTCAATCATCAGGAGGTTCTCCTGGCCCAGTTTAGCCTATATGTGCACAAAGGTGGCCTAAAGCCCGATTCATTTCATTTCGTGCCGTACGTTACAGCTCTGGCCGTTACGATAAATTAATCGTTCCAATTTTCAGACAACGATATATTATTATTGGATCAGTATTTAATATTGCAACCGCATATCTAGGCGGTGAGCTCAGTCAACGTAAACTTTAATCTATCCGTGTACGTGAAACGGTATTGAAGCGATATAATGGCCGTGGCCTTTCAGAAGTAGACTATGTATATATACATCGATCGATTCTCCATGGTTTCGTATGGCCCACTACATCTATTTGCACATTATGTTTATCTATAGCTTGAAACGCTGTCCTGAAAAGTACCTTGTTTTCATAACGGACGTTGTAAGAGCAGGCTGGCTTACTACATAATTTACACTACATAGCTTCCATACAGGGTCGTATCTCGGTTTAAAAAAGGGTGCCCCGATGGAATGGGTTTGCGTGGGGCCCGGGGTTTCTCGTTTTCCATGAAATAGGTAAATCGTTCAAAAATGTATGCACGTCGGTAATATAAGAGTTATATTAACTGGTGGCATAGTTTCATTCATGCGTTTTATACACACAAATATAACTATATATATTGTTGGACAGATTATAATTAAAAGGGCGTTTGGTGCCCATTTTGACTCGACAACATTTGGAATCTATCAATATAGAGCCTAAATAGTTTAGGGCTATAGAATGGAAATATGCGTGATATTTCGGAATGTATGAAGAAAATAATTTGTAAAGTATTTTTAAAGATAACTAAAAAAAGAGTTATCGAACTCCGAAGCCCGGCTTTAGTCTGTTTGAGTGCTATAGACAAAAAAAATCAGAGTATTGGTCTTCTTCATAGGCCAGAATCCTAAATGTCCAGGATATAATTAAGGAGGGGGTGCTGGTAGCCAAGATAAAAATGGCTTGCGTCGATGAACATTTCAGGGTGGGCGAAATTTGCAATTCGCGGTCTATGTATTTTACAGTGTTATTTCATAGGCCTACATTGTGCAAGGTTTCAAAAATATTGTTTCATGTATGTATGGTGTGATGGAGAGCCCCTCGCGCCGAAAGTACCTGTAAGTGACCGTCGGAGTCTCTAGTGTGGGGTCACAATGGCGGACGAGGGAATCTGCCCAATCTTCACCATTTCAACTCAAACTTCCTTCCCCGTTGAGTCGCCGGTTCCAAACAAATCATAAAACTCTTTCTCCACTTGTCATGTTTATTCGTTTGACATTTGGCAACAACAAAGCACAACCTCCGCGCACGGCACTTAGCGAGAGCGAACTACGGCACGTCCGTAGTCGCCGAGTGTAACGCCTGAAGTGCGGGAAAAAAGTTCCAAAGCCGCCCGGCTGCAATTGTGTGCACCCGTCACCAAGGTACGGAAACGAGGCGGTCGTCCACAGCCTCCCGCGTCCGAGAAGCCGGGGATAACTGCCACCTTAACTGAACGAAGTCAGGATCCTACATATGTTCATTTTAATTTTAAGTGTGATGGGCAAATAATTTCGGACAACAATTTTGCATCCGGATTGATGTCATAGGTGTTACAACGCGCCGTTGTATTCGGCTATGATAACAGACAGACAGACAGACAGAATTTTCATTGACGTAAAAAGTCCTCATGGACTTATCGTTTAAGCTCGTAACCATAATGCATACCAGTACTATCCAAATTCTTTATTTATTTGCCATCAATACAAAAACAATTACAATTAATATGTCCGACATAATCATCACTAAAACTGTAAATCTCATTTTTTTTGCTGAAAATTGATGTCCGGGCCACCCGAAACAGTACCCAATAAAATATAACAGTAATAATAATAACATAATAACATAATTACAAATTACCGGGTAAATGATGACCGGTTACACATGTACATGGCATATATATTTTTAAGTGCGAGAATATTGCAGCCTTTTTTGAAAATGTGTGTATTTAGGCTGGGGATGAAATATGAAACATTGATCTTTGCTCGACATTTGATACACGTCTCACCTTTTCATGCCCCCGACCACGAACACATATATTATAGACATGCCACGTCGGCAAAATTCCCTTATGTGCCCGCTGGGATATATGGCTGGGATATATGGCCATTCTGGAACAACTTCATCTAAATACTATAAGGGTCAAATAGTGATTTATTGGACCAGTGTTAGCCTGTTTAACCTCCTCGAGATTTTCAACTTAAATGCTAGCAGTATAACGTGCTTCTTTTGTGTTTCAGCTACCACTTAGCCTTTCAGCGCGGGGACCGTCTTTATACAGACGTCAGATTCTGACGTAGGCCTATAAAGACAGTCCCCGCATTGAAATAATTAAAATATTTCTAAGGCCATAGACCCATAACATAGGTATTCAAATGAGCCGAAAAGAGCTAACTAAGACATTTATGATGATTTCAAATTGGAAAAAACCCTTGTGACCATTTCATTCGCATCAAACGTAACTATAAAATATTTCGGATCTATAGCACTCTAGATAAAAAAAAAATAGAAATGTATTATCTGGTAATTTTTAAATTATGGTCAATAACGTATGTTGGATTGGAAAATAAAATGGTTGAATAATTCATATGGTAGATTGATTTGTTACGTGATACCATACATTAAGCTACTACATACAAACTGCTATCATGCAAAATATTAAGTACATACATTATTATCGAAATGATAATTTTTGTTTCCTACATGTGTGAGCCACGCAAAAAAAACAGTAAATATGTTAATAAATATCATAGAAATAATATTAGCTGCATATTTGTATATTTTGTGACCTTTTTATTAGTATTAAGCATAGTATTAGAATGTATTAGATATATATGAGTATACAAACAAAGAAAAGAGCTATAAGATTTAGTAGTTTTAAAATGATGTTCCATAATGTATGATTGCAAAAATTAAATGGGGAAATCATTGAGAGGGTGGTTGATTTGCCATGTGATAACGCACATTAAGCTACATACAAACTGCTATCATCCAAATATATGTGCTGCAGATTAGGATATACCTTGTCGAAAATCACAATGATGACTTTTAGTGGTACAAATGACCACCTTTTTGGGGTCCTGGCTCATGGACTAAGAACGCATGTTTAAAATATGCTTTTGTTTCGTTTTGTCACTCTTTTTATGCAGGTCGCAGTTACGTAGGCTTATAACTAAACACAAATATATGTAGCTTACACGTAACACGTGCTATATAGATTCGTAATTTTACGTAATTTAATTTTTATGGTAATTGCACAGTGGTGTTGCTTATAACAGCGGAAGCCTATTGCCTATAGCCTATTGACCCAGCAAACACGAGGCGCTGACCCATTGTTGGCTTAATGTTGGACCAGCGTAGCAGACAGTGGACCAACATTAAAAAAACCTTTGGGTCAGCGCAGGGCTATGTGTTTATATTAACATATTTTAACTCGGTATAAAAAGTGGTATCTTGGTATCTGTAAAAAATAGTGCTTTTTAAATTGTAATGGTACAGACCAGATGTGTCTCTTGATAATTTTCCATATAAAAAGACTATATTTGGTTTGGTTCTGGCTTTTCCTCATAAGCTGGTGGTTGATCGGGATATCCTTGAGCTTGGGCAGGATTTTGGTCTCCTTGGCCCTGTTCTTGTGTGGCAGGCATATAGGCAGGTTGTTGTTGAGCATACACAGGCTGTGGCTGCCCATAGCCAGGTTGTTGTTGCCCACAGCCAGGTTGTTGCTGGCCATAACCAGATTGCGGCTGCACATAACCAGGTTGTGGTTGTCCATAGCCAGGTTGTGGTTGTCCATAGCCAGGTTGTGGTTGTCCATAATCAGGTTGTGGTTGTCCATAGCCAGGTTGTGGTTGTCCAGCGGCTACTGGTTGTGGTTGCTGCTGTATCATATTTTGTTGCATTGGTTGATTCTGTATCACTTGCTGTGAGGCAAGCTGTTGCTGCACATTCACCACCTGTACATTTATTCCACCTGGGATTGCAGAACGCGCGTCAGCGGCATCTAATTCCTGGCTCTCTTGGACCAAAGCGCAACAGTGGCAGCAGCAGTGGGTCAAACAATCAAAGCAGCAGTTGCCGTCGATACGGCTTCTGTTCCTCACCTTGCCACGTACGTGAGCAAAACAGCAGTAGTTGATAAACGGTAAAAACCATATGCAGCATCCACATGGAACCCCTACTCTTCCTGCATTGGCGTGAAACTGGCAAGGTGTGCAGCAATAGGCGCAACAGCAGGCACCACAGTCACCAAAACAGTCACAAAGTCCGTAATTCCATTGTCCAGTTAGCGCCATTATTCTGAAACATTTAAAATGCATTATAAAAAAATTCTGTATGGAGCTTTTAAACACTTGCAATTGTATGTCACTATGGCCTCGGCACCGTATGTACCCAGAAAACTATTTCTAGATTGGCGGCAACTGTAGCCTACTGCAAACCGGATCACTAAACTAGTTTAAGTCAAAGCAGGATATTGTATTTCATTGATGTATATTCAAACTTTGTAGGATGAGGTTTAAAATATAAACAATTATTGTATTATGTAATTTACGTCATTAGAGAGCTGTTGGCAACTGTTATACATGTATATACATATATTTCTTTTCAGTTGAGTATGTGTACGACTTTTGTCCACTTGAAAGTTTTGGCTCGCAACAGCTAGACAAGACTTCAATTGGATAAAAAAATAGAAATACAAGTATTGCAGAATGAGGTTTAAAACAGCAAAGTGTGATTGGATTTCTTTTGATGGTGACGCAAATTCTGTCGGCCAATCAAGGGTCATAAATGGTAATGGTAAATTGTATCTGTTTCATTTTGATGTCAATGGGTCACTTTTATTTGTATTTCTTTTTTAGTCGGCTGTTATTTTCATCCATTTTCATATTACTATATTTTGCATGGGTAATATTTAAAACATCAACATTGTGAAGTGTAATTTTAATTTTTTTGATGAAACTAGTACAAATTGTGCATGGTAGCTAGGGTAAAACACAAACATCTCAAATTTGATTTGTACTTCTTTTGATGATGTCATGCGATAGGCCTACATTTTAGTTGAGAAGTGGGTGGGCGGGTGTGGTATCCCAACTGCTTGAAAGATCTATTTTGTAGTCTTTATTCTTCTATCTATTGTTTCTCACACTTATTTCTTGAGCCCACCCCCCTACTATTTGGAGTTCTCTTAATTTTAATAGGTGGGCTTGTATGCATGCACGGTATATAGGCCGATTTATTGTAAGGCATAACTCGTAAGCGGTATGTATGTATATACAGCCAGTAAAACCATGAAGGCCAACTCTTTGAAATTATTTAATTTCAAAGCACATTTTAGTTATATTTTTAATTTTACTTTTTTTATCGACTCAAGTGTTAGCAAGAATTAAATTGGATTCACATTTTGGAGGAAAAGGTTTAGAATATAACAATAGCTAATTCTACTTCTCTAGACGAAGTTCTTGGGCAAATTTCTTTTCAGTTAACAACTTTTGGCAATAAGTGTAAAGGAGAAATAGTATTTCGTTGATGTCAATTCAAATTTTGCATGATAAAGTTTAAAATATAACAATGATTGTATTTTTTAATTTGCATAATTACAGAACTCTTGGCAACTTTTATATATACATATATATATTTTCAGTTGACTACGTGTACTACTTTTCAAAATTTCTATCCAATTTGAATTTTTGTCTGGCTGCTGCAAGCCAAAATTACAAAGTGGACAGAAATTTTTGCAATACAAGTATTGCAGAATGAGGTTTAAAACAGCAAAAGTGTGATTTTATTTCTTTTGATGTCGATGCTGATTCTGCTGGCTAACTTAAGTTTAAAATGAAAATAGTATCTGTACTTATTTTGATGACAAGGGGTAAAATATATTTGTGTTTCTTGTGTTTGAATTGATTGCTATTTTCATCCATTTACGAATTACTAAATCTTGCATTGATAATGTTTGAAACATCAAAATAGCGAAGTGTAATTTAACTTATTTTGCATGATACCAAGGGTAAAAACATAAACATTGCAAATTGGATCTGCACTTCTTTCAGGGATGAGAATACCAGCGTTTTTATAAGTTTCTGTACCATATCTGTGAATTACATAAAGCTCTCCTCAGCTCGCTGCGCTTGCTCCGAAATATTTCCTGCTTTTTAAAAACCTGTCTGTTCTCATCCCTGTTCTTTAGATGATGTCAAGTGATACAATTTATTTGTATTTTTTTAGTTTACTTTTTTTCATCTATTTGTTGGCAGGACTTCAAGTTTAGCAGGAAAAGCTTTAAACTTATTATTCTTTTGATGATGTTAGTTGAGGGTTTCTAATTGCATCAAAATAGCCAATTATATGATTGTACTGCTTTTGATGATGTCTAGTTTTGTCAAATTGTGGTGGATGGGAGTGTTTTTGTGGGACTGGTAGGTCCTAAAACCTATAAAATATTTCTATTCAATACATAATTCTGCTATTTCCTTATAATAATGCTTATATTTAATATAAAACATTTTGTCGTATTTTTGAAAATTTACAATTTATCAATTCAGACACTAACTTGGGATATGTCCTGCATGAATGTCACTTTAAAAAAATATGTAAATAAGAAATATTTTGCAGAGGTGCCACTGAATAAATAATAAGGCCTCCTGCAACCATCCGATCCACCCACTTTATGATTTGCATGGGTGCATAATGCATAAAACGTGTGACTTAGACTTATTCCAATTATGAATGTTTTTTATGACTGAGATCAACCATGTCACCCATTTATTTCAATAAAAGCGAAGATATGTAAGGCCAAGTTCTAGTTGTAGTCTTCACTCAGAGTTTCTCCCTTTTAGCAAGAAAACAGACCTCTTTCACCTGTTTTTAAAAAAATTAATACGGATTTACAGCCTAAATACGCAATTAAGGAACCTTTTATTTTTTATGGGTTAAGGGTCATTTGGCACAAGACTGCATACCAGGGTATATACATATTAGAACAAGCTGAAATATAGTATATTTGCATCTGTTTTGATAGAATATGGACCACCCAGGAGAATAGATACAATTTGTGATTAAACTATTCAAATACTGAAATGCAATTCCTAGGGTACACATGTGTGGACAAATTATTTTTTTTCCAAACATGGCCTTTAGCTCTTAGAGAGCTAAATTAGATCCCTAAAATTTGCACCCATTTGAAGTTGTCTCCCACTACCACGATCCACAACTTCAAGCGGGTGGAAATTATTTTTATGAATTCACTCAATTTGAGTTCACAATCTTAAAACATCATACCTGTGTTTAAGAACTGCACCTTAGCATTTTAAAAATTGGATTCGTCTTTCCAAACATAGCCGTTACCATACTAAACAGGATAGCTGTGTTTACAGACTGCACTTTATTTTTTGAAACATTGGATTGGTGTTTCCAAACATGTTTTTTTCCAATGTGAAACATCATAGCTGTGTTTACAGACTACGCTTTAGTTTTTTGAAACATTGGTTTAGTGTTTCCAAACATGGCCTTTACAATCTCAGACATCATAACTGTGTTTACGCACTGAACTTTGGATTTTTGAAAAATTGGATTTGTCTTTTCAAACATAGCCGTTACGATTTTAAACATCATAGCTGTGTTTACAGACTGCACTTTAGTTTTTTGAAACATTGGTTTGGTGTTTCCAACATGTTTTTCCAATGTGAAACATCATAGCTGTGTTTACAGACTGCGATTTATTTTTTGAAACATTGGTTTGGTGTTTCCAAACATGGCTTTTCCAATGTTAAACATCATAGCTGTGTTTACAGACTGCGCTTTATTTTTCGAAACATTGGTTTGGTGTTTCCAAACATGTTTTTTCCAATGTGAAACATCATAGCTGTGTTTACAGACTGCGATTTATTTTTTTGAAACATTGGTTTGGTGTTTCCAAACATGTTTTTTCCAATGTTAAACATCATAGGTGTGTTTACAGACTGCGCTTTAGGTTTTTGAAACATTAGTTTGGTGTTTCCAAACATGGCCTTTACAATCTCAAACATCATATCTGTGTTTACGCACAGGACTTTAGATTTTTGAAAAATTGGATTATTCTTTCTAAACATGGCCGTGTTTCCAAACATGCCTTTTCCAATCTCAAACATCATATCCGTGTTTACGAACTACGATTGTTGTTTTGAAACAACAAGATTGTCTTTGGAAACGTCTCGTTAAAAATTTGAAATTAAAAACAATATATACTAAACATTTATTCTATTCCAAAACATACTTTTCTATTGTTTCAAACCATTACCTTGATGGCAGCTGAGTTACCAGCGTTCAGGTGTTTAGAAACTTTTTTTTCTAACATTGCAGCATGACCGCTCCCTATAACACACTCTAAATAGCATGCGAGCGTGGTCCATCCCCTCTGACAATTTTTACGCAAATTTTATTTATAAAGATCGGTAGAGATGGTAAATAACCAAATTCGTCTTAATGACCTTAATTAGTCAGTCATGTCGCGATAACAACATTAACCAGTGGCGGATCCAGAGGGCGCGGGTTGCAGGAAGTCCCCCTATCAGAAACCAAATTGTTTAAATATCGCTTTAGATTCCCAAACATCGGTATTTTGATACTAAAAATGTACTTAGCAGATACCGGTGCTTATTAGCTGAGCAGTAGATACTCGCGTCTATTAGCTGAAAAGATAAAAACAATCTTTGTTTGACTCCTAAATTCAAGGAGAAGCGTCTAGTGTACACTATGTATATAGAGGGCAGCACCCATGTTACTATTTGTATCTACATCCCGATCTTGACTTCAAACCATAACATTTTGTCTTAAGAAATAAAATTACGTCAGACGGTTACCACAGTTTAAACTATGGCAATATAGGATCTTCTGTTCACTATCATTCCATTTCATTCAGGGCGACGGTGAATAAATAACTATCTTTGTTTGACTCCTTTTTTCTCTCTTTATTGATATAACTTCGCTGTGCACTAATCAGACAGATGGACGCGATGCCCCGGACTCATGGCTGACTCAGCGGGGCTAGGACGGGACGTCCGCCTAACCCACTGGGTGGATTGCAAGTGGTCGAGTCAAGGAGGGAAGACCGCGTGGGTTAGCGTCGGCGGTGTCCGTCAGGGGGCGGCCTCTCGTCAAACTAACTTGTGGGTAAAGCGCAGGTTTCGTCGGGCCAATCCGAGTAGTGCACCAAAAACAACATTATTACAAAATAGCTGAGTGCAAAAAATACAGGGTGGGTGGGTGTTGTTGGTATAATTGGTTTGGCGCTGATATAGCGAGAACCAGCGATATGTCGTCCAACACATGCTAAAATAAGAAACGATTTTAAGCCGCAGTGCATGATCGTTAATAGGCAGTATTAGTAATACTGTAGCGAACGTCGTTCGTGGGTGGTTTTGTTTATCGGTAGCGTTAATAATGCAATATATCCCCAAATCCTCGTTAGCTTGAGGAATAAAAATTGCTAGTGATCGTGCTCGGGCCGTGTTAGCCTTTAATGTGAGCGATCACAGCTGGCGTCATACCGTGTCATCAGCCGTAGCATGGGTTGCGTTATACGCTATGTGAGGGGTACGTGTCTTGGGCGCGCTGGTTGACGGTGTCCGCAGTGCATCTACCATTCACGGTGCCATACTAAAGGGTTTAAAAAGTGAAATATAATTGCGATGTGTCGCAATAGACATGTTTGAACATGTTTCGGGGTGAAGTGTAACGAAGTGTCACGTGAATGACATGACCGGCGACGTGACCGGCGCGATACGAGCAAGTGTCTGCGTCGTCACCGAATATGCGGTGAAAAAACGGACCTATGCGTATATCGTAAAAGTCAGTAGAAATTTAAATCATGGAAAATCAATAAACTTGAAATTGAAGTTATAAACTAGAGCCTGACGGCACTGAAGTAGAGCTTGAGTCGACCTTCAGGGTTATTGTTCTACGGACAGCTAAAATGGAGCTGTCTCACAATAATTATTAAAGCTGCTTAACTGTTTTGCTTATTTTAATCAAAAGACCAAGTCATAGAAAATGGTGTTTAATTTTTTATTTAACTGTTTAAAGTATTAAAACCCAGTTTTCTGAAATCTAAACTTTAAAGTCTGAAGTTTGAAGTCCAAAGTCTGAACTCTTCAAGTCCGAAGAAATGTGAAGTAGCCTATAAAAAAAAACCCGGATTCACCTTTCACCGTGGTGGATGCTTTTTCGCTCTTATATCAATATTTACCGTTTTTAGTCGATTTTTTTTACATATTCACTTACTTTGTATGATGGGGCGATTTTATTTTCAGACGCTTATTCAATTCAGTGTGATTACTGGCTGTGAAGTGAGAAAATAAAAAAACATCTCCCCAAAGTTCCGCCCAGCATGTTTGTTGATCTTTCCTCTTGTGCACATGGGCTGTAATCCTGGTACTTTGGCTCAGCCCACTCATTTTAAAAGGTGCCGAGGGTTATCTCCCGGCTGGGTGGCGCGGGGGTCTACATTCTCATTTTCTATACCATTGGCGTATTAAACAAACGGGTCATTCTCATGCTACGCTAGCAATTTAAGCATTCCAAATGGAAATAGTTTGGAGAACTATTTAATGTTAAGTAAATAAACTATGACAATCAACGCTTGTTTTGCACGCATGGTAGCACACACAAAATATATATATAATATATTTCTATGGATTTATCAGATAAAGGCATCTAGGCCTATTTGCCGTGATGCACTCTCCAAAATGTGCCTGTTCCCGTTGTATCCTAAACATCCAGGCACATTTGGGACTATATAAGGCATATCTGGTATCAGTTATGTGCCTTTATAATACGTTGTAGCTTTTTATGTAGCTCATTTTATGATTATGAGAAAAGTAGCAGACTTTAATTCATATTTTTGTATACATAGGGCCTACCTTACTCTAATGAGCTTCCGTACGAATACATGCTGGCGCTTCGTACTAGTGACGAAGCCACCAGTTGGCAACCATTCGTCCGGCCAGACCCCTGGTTAAGGCCTACCGGCTATACCGGTAAGACAAATATGGAAACTATCAGAAACTGTTATAGCCTGCATGAATAACAAAATTACCGGTAATGAGGCCCTAGATCTATGTATAAAACAATTTTTGGGTTGACATTTTTTCTAAGGAAAAGTTAGGCCCTACGGGGATGTTATTAATTATAATAGGCCTATATAAATTATTAGGCCCATACCTACATTTTATTTTTTATATTAATTAGAACACCCCCCTGTACGTGATTAGAGGGGGTGGTGGAGTATTAGATTAGGCTATTATTTAATTATCATATATGGTGTAGACTACATGCTATATCAGGGGTGCACTGAGCGTTTATTTGATTATGGGCATTATTCGATTGAATACGGTATAACTAAACCTTAGAAAAATCACAAAGAAATTCCTGACTGTACACTTATCTCATACACGTGTGATTTCCTTTATATAAACTCAATTTTTATCATGTACATATGGTGGTACGAGCATGATAAACAGTGATATATCAGAGTGACTAAAAATACCACTGTGTTGAAAAGTGAGAGACACTTGAAGATGCGACACTGTAGGCTAGCCCCAGTGGCTGAAACAAGTTTCAGCCACAGATTGACTGCATACAAAATCGTGGGACATTTCTTTGACTGTCATATCGGAAAATACGGGCCATGATCAGGTCGAAAATAGTTTTTTTTAGAATAAGCAACATTTCAGTTCCATGCCGGCATGCTCAGCTCAGAGGTCGCACAGTCACTAAAAAGTTATGGACATTTATCGGACCTTGGGGTCGCGTTCGCTCTCAGTCACCGCCTTGTTGAATTTTTCGGGTAAAGCAAATACATCAATCCACGGCCTGGGAGAGGACGACAAGGCTAACTGTAGGCCTGCAAGAGAGGCTCCAGAAACCCAGATGACGAAAAATAAGAGACACAGTGATTTACAAGCAAGACGGAATTATCATTTATTTTCAAAGAAAAGGAAGAGATAAAAAACTAATAGGGGGGGAGGGCCTAGCTAATGGTACAAATTTGACATTTTCAGGGAACCACCGGGGCGCGGATATATAATCCAGCCCCTCCGCCTCCCGGAGATTGAATAGCCCCCCCCCCCCCCCCTAACAGTTATGTTGACTATAATTATATATAGTTAATTTAACTGCCTGCAGTGAGTCCCATATGGGTGACTTGAAGTCCCGGGAGCGTGGGGACTTCCGAACAACTTCGGTACTTGAAGCGTCCAGATATAGATTACTTGAAGTAGAAATATTTGGTTAATAGATCTACCATATAATGGGATAAATAAAAATATGCTTTTGTTGTTGTGGGTCGAGGGGGTTGTGGGTCTAGGATCGAGGGTTTGTGGGTCGAAGGGGTTGTGGGTCGAGGCTTGAAGGTCGTGGGTGTGGGCTCGAGGATGTCAAGGGGGATTTGAAGATAACTTGCGATTAGGAACATGAAAAAATTGCCGAGCATAGCCCGTGGGATTACAGCTCAAAAGGCCTACAGAAATGCCCAAGAAGCCCCTCCTTTTCAGGCGAGGTTTCGAATCATTGATTCAAAATATTTACTTCTTGGGTTAATTTACCTCATGGGGGTGGGCCTACAACCTGTGCACAAAGACCAAGCACCTACTAACTAATCAATTAAAAGAAACTAGCCCACCACCCAATTTTAGCCAAATTCAAACTTTGCAAGGAGTATCAAGATTCTTTCAGTTTTTGTTATTTTGTATTGTTGAAATGCTTTAATCTAATGATATTTTAGCAATTCAAACTTTTAATGTACCAGGCAAGTTTTGACTTTTGTAGGTGGACTGGTACCTTTAGCCCCAGTAGCTGAAACAGGTTTCAGCCACAGATTGACCCCGTACAAAATTGGACGATCATATCAAAGACTTGCCCTTGAATAATCAGGTCGAAAATAGTTTTTTTCATAGAATCAGTAACATTTCAGTTACATGCCCGCATGCTCAGCCCACAGCCCGCGCAGTCATTGAAAAGTCTTAATGGACATTTTCAGGCCTTGGGGTCGAGATTACTTTTAATGATTTAGGCCAGGCTCTCTGATAATTGCTGCTTTTCTTGGCTCTCTTGTATTTCTTTACTCTCCATTTCGCTTTCCAGCCTTTTGTGACTGAAAAAAAATTGCGTCGCCGAATTATAGCCTTGTTTCATCTGCAGTAGAGGATGTGAACCGTGTGAGGTGCGATTATAATGCTCATCAGTTATTGGACTTATATCCATTTATGCTTGGTCATCAATAATCAAAGACATTATACATATATTTTTGACCGTTTGGGCTACATGTAAACTTTGACATATTGGTCATTTTGTTTTTTGATGCGGCGCAAATCGGTTATAAATACGTTTCTGTCGTCATCATCCCACAAATTTGAACAGTTTGGGTCACTGCATGTGTGTACCAAGGAAAGATATCGGCCGCAGCGGGACTCGAACCCGATACACCTGTGCCCTGAGTTAGCCAATGAGCCTGGCGCCACAATATACCAATAATTTGTATTGTCAACATCAATCAATCACCTATATTATATAGGCTATGTCGGTCACTTATTAAGTGAATTTCTGGCGATATATAAAGGCCTATGCCCAGCAAACTTATGAGACGTTGGACCAATTTGCAAAATAGTTTCATTCTATTCACTTATCTTGTTCAACATTTTGCTAATTGTTGCTTACCGGTTATACATAAGCCTATACTATAATAAATCTAATCAAATCAATAAAGTCAATAAAATGTTTATATACAAACATATCAAATTTGATAATAAAAATAAATAAAGTAAGACACCTTACATTATATTGGCATGAAATTATTGTTTGAAAGGAAGTGAAATTAAATCAATGATTATGTTCACTTCCCATTTACCATGTTCACATTGAGTAATAGCCTACATCTGTGATTGACGCTAAATAAGTAAATATTATTTTACAACAACATTCAACTATTGAAACTGATAATTGAAAAGTAATTGCGCGATCAAATTGCACATGGAGGTAATGTTACCCACTCTTCAGGAGCCCCAGCCACCCCTCACCTGCAAGGCGGTGCTAATCAGCTCATGCTGGTACTAGCATACACAATAGGCTAAGTGGATCACAGAGCCTGATTATTATACAACGCACCTGCATACCTAACAATTAAAACAACCTACTCAACCCGTCAGGCTTAATTGACTTGTCCACGTGTACACGTGTGAACGGCTGCAGTGAACATAACTTGTTTATTTGGTTGAGTGGCGGACCGTAACTATATCAAGTAATATTTTAACCCTTTCCATCTGTGGCATTATTCAAACTAATCAAATGAAAATAAGTTGTGTTATGGTAGAACATATGTTTTATACTGACTCAAAGTTTTAGGTCAATATTGTGAGTACTTTCCACGTGAATAGTGAATCAGTAACACCATATGATCCCCCTAAAATGCGATTTTTAATGTGAATGTCACTATATATTGTCCAAGGTCTGAAATTCAAAAACGGAAGTTCAAAATCCGAAGGACGAGGTCTGTCCGAGGTCTATCCAAAGTCTAAAATCCGAACTCTAATTCGAAAGCTCAAAGTTTGAAGTTCGAATTCTGATGTCTGAAGTTTGAAGTCTGTCCGAAGTCTTAAATCTGAAGTGTGAAATTCAAAGTCAGACGTTCAAAATACGAAGTCTGATGTTCGAAGTCTGGTCGAGGTCCAAAGTCTGAAGTAGGAGTCTGAAGTCTGTCCGAAGTTTGTCTGAAGTCTGTCATAAGTCTGAAAATTGTCCGAAGTCTGTCTGAAGTGGTCTGCATGATAGCGATCACCATTGATCAGCAGTTCTCCTGATCATCATAACATATATTATAATGTATTTCTTGAGCTTATTTGGTTACATATGTATGTTTGTTTTTGTTGTGTGACAAATAAATTGTCTGAGTCTTTGAGTCCGAAGTTTGACGTCTGTACGATGTCTGACAATGAAGGCTACAATCCGACGTCTGAAGTATGTCCGAAGTCCACAATCCGAAGTCTGAAAACTCATGTCTAAAGTCCACATATCGGAAGTCTGAAGTTTGATGTCCGACGTCTGTCTGAAAACTGTCTGAATTATGTCCAAAGTCTGAAGTACTACATATGTCTGTTCAAAACCTGGAGTCCAAAAAACAAAGTCTGAAGTCCAAAGTATGTCCAAAGTCTAAAATCCGAGTCTGAATCCAAAGTCTGAAGTCTGTCAGTTGTCTAAGTCTGAAACCGAAGTCCAGAGTCTAACGCCCAAAATTTGAAGTTGAAAGTCCGAAGTCGAAAGTCTATCTGAAGTCCGTTCAAAGTTTTTTGCAATTATTATAACTTTGTCATACAATACCGGTATTATATATTGTGTGTTTGTAGATCAATTATGACATATGCATATTCCTATAATTATTTTAGGCCTAGGCAAATTTTCATTTCTCCGTTTTTTAATCGAGGTCTACTATATTACAATCTTATCCGAAGATCATATTATCAAATTATATTAATAGGTGAAATATTATTTCAGAATGAGATTATATAGACTAACATTCAATTAACAAACAATATAAAATGCACACGTGTAGCCTACATGTATTTAATATACAAACGATTGTCTCTAATACAATTTATACTACTTATAATTATATTGATCAGAATTTAATTGGACAGCCCCCCTAATGCAGCAAAATTTCGTCACCGACACCTCCAGGATAACCGAAGCCACTGGCTATGTACCCAACAAACAGGATGAAAATTGTTGGAGCTGTTAGTTCCCCAATGATGGGCCAACGACAGCGACGCTTGCCTAACATTGAAACAGCATTGGTTGAATGTCTTGTGTAAGTGTTTGCTTGGCCCTAGCAAAAAAAAAGGATATATTCCCCATGAACTGCTTGTCGCGCTTTTCACGTAGACAGAGAATGGAGGCAGAATATTATCTGCATAGATACAGATCCCGGGATACAGATACATGATGATGTACTACCTTGTGTTTCTGGGCAGGTGGGAAGACTGCATCGTATTTCTACAGATCTGTAGAAATATGATGCAGTCCTCCCAGCAAACACGAGGCATTCACCCAATACTTTTTCAATGTTGGGCCAATGACGGCGACGCTGGCCAACCTTGAAACAACATTGGTTGAATGTTTTGTGTAGCCTTGTGTTTGCTGAGAGGTGTCACTGCGTTGAGGCATAATGCACGTGCATACAATCACTCTTCTTGTTGGTGTTAAAGCTGACAGCTAATGTCGCGCAGCCGGGTCACACGTGACGTCACCGAACTGACCTAATTAATCAACTGGACAGAGGCAGGGGACAGAGGAGGACTGGGTTGACCTGTACGCTGTTTACTGGGCCACGCGTAGTCTCTGAAGGCTGACATGGTATCACAGAGAAACAGATATTTAACTGTGTTTATCTGAGCATCAAAATAGAAATCGCAAAATTGGAGCTCGTAGTGCAATGAAGAAAGTTGTTTTTAACAGACACATAACGTTAGATATGTTCTCAGCTCAACGAATTTAACGTCATTGTCATGGAATAAATCGACACTAAAATACATTAAAGGGACTGGCCCAGGCTAAAATCATCAAAAAATCGGTGATTTTATTTCGGGTTCTTAATATGACCATATGATGTAAGCATGTACATAGACTAGAAATGCAAATTTTTATAATTTTTGTGCTGCGCATTCACCAGTTAGACTAGATATAGAGCCGAAATTCCTGATTTCTAATTATTGACAACCATGTCAAAAATAGGAAATGCGGGGATTTCGTCTCTATATCTAGCCTAACTGGTGAATGCGCAGCAGGAAAATTATAAAAATTTGCAGTATACATCATATGGTCATATTAAGAACCCGAAATAAAATCACCTATTTTTTGATGATTTTAGCCTGGGCCAGTCCCTTTAAGCCCAGACAACTGCAACAGTAGAGCTTCGCTAAAAATTCACCAATATCGGACTGCTGGTTGGTTACCATTAATATTGAAAAAAACATGCAGAATAATAAGTTATTAAAGCTCGTCAAGCCTAGTAGGCTACTGAGTACTGTGCAGGTAGGTAGATCAACTATTAAAATAACTGCTTTTTGTCAGTTGAAATATTATTTTAAAAAATGCTATGCTGCTGACGAAAGTTCTGATGATACTAATTAGGCTGGTGCTGATGCTTTGAAGCTGGAATGTCTTTACTGAAGGCTGTAAATCTGTATTGAAGTCTGTAAAACTGTAAAGTCTGCTTTGGGAAAAGTTGATGCTGATATCTGTGAATTGCTGGATTTTGTGTCCCATGTTGTGTCCGTTAACATGCAGGGTTGATTCTGAAAAACTGGGGATTCCCCGACCGTTAATCACTGTCGTCTGCACAGGCAATTGTATACAGGCTGGCTGATGCGGACAGACTGGTGAGCTGTACGGCTCTCACTGTGTGCTGAGGGGTGTAGACTGTACAATAAGCTGTATGAGGCAGACCACAGACATGACAGAAGCACGCAGTTGCAGCGTGTAGGCTACTGTTCCTGGCAATCAGTATTAAAAGCGGTCCATACTATACTCAGTGAAAATAGTCTGGTGCAGTAGGGCCTATGTCAGAAATATGTTTAAAATTAAAAGTTCTTGCCCAAATTGATTTTATTGTTTTTTTTGACTTTCTTATGGGTCAAATAAGCCAGAAATATTGGGGTTCAATTTTTCCCACCCCTCAACCTCGTTTTATGACACATTCAAAATGGCCGCCATCGAAATCACATACTTGGCAATAACTTAGGCTCTAATATATCTAGAGTCACGATTTTGATGTATATATCTATGTTTTCGGGTATGAGCAATCTAATGGTGCCCATAAAAAAATGTGGATGTCTGTCAGATATTTTGAGATTAACGATAAAACACATTTTTATACGTTTTCGGTAATTTTTTTCTCACGAATTCGAAAAAACTAAAATTCAAACAATTAGCGTTGTTTAGTGTGGATTATAGGAAACAGTACATTGTTGATAGTTTCTGAATGATAAGTGTTCCGTTAATGGAACTCAAATAGTCCACCAAAGTGACGTAAAGCGATCGTAGAAACTCAACAATTTCACTAACGATGTTTGATGTATTTCCTTCATTTAAACATTTTACAACAATCACAGAGAATAATTATTGACGGTAATGTGTCTTTTACTTAACACAATAGATAATTTTGAGAAGTGGGTGGAATGAGTCGAGGTTATTCGAAATAAAATAAAATTATCCTACATTGTGCGGAAGGTGCGCGTTTCAGCAATGTTTCATATTTGTTAAACAAATGATCAGAATTAATCTTGGTGGGTAATTGTAGTCCATCCCATCCATAAAATTACTGGATTTTCATACCCTGTGTTTTTAAATCCATAAATGATGCACAATAACAAATAAACGGGGGACTTTTAATTCATCACAGCCTATGAGAGATATCAGCGTATAGATTCTAGCCATAATTGGAGGGTACAGAGTCATTACTGAGAGAGGGACATGGCGCAATGGTTAGAGCGTGTCGCGCTGCCGATGTCGCTGCCTGCCGTGCGGTTTCGAATCCCGTTGGTGCAGAATTTTCAGAGACATATCATGTTTCTCCCCTCTCAATCTTGGGACATTGTTAAGATGTTGTGTCCTTGTGCAAGGCACTTCACCCTCAAATGCTTCACTTGACTAAGGTGAAAATGAGTAGGACAGAGATGGCAATGTGTACGATAAGTTCAATGCGCCGAAACGGCTGCAGGACTGTATACTCTACGTGGAGTTTAAATGGCACACGAATGAACATGTCCAGTGACCAGGGCGTAAGATGTAAAGTCGGATGTAAAGATGTAAAGTCTTCAGACTTGATATCAGACTATAAACCTGCACCTTTACCTTTATTACAATAGCTGGCATTTGCGAGGATCACAACGAACATTCAATGGCTTGGTTCATTTCTTATGCAACAGAAACAAGCAACTCACATCCACGAACATGTTTCGCTAGGTGTCAGTAAATCAATTTGATCTAAATTACCTACTGCATGTGAAAGAAAATACAGGAAAAGGGAAACGTGGTAATTGGTTTCAACTGGATAACATAATCAACGTAAAAGTTTGAATTTTGAGGAAAGGATACATACTTTGAAAACGAGTGATTTCAAGCATTTTAAAAATAATAATGTTTTGACATAATCTTTTTACATGGGAGGCCCAGAAGACCATAAAATTAAATTACAAATTATGTTAATAATAACAGAACAAAAACATAATACATTTTGAACCAACCCACATGTTAACAGATACAGTTGAATGTGTTTACATATTGTATGCTCAGCAGTAGATAGATATGTTATCCGGTAAAAAAGTGATAATGCAATTAGATCACATGCGAGTCATTCCAGAAAGGCAGAAGTCAAGATTGCTGAAAAACTGATGATCACTTTTACTAAGTACTCTGTATGTACATTGTCATCCCAACGTAGGTGTTTAAAATTGGTTCCCATTTAGTTGCGTTTTCTTCAGATTGATGCAAGTGACACAGATAAAACCATGATAGTAACTCATGAAGTGAGAAGTTTGTAAGGTGTCCCAATAATAATATCCAGGACATCTTTATTGGCCACGGTTCATGTGTGACTGTTTACACAAAATAGTGATAACAAAAACCATCTCGGATACAATAAGATGATTAGAATAAAATCTGGCTCAGCTCACACCACTCATGAGGGCATACTCTAGAAAGTCTTATCGTGACCAGAGGTAGTGTGTCTCGTGAAACTGTTCGTAATATTGTTTTATATAATAATGTTGAACTTGTAATCGCTTCTCCAGGACAGGTGAATGCATTTTCTTTCTGCACAGGATTCACTGAAAGGAGCGGCATTACACAACAGGTGTGAATATAACAAATTTATATATTCTGGTCATATACTGACACATTCTGGGTGATTTGAAGCATAAGTAGATCAGATATGTACTGCAACAGAGTAGTCATTGCTCCTTTCCAGTAATATTTTTTGTAATGCCACAATGTTATACACAACAGAATATGCTTGGGTATGTCCCTTCACCATCAGTGGAAGCTTGGCATGGATCAGTGCCTATAAATTCCACCATTTACTTTGTTGAAAATCAGTTTTCATATTGTCCAGAAGTTGGCTAAAAATTGTGGCATCTTTCTTCTTGAAATATGTTATTTTAAAGCTTTGTCATCTGCTTATCGCAGATGATCAAATATCTGTACCACCTTTTGCTGGATAATATATCTACCTATTGAGCACACACATAAAAATGCATTCAAGTGTACCTCTTTAAATTTAGTTGGTTTCTGTGATGATGAAGCATCTTGTGCAATATATCTTAACTGGTCTGTGAAACTAAAGTTAGCTTCACACGTAAACATATTACATCCACATAATATTATTTTAAAAAGCTTGTAATCTAACGTGCTTCTCTCTTCAACATACTACTTTTTACATTATGATGGAGCATATGGAAGCGCGTAGCCTGAAGCAAAATTAACGTTAACACACACTTTCGTATAACACGATTCATTTATAACACGATTGTACTATGAAAATATTTATGGTCCAATAGTAACATTAATATAATAAAAAATAAAATCATCAAACTATTTGTTCATCAATAATTTTGCATCCCCCATTTATGCATGCACCTGTCTTATGCATGCTTTCAGAGATGGCATAACGGGTTCATGTTTGATAATACATTTCAGGAGAAATCATGGATTTTACGGTAGCCATTTTGAAATTGAACATAATGATCAATTACTCGACAAATCAAGCTTTGGTAACCTAATTCTGACTTAAGGGATGTATCTGAACCAAATGGTACCGGTCCGCTCATGGAGACTTTCGTGCAGAAACGAACCTGTTGTCATAAACGATATGCAAAAAAATGGAAAAAATTAATAATTTTGAAAAAAATGCATTTTGCGACATATCTACAATATCCAAAATAGCTCTTCGAGGTGGGATGCTACTGCATAATTATATTTTGTTACTACTTTATCTCCACAGATATATGACCTGATGGATAGAAAGAACTAAATACAACAATGTTTGATTTAACTGGCCCAAAATTGTGATAGAGTGAGAATGACGCGAAAATCATATTTGAGCGAATGTTTCCTCTTAAAATCGGATAGGTGTAAAAAAGTGTCAAATTCTCAGCCCGCCCCCATTTCCGGCAATGTCATTAACCAGATTCTGTATCTAGAGATCCCTGAGAACAATTCTAGTATATTATTTGAAAAATGTCACAATGAGAACAAGAAGTTCATTCTGTTACTTAGGGGATTTTAGCATTGAATTAGTACCAACTGCTTACCAACGAAATACATGGATTAAAACATTGCAAAATTTTACTAGAATTTAAAAATCCAATTAGAATTACACCACAGAGTAAATCAAATATATTCCCATATATGATACAACATTAAACCAGCAGAGAGTCCAATCAATGTGTTCACTGGGCCCTCTGAATGTGTTTCCATTTCACAAACAAATATAACAAAAGTTCAGTGGGGACTTCTGATTTCCGAAATTTAAAGTCTGAAGTCCGAGTTCTAGAGACTGAAATCTAAAATTCCAATTTAAAATGGCTGCCAAAAAACCCATGAACAAAATTCCAATCGATCTGTCATAATAAAAATAACCCAACAAAATTAAAAATGCCCCACAAAAAACTCATAAAACGTAGTCCAAACATTATTGTTACTTGAAAAGTCCCCCTTCCCTTCTAGTTTACTAGTTGGTATTGTGTATCGACCACCCAATATCAATTTGGTTGATTCCTCCGACTGGCTCAAATGTATGGCTATATTATTTGAAAAATATCACAATGAGAACAAGAAGTTTATTCAGTTACTTAGGGGATTTTAGCATTGATTTAGTACCAACTGGTTACCAACGAAATACATGGATTAAAACATTGCAAAAGTATACTAGAATTTAAAAATCCAATTAGAATTACACCACAGAGTAAATCAAATATATTCCCAACAAACCCTTGGTTCGATAACGAGTGTAAAAATATAAAACATTTACGTACTAAATTCTCAAAAACAAGATTTGTCGATTTCAATATAGAGAGAAGAATACCATGATTTGTGGAAAAAATATAAAAAGACTATCCAGGATAAAAAACGAAAGTATATAAAAAATCAGGTTGACCAGAATCTAGTGTCCCAAAACCTTAACGACTATTGGAAAATGTGGAAGCAACTAAAAACTAATACAAATACAAATAATGTGGATAATAACATAAGCCAGTTATATGAAACTTTTAAACGCCAATCTCCAGCTTTACTGGATATATTTGCCACACATTTTATGTCTACAATCAGTAATTATGTTGAAAACAACAAATTATGTTATAACCACGACACAAACGAAGCTAATAGGTATATTTCGAACGATATTCTGAACGGAAAAATCACGAGAAATAAAATTGAGAATGCTATTCGTAAAGCTAAAAATGGCAATGCGACTGGAATAGATGGGTTACGATTAGAACTAATCTTGTCAGACAGACTGGTATTCACTCCTATATCATCATTCATGTATATTTGAATGTCTATTTAATAGTATATTTGAGTCGTGGAGTTCTCCAGAATGTTGGGTGGATGGGGTAATAACCCCAATATTTAAAAGTGGTTGTAAAACTGATCCTGAAAACTACCGCAAAGTCATCGTCCTACCTGCATTAGGTAAACTTTTCGAAATAGTGCTAGAAAATCGTCTGAAATTAAAAAATAATGTTTGTTCTAATAATGACCTATTTCAAGCAGGATTTAAAGCAAACAGTAGAGCCGCAGATAATATATTTGTTCTCTATTCTCTTGTTAAGCAGTATAAAAGGCTGAAAAAAGACCTTTATGTATGTTTTATAGACTTTACCAAAGCATTCGATCATATAAAACAAAATGCCTTATTCTACAAACTGTTTAAGAGCAATGTTAGTGGGAATTCTTTAAACCTAATAAAGAGTATGTTTTCAAAATGAAAAAAAAAACAATAGTGAATTGGGGAGAAGACGGCATGCCTTTTAAAAGCTGCTTTGGAGTAATTCAAGGAGGTGTCCTAAGCCCGCAATTGTTCAACGAATTTTTAAGTGATTTAAGGCCTTCTTGGACCCTGAATGCGGAGTTAAGCTTGACAAAAAGTTACTTCTTTTTAAATTTTATTATTTGCAGATGACCTAATTTTATTCTCGCATTCTGCGAAAGGCTTGCAAAAGCAATTGAACTGTTTATATAAATATTGTGCAAAATGGCACTTAATTGTAAGTTTGTTGAAAACAAAGGTGTTTATATATAACTCTGTTTACGCTATGCGAAATTGTGTTTTTAAATATGGTAACGAAGTTATTGAAATCGAAAACACGTATAAATATCTCGAAGTATGGTGCTCAAACAAAAACAAATTATTCTCTGAATATTCTTAATATTTTTTTAATAAGGCGTCTAAAGCAATATTTGCAATACAAAATTATAGTTCTGAGACACTTGGTAAATTAACTCCTAGATTAGCACCAAAAACGTTTACCAGTCCAATTTCATCCATTTTATTGTATTGCACAGAGTTAATGTACGATGGAAAGCAGATTCAGGAAATCAAGCAAATACAATTGAAGTTTTTAAAAAGAATGTTGAGTGTTCGCCGTCAAACCTATCTCTGGCTGTCTACGGGGATACGGGTCAATTTCCTATAATAGTTTTACAACAGATTTTCGTTTTAAAATACTGGTGTCACATTTTATCTTTACCTCCTGAAAGTGTCGTGCCACGGGCATATAACACGCTGATACAGCTTGATCGATTAGGAAAACAAAACTGAGTGTCCCACGTGAAATCATTGTTGACTAAAATTCAACTTTTCGATTGCTAGAAAACACAAAAAATAGGCCTACATTGTACTAAATCGTTTAGAAAAGACGTGGTAAATAATATTGAGGCCCTTTTTTACCAATAAATGGAAACATGACATTTCTGTTTTATATTCAAAATTACGTACCTTTAAATTAACTTTTCATATTGAAACATATTTAATATTATCAAAGAATGTAAAATAAGTTTTGGTATTAGCCAGGTTTAGATTATCCTCACATTCATTACAGATTGAACTGGGGAGACACAATGACACACCCATAAATAATAGACTATGTACAAGATGTGATTACAATGCCGTTGATGACGAAAAACATTTTTAATCCATTGTAGTTATTTCAATGAGGAAATAGATGTTTTATTTCACGAGTCAAATAATTATATTGAAAATTTTAACACACTATCATCCAATTTTAAATTTGTAATACTTTTAAATTGCCAAGAACACTATGTTATTAAGCTTCTGGCGAAACAGGTTCACCTAGATGTCTTAATAAAATAGAAGCGTGGTTTTATGTATTTACACATTTTTATTTGCACATTATACCACTTTATTTGTACATTGTATTACTTTATTTTTTATATTATATGTTTCACCTCCTTATAATTGCATTTTTAATTTTTCTATACGCATTTTATATATGTTTTAACGTTTTCCTGTGTTTTGCTTTTGTTTTCTGTTGCATACCATGTATACACATGACATGTAAGTCACGACCAGTTGTGACTTTTTATTGTCAATAAAAATTGCTGTCTGTCTGTCTGTTATGTGAAACATTTTTATAATAGACCATATATCATGTATATAGGCTATGTATCTGAGGATGTGTATGTTTCTAATTCTGGTGTGTTGTCATGGTGTGTTAGTGATCACAAAAGAATCATATGATATAAGCCATTGTTAACAGGTTAGGATAGGGCAACTAATCATAAAGTTATTACTTATCGTTTTGGAGGCACAAAAATGTCGATGATTCCCGCTTGTTACACCACCAAGACTACATTCACGCTGTTGCATACCCCGCTGGGAGTTGCAACATCAAGTTTATACCGTATAGTTCGACTGTAATTTAAAAGCAGGTTTAATAAGTGGGCCTAAAATAGACCATAGGGTAAAGAGGGGTATTATGAGCACCTTAACTTTGAAGTGAAGTGGAAAAAAAATAATTTGATTTAATCGAATGTTTGTACAATTATGCAGTAATTCATAATAACAAATAACTTAATTTAAATATAAATAAATAATTAATTCAAAAAAACATAATTTTGAAAACATGCTCATATTCCCCATGGGTGTGGCAAATATGAGCATGTGTTGTGTGGGAATATGAGCATGCGTAATTAATTACCATTTGACAATAGGGTAATATGAGCACTTTGCCATGAAAAAGGACATTTGCCAAAATGTTTATCTTATGAGTAGTTAACTAGATAGAGGTGGCACTCATGTACCTTGATACGACCCAAATGTCATTAAAGCAGAAATAAATTGTTTTTATTAAATATAGGCCTAAGTGGTTGGAATGGTTTCCTCTCATTTCACTGTTTAACACGTTTAGGATATTATGTATGGAAGGGGATAGGGTTCATAATTCATACATGCGTTGTTCAATATTCATTAGGCTATATGGGTTGTTCTATGTGTCTACATTCTATGAGTGCATCGTTCTATGTCGCTAGTTTCATTAAGCTATGTTTAATATTTTATGTGCCGAGTGACACATTTCAAAGTGCATTATGCTATGATGCCATATTCAATATTTCATTATGCTATGTTGGTTTTTCTATGTGTCTACATTCTAAAGTGCATCGTTCAATATCGCTAAAGTTTTCGTTACGCTATGTTCAATAATCTGTGTGCTATGTAGCCCCAGCGTGACTGCCTCGTGCTTGACCATGTTGACCGAGGACTGAAATCTTAGCTATGTGCTATGATGCGTCTTCTACAGCTCATTGCTGCATATAAAGTGCAATGTTCAATGACAATGTCTCTACTTTCATTATGCTATGCTAAATAGTGTAGTTCTAAGTCGAATTTAAGAAAAGGCAGTCCCCGCAATGACTGTGGTAATAGGCATACCATACAACAAGCACGCCCCACCCGTCTACCACGTGGCCGATCAGAGCGAGCCACAAGGCTGAATCAGAATGAGATGAGGAAACTAGGATGAAGCACAATGCAATCTGGAATACATGTAATCGTATAGTTCCGCATCATGCTGTAAGATGGCGCTGCGGGGGCGTGTTGATTTGTAGGCCTACGTACCGATAATATACCCATCTATACCCATATATAATCAGCAAATACCCCAGAGCCAGACTGGTTTATGGCAAGACAACCCCAGAAAACACAAGACGTTCACCCAATGTCGATTAAATGGTGGCGCACAATCTGCGATGCCGGTCCAGCTTTTTTTTTATTTACCACATTTTATTTATCTGTTTACCACATAGACTAGCTTTTAAACTATACACTATTTTCCAAGGTAATTGTCTGGGTATTCCCCCATCACTAACAAATAGTGCTCATAAAATTTCATGACAATTGGTCAATAATATATCAGACTACCGACTGATAAATCTACACAAATTCACCACTGTTAATCTTATATGGGTCATTCCAGCGAAAAGAAGACTATTTGGTGTGCATTTTGTCCCATCCTAATTAAATCTAATTATGTAATGTATTGTCATTTCTTTTCTATTCCAATATGTAGTATGAACTAGTTTACAGCGTGTATTAATATATTTACATTGTCTATGGTGATAGTTTAATTGATTTGGAATTTTTAAGAGACGAAAATCTTTAAATTGTCCACTAAGTTACTGTCCCAGTGCCAGGCCTATGTTTATAATGCTGCTGATAAATACATTAAGCCAGCAATATACGTTTGCTTTCCCTAACATATCATTTAGTATTGTGGCTAGTATTATTATAAACATTTGGTAATTGAAAATGTACAAACAAATATTAGTTATGCATGTTTTACATAATGTCCCTCTTAGCCATGTCCACTATGTTACCATATTTTTTTTTATCTATGGGTGACACCTGGTGAATGGATTCTAATCATTACTAATTGTTCATTGGTGCCACTGCGTGTATGTTCGCCAAAGCAATATGAAAAAAATTAAATTATCAAACGAAAACGGGATTTGCTGAAGATTTTGTAAAGATAACCCAATAGTATGTTTATTTCCTGTCTGCAAAGCTACCATTGCCCTTGTGGACATGCATAATATATATCTTTATCTATCACGTCATTCTGAAGTGCAACTGTATCTCAACTTAATGCAAACAAGTGGGCAACAATAGAGGGGATTTTTCAGATCTTTAGCACATGTTATTCAAGTAATGTCCACTAAGTTGCTGTCTCCTAAGTTACTTTTTGGGTAACTTAGTGGAGTTTTTTGGTAACCTAATATTTTGTTTAATATTTCTGCCACAGTCTACAGTGATCTATAGTTCTTGTTACATTTGTCTTTGATGGCATATATATCTTCGTTGTGGATTTAATTTATCTGGTATTGAAGCATAATATTACATTTTGGACCTAAAGGTAACTTAGTGGACGGCAATAAAAATTAGTGGACTCTGTGACTTGGCTCTGCACCGGACAAGTATCATTAATTCTTACTAAAAAGACTGGTATAATACATATCTTGTTGCCTTAAATCTTTATCTGATAAAAAACGTAGATAAGCAGGTTGAGAGCCTATTAGTATTATGATAAGTAACTTAGTTGTATTCTATACTTGTCCACTGTGTTACCATTTGTCCACTATGTTACCTGAACGTAAAGTGCTTCTTTGTAATGAATATCGATCTCTATGTCTATGTACACTATATAGAAAACAGAAAACAATGTACATGGTGCGTCACCATTATAGGATGGCTCAATATTAAGTACTTTTTTTATTTATTTAAACAAATTGAAGAGTCATTTGCTGAAACACAATATTTATGTAAATATAAATGGTCACGGCATTTTTATAAATCACATGACATATGACCTTTTTTGTAAAATATATCATGCGACCAGGACATTATTTCATGCAGAGGGAGACCTTGGCTATGTTTTGCAGCAATGCAATATATTCACAGGCTATTAACAATGTAATAGTTCATTAGACAGTTGTCCGTAACTTAGTGGACATTTTGTCAATAATTTTGTAGACACGTCAGTTTTAAAAGTATACCCTAAACCAACCAAAATGGTTAGTTAGCATGGAAAACCATTATTTCGTATTCTTGTAAATGTGTTTAATGAAGTAGCATACACATAAAATGAATTCAGTTAATTATGTTTACGAAAAAAAATATATCCCAATAGTTTCCTTTTTGTTGGAATGACCCCTATAGGCCTTAGGCCTATATTAAGTTCGATGAACTGTGTTGATGATCGTGCTGAGAGGGTCTACGGGGGGATATTGGTTATGATGTGGCAACATAGAAAAACCGTCACAACATAACGTGCTTTGTAATTCTTTAATATGACTTAGAATTAGAATAACACTTTAGACCTACTAAACAGAGCATGATAAACTACAACTAGTGGCATTGAACTATTACTTTGCATTTTAGAATGTAGCATCAAAGATAGACCAGCATAGCATAATGCACTTTGAAATCATGTCATTCAGTAATTTATTTTGCCAGTGTTTTGAAGCCGATTGTAAATTCTGTCAGAAAAACGTAAACATGGACCTTCTCACAGCAGCGCGTAGGCAGAAAAAGTAATCCATTGAATGTTTTCTATTTCTATGTGAATATAAACTCATATGTGGCGGAGTAGTGGTGTTTTATATTTGCCATATATATTCAGGACACACAAGCGTGTTTATAAGCCTACAGTTGTTATATCAACAAAACTGCTCAAAATGTGCAGTTTTTGTCGAAACATGGCGTGTGGTTACAGAGAGAGAGCGGGGCTGACCTGAGCGACATCTATGTGTGGAGAATGCTTTGAAATTTGTCACTTGGCACATAGAATATTGAGCATAGCGTATATTGAGCATTTTAGTATGTAAGCACCAAAGACGAGCCAGCATAGCATAACGCACTTTGCCACATAGAAGAAGCAACATAGCATAATGCACTTTGAAATTTGTCACTCGGCACATAGAATATTGAACATAACGTTAGCGTAATGAAACTAGCAACATTGAACGATGCACTTTAGAATGTAGGCACATAGAAGAACCAACATAGCATAATGGATATTGAAAAACGCATGTATGAATTATGAACCCTATTCCCTTCCATAATTATGAGCCTATTACTTTTTTTCGTATATATCTTGTAATAGGGGTATTATGAGCACCATGCTCAAAATAGATTAAAACAGGGTGCCCATATTACCCCAGTAGAAGAGGGTGGTAACAAGCCTAATGGGTCCAGAATATGCTGAATCACTTTATTATCGTCCCTTCTCTTGCTGAGAACCGCTATAGTTAGCACTCATCCACATTAACAGAGGTGGGCAAGTGGTCGCCACACTTCATTTTAACATAATTGGACTAATTTTTCAATTTTTTTTCTAAAAATTGAACGAGTTCATGGCCGTGCCATGACTATATTACCAACCAAATGCTACCCAATTCCTGTTGTTTTTTGAGAATATTACAGCCAGTGCTCATATTACCTAGGCCTACTATTACACCATCTGTAGTCTATACTCGCTCTGAAAATATATAGGCCTATATTTATTATAATGAAAAGCTTTTAGTAAGAGTTATGCCTACGGCTACACTCACTGTATATATAGAGCTGTAATGTAAATATTGAAAAATGACCATTGAAAGCACCTAAAAGTAGCCATTTGTGGCGACAGGACTCATTTCACCTGCCCACCCCTGATTAATTTCATGATACCTAGTGATTTGTGGACGTACGAACCAATCAATACATGTAATTGATTTTTTTAATTATACTACTCAAAAACTTCATTTTAACATAATTGGACTAATTTTTCAATTTTTTTCTAAAAATTGAGCGAGGTCATGGCCGTGCCATGACTATATTATATTACCAACCAAATGTTACCCAATTCCAGTTGTTTTTGAGAATATTACAGCCAGTGTTCATATTATCTAGGCTACTATGTTCAAATTACACCATCTGTATTCCCGCTCTGAAAATATATAATTATTATAATGAAAAGCTTTTTAGTAAGAGTTATGCCTACGGCTATACTCACTGTATATAGATATTGTCACCGACGAGTCTATTGAATGACGTATTATCACACACCTTGTTCTTATCGATGTGAATAGGCAAGCCTGTGTAGCATACACATACTCTAGCGATTGCCTATTTACACTATAACGTGAGGCCATATCATATTTATTGTGTGGTTGAAGTGTGCGCACACGCCATCAGCTGAGAGTGCACACTGCGACCAAACTGCAATCCTGTCTGACCTAGACTAACGTTGGCGAACATAACTCTTCTGTTTTATTTTTGATAGGCGTGAAACAGGTATGAATTCAAATCGTCAGACTCACTCATAGGCCTACTAGTAGGCCCGATAAAAATACAAAAACGCGGATAACCTTTAAAAAGTTTAGAGGAGTGAGAAATATAGGTGCATAGGCCTAGGGCCTACATCAAAATCAATATTTGAAGTGAACTGATTAAAAAAATGCCTTTTTTTTAGCAATTTCCCCATTAATTATGCACATTTATGCTAATGTATGCTAATTATAAAAGTATACAGTAGTTAATAATAACTGAATCGAATTTTACGAGGTGGAAAATATGGGTGTATATGGACACAAAAAATATTTTGTAGGTGAATTATTTTTAAAGTTACAGCACTTTCAAGTTTTACCTTAACTTAGGCAAATATTATCCTATTATCAGCATATGATAAGATATAGGCTTATTCAAGTAGCTGAGCCTACTGCTCAGAATTTCCTCCACAGGGGCCATATAGGATTAAAATACCTTGGGAAGTTTATCATGAACTTAAAACCATGGTCAACTGATGATTATTTGCAGGGCAACTAGGCCTACACTCCCACAATTCAAAGTGACCCAGTCCTGACCAACAGTCCATGAAACAAGATCATGTCTACTCTGGTTCCCAGAGCCACACCACGCGGCGTGGCCGAGCTTCATGTAGCCTCTGGTAGGCCTATGCCCCAGTCTGTGGCGAATGTTTGTGACTATAGCCTAGTTGCTATATTTAGATGAAAATAGGGTACTCCCCGAATTCATGCATTTTTGAAAGGTCACTTCCTCGGATGAAGAGTTGTTCACAGTATTTTATTCCCCCTCTGACGCATTTCCTATAACTTGACCCAGAAAATTATTCACAGGCCTCAATAGCACAGGCATGAAAGTCACGTGACTAAGAACCTTGGCCTCGACCGGGCCATAAATGAAATTGGCCGGGCTCGCCAGGCAAAATCATATCCAGCTCTTAAATCACAATGAGACTATATACTTGAGCTACATCTATGGGTAATAATTCAAAAAATAGTCAGCTACTACCAGATGACATTTCTCCTAGTTATGCTCTTTGGCAACATTAGGTCGCAATATCTATGTTGTACACTAGCTGTTGTGTTGACATGGCAACCGATACGACCAGCTGCCCATGCAGGCAGAATCAGGCCACTTTTGGTAGTTCTGCGGCCTGTACCCTGCCGATTGCAGGTGATTTTGAATATATATTTTTAGACCCAATGTGAATCAACCTGTAGCCTAGTGTAGGCCTATCATAGGCCTAGGCCTACACATGATGCAATGTATAGACAACTGACGGCCTTGACACTGGCCACGCATGCGCGTTTGCGAGCTGACCACAGGTTTAATCATGTGCAAATTGCTATTAGTCTAATTATGCTAATTGTACATTTTATGCAGATATTTTATGCCCTTTTTACACGATAGTCATGATAGTTGATGTCTGTTTTTTTACTCTGCCTAAAACATGTTGCCCGATTTCTGCTGATTAAAAAGGAAATTGAATGTTAACATTGAAAATATAGGAATGAAAACTCTATTTCAACGACTTATATAGAGGTACACTAAATATATTATTAACAACGTCGCGCAATTTTAAATAAGGGGGTAGGGTTACTTAAATGTATGTTAGTGGCCAAGATCACTTTTGTAGTGGCTGAGATAACTTTGAAAGTGGCTGTGATCACTTCCTAAGTGGACAAGATCACTTTTTTAGTGGCCAAGATAACCTTTATAGTTGCTGTGATCACATATTTAGTGGCCAAGATCAGTTTTGTAGTGGCTGAGATAACTTTTAAAGTGGTTGTGATCACTTCTCCAGGGGTTGAGATCACTTTTGTAGTTGCTGAAATAACTTTTAGAGTGGCTCTGGTCACTTTTTCAGTGGCCAAGATCACTTTTGTAGTGGCTGAGATCTTTTTAAAGTGGTTGTGATCACTTCTTCGCTGGTCAAGATCTCTTTTGAAAAATGGCTGGAGAGAATGTAAAAGTAATAACAAAGATTTATGCCATATAAAGTTACCATGAGCGAGAAGTCCTGCTTGTATTCACTAAAAAAACGTTGGAAATTGTTCAAATGGAAGGATAAAATACAAACTTAGTGCTTTGTATTTAGCAGAAATAAAATATTATGATTCTATGTTAAAGAACCTTGATAGGGACTTTCAAACAGACGGCGGCCATTTTGTATTTTTGTCATTTTCCATATAATATAAGGTTTTTATTAAATATAGCTCTAATTTTGCTTGATGTCCATTATTTTGATGCAGATTTAAGTGAAAAAAATCAGTTGTTACAGGAAAAATGCACAAAATTATTTATTTTTTTAGAAAACAGATGGCGGCCATTTTGTCATTATTCATATAATATAAAAAATGTTTCAATAGAGCTCTAATCTTGATTGATGTCCATTATTTCGATGCAAAGTCAAGTAAAAAAATCAATTGTTACAGGCAAAATGCACAAAATTACATATTCTTTAAAAAACAGATGGCGGCCATTTTGTATTTGTCTCTCACCAAAATTGTGTGAAATTTAAAAGCACACATAACATCCAGGCTTATTTATAAGCACATCTGGATTGAAAATCCGTGGCCTAAATGTGGATACATATAAAAAACGTTTGATGAATGATGTTTTCCAGCGGGTTTTTTTTTGTCGTGGATTTCGCAATTCAAATTATGTTTAGGCATACATGGAGCGATTAATATTTGATATATCGCAATGAGTTTCTTACCATAAGAAACGGAATACAAATACCGCTAATATGGTATAGCAGTTGCAGGTCGGTTTACTAGAACAGGAAAAACATACATTCAAGTAACCCTACCCCCTTATTTAAAACTGCGCGACGTTGGTAATAATATATTTAGGGTGTTGAAATTATTGACCTTACATTATGATAATTACGTACCTTAATAACTTGCCATACTTGACATGGTTCTGTTGTTGCTTCCGGCATGTTAACTTTTCCAGCATGGTTAATAAACATGAATCATGAAATAACTTCATTGTTTATTTATCCAAAATATCAACAGGTTATGGGCCCAGCACGCTTCCACTGCGCCGGGCGATATTGTGAGAAAAGTGGTGTTTCGTCATTTGACCGTTAGTGAACGGATGATTGAACTTTTATGTGATTTAAAAGGTCCGTGGAGCACCGACGGCGGCGACAACAATCCAGACAAAAATGAATTCACATGTTGTGAGTATTATTCATTTCAAGGGTAAAAATTACCCAACATGGAAGGTGCAATGTCAAATGGCATTGATGAAAGAAGGCTTGTGGAGAATTGTGCAAGGCACTGAAGCCAACCCAGGGGCCGACAATGCTGAACGATTGGCTAAATTCAACAGCAGGTGGGACAAGGCACTCGCAATTATTGTACTCGCAATAGACCCGTCATTGTTGTTCTTAATTGGTGACCCTGTGAGTCCAGTTGCCGTGTGGAAGAAACTCGCCGACCAGTTTCAAAAGAAAACGTGGGCGAACAAGTTGCATCTTCGTAAGCGTTTATATTCTTTACGACTTAAAGAAGGAGGCTCTGTGCAAGAGCATATCAAAACGCTAACAGAAATCTTCAATGAATTGTCAGTGGTTGGAGATGTTATAACAGATGAAGATCGCGTAGTCCATTTACTAGCAAGCCTGCCCGACTCATATAATGTCCTAGTTACAGCACTAGAGGCTAGTGAAGAAATACCAAAAATGGAAATCGTAACTGAACGATTGCTGCACGAAGAACGTAAGTCTACTAGTGAAATTCGTAAAAGCAGTGAAAGTGAAAAAGCAATGGCCGCGAAACGACATTTTAATAAAAAGAAAGTTGGGCCACAGTGCTACGGGTGTAAGAATTTTGGACATATTAAGAAAGATTGCCAGCATTCAAAAGAAAAAATCAATGAAAAGAAAATAATAAATCCTAGACATCATAAGGCTCACCATACAAACGCATATGATTCTGACAGTGACTGTGCTGGTTTAATAGTGCACCATGTGTTATCTACACTTGAAGTTCAGTCAGATCAGTGGATAGTTGACTCTGGATCCACCTGTCACATGTGTAATGATAAAGGATTATTTGATGATTTCTCTGATTTACCACAGGCTGAGGATGCTACTCTGGGTGATGGACATAATTTGAAAGCAGTAGGCAGAGGATCGGTAACATTAGAACTAGAATTGTCAAAAGACAGAGTTAAAAAATGTAAACTACATGATGTTCTCTATGTATCAAATTTGTCATTCAATCTTTTGAGTGTCGCTAAAGCAAATGATTTTGTCAGTAGTACAGTGTTTAATGATGAAGGATGTCAATTTCTAAATGCTAACGGTGAAATAGTAGCCACAGCCACATTTGTATTACCTGAACATTAAACAAAATAAACATGCTGCAGCAGCTGTAAAGAAATTGAGAATATTGACTTATGGCATAGAAGATATGGACATTTGGGCAAACATAATATGAAAAGACTTTCTGATGAAAACATGGTGATTGGTTTTAATGGTGATATGTCATATTGTTCAAATGAAGATGTGTGTGAACCATGTGCTGATGGTAAACAGCATCGGACCAAATTTCCAGCTAACGGCGGAAAAAGAAGTGATACTATCTTAGGCCTGGTACACAGTGATGTTTGCGGTAAGATGAGTACCCAGTCACTAGGTGGCGCAAATTATTTTTTGACTTTTATCGACGACAAGTCCAGATATACGTGGGTGTATGTTTTGAAGCGCAAAGACGAAGTCTTTGAGAAATTTAAAGAGTGGAAATCATTTGTCGAGAAATCAACAGGTGAAAAACTCAAGATTTTCAGAAAGGATAATGGTGGAGAATATACTTCAGATGTTTTTGAACAGTATTTACGGAAAGATGGTATTGAGCATCAGCTTAAGACACCTAAAAATCCTGAACAAAACGGAGTCGCTGAAAGAATGAACAGGACAATAGTGGAGATGGCTCGCTGTATGTTTTCAGAATCAAAACTACCCAAGAAATTTTGGGCGGAGACAGTCAATACGGCAGTATATATACGTAACAGAAGTACGACCAATGCCGTCAAAGGAATGACGCCATATCAGTGTTTATTTGGCGATAAACCAAGAGTCGATATGATGAAGGTGTTTGGCTGCTTAGCCTATTCTCATATTCCTAAAGACGAGAGAAATAAATTTGATGTTAAAACGAGAAAATGTATTTTTCTGGGATATAGCACTAATGTTAAAGCCTATAGACTGTATGATTGTGATCGGCAGAAAATTATTCATAGCAGAGATGTTATTTTCGACGAATTTAAACGAGGCGTTGAAAATAATTCCGAGTCTTTAGTTGAGATGGAGCCAGAAACAGAACTAAAGATAATTTCTCAAACTGATGTTGACGATGTTGAAGTTCGAGAAGAATTACATGAAATGAGGCCGGTTCGTGACAGGCGAGCCTATATGGTGAATGGGTCAATATCACAAGTGACAGACCTGCACCAAATTCAGCAAGTGAAGCATTGAAAAGTCATAAGAAAAAGGACTGGCGATCAGCAATAGAGGATGAAATTAAATCTCTAAATGATAATGACGTCTTTGACTTGGTTGATTTACCAGACGGTAAAAAGACTGTCGGTAGCAAATGGGTGTTTAAAGAAAAAGTCGCAGCAGATGGATCAACTGAACAACTAAAAGCGCGATTGGTCGCTCAAGGGTATATGCAACGATACGGTCAGGATTACGATGAAACGTTTAGTCCTGTAGTTCGAGCTGAATCAATACGTACAATCATTGCCCATGCTGCAAATAATAAAATGCTGCTTCATCAAATGGACATTAAAACTGCATTTCTTAATGGAAACTTAAAAGAAGAAGTTTTTATGAAACAACCTGAAGGTTTTGTGGTGAAGTGTCAAGAACACTTAGTGTGTAAGCTTAAAAAGAGCATATATGGACTTAAACAATCACCGAGATGCTGGAATATTGCACTTCATGACCACCTTTGCAAAATTGGATTCAAGTAATCTGCAAGTGATCCATGTATATACACAGCAGAAGGAGAAACAGTGATTTTGGCTGTGTATGTGGATGAAATAATTTTAGCAACAAAGGACGAGCGTAAACTGGTACAGGTGAAGAAGGCCATAGCTAACAAATTCACTGTCAAAGACATGGGTGAACTAAAATACATTCTTGGTGTCAACATTCATCACAGTGAAAATGGAATTTGGATTGGCCAGAGAAACTACACTGAAAATGTTCTCAAGAAATTCAATATGGATAAATGTAAGTCTGTTTCAACTCCAGTTGATACCACTACAAAGTTGACACAAACTGATGGAAATAAATCAGTTGGCGAGCAAATTTACCAATTTATGAACAGTTATTGAACTTTTATGAATCATTTAGAAGAAATCATGAACTTGATGCATGGCATGAACAGTTAATTATCTTGAACAATAATACATGACAGTTCTGCGAGTGAGAAGGAGTGTTGAAAGAAATTCACTCTAGTATATTATTGACCTAATGACTTACCTTGCATTATGATAATTACGTACCTTAATAACTTGCCATACTTGACATGGTTCTGTTGTTGCTTCCGGCATGTTAACTTTTCCAGCATGTTTAATAAACATGAATCATGAAATAACTTCATTGTTTATTTATCCAAAATATCAACATAGGGTACCTCTATATAAGTCGTCAAAATAGGGTTTGCATTCCTATATTTTCAATGTTAACATTCGATTTCATGTTCAGTAAATCCCAAGGCTCCAAAAAAACTTAGTTTCGTTGAGATGTGTGTGTGTGTGGGGGGGGAGGGGAGGGGGAGGAGGGTGCTGGTGCATGGTAGCCATATCTAGCCCATCGCCTATACGTACTAATTACATTTATATACAAATAAAGGTAGACGGGTCTAACGTTTACAACTCATTTCTTTTTTTTTGGACAACCATGTCAAAAATAAGAAATACGGGAATTTCGTCTATATATCTAGCCTAACTGGTAAATGCGCAGCACAAAATTAAAAAAACTTTTGCAGTTCTAGTCTATGGACATGTTTACATCATATAGTCATATTATAAAGCCAAAATAAAATCACCGATTTTTTTATGATTTTAGTCTGAGCCAGTCCCTTTAAAGTCTCTACCGTCCACAGAACAAATGTTGTGCGCACAGGTGTCAGTTTTAACTGTCATGCCGCGAGTTAGTCATAATGATAGTCCAACGACGTGAACGTGTTGATTTAACCACTGTTATCAGGTTATAACCATGTTTGACAACTGAATTCTAAATTCACATTCTACAAAATGGCGACGTAACATGTCACTGTAGGCTTACCGTCCACTCTAGCTATCAGCACGCATTGTCATAATTATGCAACTGCAAAAATTAAGCCTGGGGCTTGGTGTTGACTACACGTTGTACAGCAGCAAGCGTATTTAGGCATATATAAGAGATATAGGTTTAATAAAAAAAATATCTCCATTGTATGTATAAATGACTTGCTAATTTACAACTTTAACAGCCTATTCGCATTTGAATCTGCGAGATAAAAACACAAAATACTATTATCTTGTCCTAGTGCTCTCTTCCAATCTCATTTATTAATTCATTTTTTTTATGATTTGCCGATTTGATTTATTCAGCAAACCATACATGAAATATAGCATACATGGTCAGTATAATTTTTTAAAAATAATGGAAAAATCGGGAGCCAGGGATATTACACACTGGAAGTTTACTGGTGAGGTGCAGGCTACTTATTTCCACAGCGGTCCCTAGGCCTGTATATATATCCAAAATTTAAATTATAGAAAAGACGCAATATTATAGTCAGATTCACATTCAATTCATCAATTCAGGAATGAATTTTGCGGATTTCTCAGTCAATCCTCATCCAATTTTCATGAAATTTTACACAATGTCGTGACTACCCTGAAAGTTTTGCGAAATTGTGGCAAGTATTTTAGAAATTAGAGTTAGACCATTTGGCACATAATAAAATTCTTAGGCGAAGCAAATGTGTTTATAATAGAGGGCAACATTTTTTTTATTTACTAATGTCAAATGAAATACTTATCAAAACTTCGCGAAATGTTCAGGGTAGTCACGACATGAATGGAAAATAGTATGTGTAAAATTGCATGAAAATTGGTTGAGAATTGACTGAGAAATCGGCAAAAATCATTCACCACGGTAATGTAAATCCGACTGTATATATACATGTATAACAGTGATCCAGGATGGTGAAGGAGAAGTATGAGAGAGCAAAACTGACTTCGTGGTGGTCCGATATGAATTGAGTTGGGGGGTGCGAGGTGTCTCACTGTGGATTATCTTTTTATCTTTGTCATAGACATATACTGTTGCGATCTGCCCTATTCTAGTCACAGACACTTTCAGGTGGCTCCTTTGCCAGGCGACGGTTCTAGCTGCTTACGAAATTAGCCGTCCACACATTCATGAGCAGGGTGAATTCATATATAAATGAATACTCTGCTGTCAGAGGTCTTAGTTTCATTTTGAGGTAGCGATGAATATTAGTGGGCTCCTCGTGCAGATATATAAGAGTGTGTGCATGATGGGACAGGAGGAAAATGTGGGCAGTGTGAATTCATATGGATGAATACGGTGCTGTCAGAAGTCTTAGATTCCTTGTGAGGTAGGGATGAATACTAGTGAGTTTCTCATGCACATATATAAGAGTGTGTGCATGAGACTGGGGGTTGGGACGTTAGGTTGCATGGGATGTCCGGATAATGGGACAGGAGGAAGATGTGGGCAGGTAATATAGATGAATACGCTGCTGTCAGAAATCTTAGATTCCTTATGAGGTAGGGATGAATGCTAAGAGGACATGATTGTGTGCATCATGATACTGGGGGTTGGGACATTAGGTTGCATGGGATGTCCGGAATGATGAGACAGAAGGAAGATGTGGGCAGTGTGAATGCATACTGTGGCTGGTTGTACGATGCACTGCCAATGCAGGCCGTATGGCGCCCACGGCTTGCAGTAGACAGCTACTGTCTAGCTGACTGATTCATTCATTCATTCATGACATTAGCTGGGAGTTGGTTTAAGGAGTGAAGAAAGGAGTGGAGGAAGGAGTGAAGGAAGGAAGGAGTGAATGAGAAAAAAAGAGTGAGGGGAGAAAGGAGTGAAGGAAGCTAGGAAGGATCCGTCTGGGAGGAGTGAAGGAAGTAAGGAAAGAAAGAAAGTAGGAAGAATCCTTCTGGGAGGTGTGAAGGAAGAAAGGAGTGAAGCCTGAAGGAAGGTAGGAAGGAACCTTCTGACAGGAGTGAAGGAAAAAAGGAGTGAAGGAAGGTAGGAAGGAACCTTCTGGGCATCAACTAAATAATGCAGAACTATGAATATGAATTATAATGCCCAAGAAACATGGGAAACAAATTCTAAGTATACACTAGGGGGGATTAATTACTGAAATAAATAGATCAAAATTTGGAACGTAACATTCCGATCCAAAAAACTAATATGAGACAGACGAAGTTAAACTGACAGTAATGATAAGAACAAAACAATTCACATCCATTGACATTTTAATTTCATGAATCATACAAACAGTACAATGTCGTATAACAATAAACTCTATCTTCAGCGGTCCAGAATATGAAAAGAAAAGCAAACTTTAATACATAGAAAATATGCGGCAAACATCAATAAAGGCTCGAGTTTGACAATTACCCAAAAAGCCTGGTTGCCGCAGATAATATTATCATAAAATGATACATTTAAATAATCCTATGCTAAACAATATAAAAGAGAATTAGTTACTTATCTCGCAAAGATGTACCAACATCACTAAACTATATGAAACATCAATATCAATGTTAACAATATCACACTCTCGTTAACAATAATATAGTTATGTCAATCACACATCAGTCATTCATCAGCACACACAACAAAATCATAAAAACAATAATACCCAAACCCCAGCGACCTGGAAAATAGACAACAGATCAGTGATCATCGTGGTGAGGTTTACATAGTAAAATCTAGAGAACACTCACCACGATATCTCAGTCTCCTTCGTCTATCCTCCAGGTCGCACAGAACGCGATGATCAAATGGACTAACGACGTGAGTGCCTCAAGTTACCTCATGAGTAGTCACACTCACGCCGGAACACGGTATGGCCTCAATTTCGAAAGGTCTTGTTCGCGATAGCCTAAACAGAAAAGTGTTGCCTAATAACGCCAATACAAGCATATTTAACAGAAAATCTCAGCTGTACACAATCATACATTCTCTACAATTATCATACATGCCGAGTCACTCATGCTTCACTGCTTCTGCAGGTAGGCCTTCTGCACGTAGGCCTCTTGCACGTAGGCCGTCGTTACCATTGACGTTGGGACAACATTGGCCCAACATATCTTCACATGTCATACAGTAAACCAGATACATTATTATTCGCGTTGGGACAACATTGGCCCAACATATATTTATATCTCTCAAACCAAGTACCGTAAACACATTACATTAACCCCTTGGGTACAAAATCCCGCAACAATACAGACTCTTGGTCTAACTGGGATAACACAGATAAGAAGCCGTTCAAGCTAAAGCTGAATTCCTACAATACCTGAGAAATAAATAAATATTCTTTTCAGCAACAAGGACCAAATAATTTTACAAATTCAGGAAACAGTGAAGTTCAAGTAACATGAATATCTCGCCAGGCCACAGGAGCCCTGCACCCGGATTTGTCTGGTGCTATACGGACTTTTGGTTTAACTGGGGGTACAAGCACTCGCCAGGCCCTGATAGTCCTCTACCCAGATTTAAAGGTGCTCCAATTGGTATCTGAAGAAATAATGCAGAACTATGAATATAATGCCCAAGAAACATGGGAAATAAATTCCAAGTATGCCAAAGTAAACAAAAGAAGCTGACAAAATTAATAAGATTCTTTTCGATAACAACAATAAAGCTTAAGCAATAAGAATACATCACTTCGATCCGGTGCTATACAGACTATTGGTCTAACTGGGGGTAACACAAGCACAGATAAGAAGCCGTTAAAGCTAAAGCTGAATTCTTACAACACCTGAAAAATAAAAATAAATTAATGTTCTTTTCATCAACAAGAACCACATGATTTTACAAATTCAGCAAACAGTGAAGTTCAAGCGACATGAATATCTCGCCAGGCCGTAGGAGCTCTGCACCCGGATTTGTCGCGTGCTATGCAGACCCTTGGTTCAACCGGGGGTAACAAGCACTCGCCAGGCCGTGGGAGCCCTGTACCCAGATTTATCAGATGCTCCAATATCTGAAGAAATGCTACGTTAGTTGAACAGCACTCGCCAGGCCGTGGGAGCCCTGTACCCAGATTTATCTGGTGCTATGCGGACTCTCAGGTTAACTGGGGGTAGCAAACACTGATAGACGAGCTGAACACCAGAATAAGAGCTCCAATATCTGAAGAAATGGTACTATAGTTGAACAAGCACTCGCCAGGCCGTGGGAGTCCTGTACTCTCAGGTTAAATGGGGGTACAGCTCATGATCAGGGAAGAAACAAAGAAGAGGGAGAGGGACTGATCCAAGGGTGTGGACCCCATTAATGCAATGTAAGCGGGGGGGGGGGGGTAAAGTAGATGAAAAAATTAGAAAGTGGGAGGGGGAGGGGGACGGGAGTGGGGAAATAGGTGGATGCTTGCTTCTCCAGGCCCATGGAGGCTTGGAGTCGCTGTAGCCCTGCGGAGCAGGTCACCACAGACAGCTACTTATTAGCTGGCAGCGAGTGGATAAGATTCTATCCTATTGATCTATTCTAAATAGGCTACATCAGTAACCATCAATATCGTAATATAACTGAAACAACCATTTATGTAAGGCTAGTATATCCTTTTTCATCAATCTTTTATCAAAAATCTAGGCGATATGATAGATCTAGCATTACAGACCGAACATAGGCCTACTGCTTTAGTTTGAGTGACGACGCCAGTCATAATATTTGCATGCATTGCTTCTACCATTCTCACCAGGTGTCGCATTCTACATACACATTCTAGCTATAATAAACTATTCTCGCCTTCAGGATCGCATGATTTTCGGCGATTTCTCCGTCAATTCTAAACCGATTTTTCTCAAATTTTGCAAAGGCCATTTTCTATTCAAATCCTAACAGCCCTGAAAATTTCGTAAAATTATATAGATCTAGCGTATTTTAAAGACCTGTAATGAAAGACATGTGATGAATTGAAATTACGACGTTTCTCTTTAACCCCATTAAACTAATTTTAGAATTTTATTACATGGCAAATGGTCTAACTTTTGAAATATTAAATATCATTTTGCGAAATATGTACCCCTGTTAGGATCTTAATAGAAAATGGCCTATGCAAAACTTCAAGGAAATCGGTGCAAAATTGACGGAGAAATCGCCGAAAATCATGCGATCCTGGTTGATCATTTTTAATTTGACATCGAGTAGGCCTATAGGCAACATTGTCAGCCGGTCCCGCCCCCGGAGTGCCAGACAGGTGCCCCGTCTATCATACACGACTTGAGCAGATCATTTCTTTAGAGATAGACTATAATAGTAGCCTAGTTTTGGATATATTTCATAATCGTTATTATGTTTATTAATTGGGCCTCATCACGATCCGTAAAATTGGGCTGACGAGACTAAAGGGTTGTTAAGCTTTTGACCCAGCGAGCTGGTGGCCGAGGCGATGACCCATGAACTGTCACATCCTGAGGATGGTGAGATGAATAAGACTGCCCTCCAGACACAGGATTCGAAATTCGAACCCTGGCCGTCTGAGGCCAAGCTCGCTACTTCTCGGTCACGGAGGCTCCCCTCAATATGGAATCTTTACCAGTGAGTAGGGAAGTAATATTTCGTTTCTTTGAAATTTAAATGCCAGAGAGGGGCTCGAACCCGCGATCTCCGACTTCCCAAGCAGGCAGCTTTTATAACCACTGCACCAGGGTCCCCGCCCTCTACCCCGCAACACGTTATCACCTGATAACTGTATAGGCCTACACCAGTAGCCTACACGTGCTATATCCTGTAAATAGACAAACACTGGCTTAAAAATGTAGTTTCAATGCGTCAGGAGTCGGACAAGGGCTGAGCCATAGTTGGTGCTATTACTGATTTGGGAACAGGTGCCCGACACCGGCACACATGTAGCACCATCTAATTACGGTAATACCACCCTTGAAGGCTTATGTCATTGATTATAGTACTAGGCCTATGTTAAAACAAAATACTGCTATGACATAAATCAATTTGACAGCTCAACAGATATATAGATATAGGCCCCTCCAAAAAATGCACTTTCTCCAGCATGAAAAAATAGTCTAATTTGATTCACATACATGAAGGGAGGCTGTATTATATTGGGTAAAACATGTAGATGTAATTTGTGGCTGTTTCAAGCGTTTGTGATTATTAGGCCCGGCCCTAGGCCGGTAGCCTATTAAGTTTATTTTGCCTGAGTTTGTGTCCTATTTAGGGGAAAGTACTTTCGTCTTTAAAAAGTGTTCAGAAAAAGTACACCTCACGATTAAATATAGTGATTAGAGCTGAAAGGGTTTTGATTGGAATAATCTTGGCCTAGCGTCGCAGACAGTGGCCCAGCATTACATCAGCATTGGGCCAATGTATCGTGTTGTCTGCTGTTTCTGGCGCCGGGATGGAAAGTGTCACATGCATAGTCATTCCCATGCAGCAGTCAGTAATTACGGTACAATCACCCAATGCTGTTTCAATGCCGGGCCAGCGTTGAAGACTGTGGGTCAACAATGAAACAGCATTGGGTGAATGCCACGTGTTTGCGCAAAGTATACAGCAGACCCAGTGATGGATTAGTGTTGGGTCAGCGTCGTAGCCGATTGACTGGCATTGAACCAGCAATGGGCTGCGACGCTGGCCCAATATTGAACCGGAATTTGGTGGGTAGGCCTACATCCTTTGTACGAGGTAAATCGTAGGCAAGTATTGAATGAATGTTGGCCAGCACTGGCGATGGTGGTGGAAGAAATACACGTTGGTCATAGTATGCATGTCCGAAATTAAAGTTCGTCCTTATTTCTCGCTTAAATGGCAAATACACAACAATTTTTTTTAAAACTTACGCAGTTCTAGTCTATGTACATGTTCACATATTATGGGCACATCAAGGTGCCAAAATACAAATACTGATGTTTTGATGATTTTAGCCTGATTGTGTCGCTTTAAAAGAGTTCTTTATAGTGTACAGTACCGTACCATAGACAGATAGACGGCACACTTGAACAACCCCTATGTCAAACATCCAACCGGCCTGGATTCTAACCCAGTAGGCCTACCTCTTGAATTTCAAGCCACAACCAGACCAAATGAGCTATCAGGGCCGATCAGTAAACACGTAATAAGCGAGCTAAGAGCATAATGTTAGCTACATGATTGTATTACAAATACACATTAGTCCCTTGGATTTAGCCCGGAAATATGATATAATTGTTATATATTAAATTGGCATGTTATTCGGCAGCTAAATATTGAAATTAATTTAGTCTAGTTAACGCTATCAGTTTAAATGTGTCATATTTATAGATGTCCATTGATCAGATTTTATGTTAAACAGCAAATATTTTACTATATAGTGTTGTAAATTATGATCAATCACATTTCAATTACCAAATATTATAATTTGTGTTTAGTGAAGCTGTTGACTTATGGCGCTACATTTTTGATTGGACAATGGCTCAGAAGAACGATGACTTTTTAACTTGTGAGTCTGATCTTCAAGGTGTAGTTCATGTCCGTCTGATTAACGAAGAAGAAAAACTTAAAATAACTTTGAACTACAAAGTTAATCTAGAAGTTGACAATAATCAGCCTTCTGCTGAACATGTTGACCACATTTTCTTTTTTGACCGTCTACAAAACGAAATGTTGCAAAAGACTCTGGATAGGATGTCCGTTAACCTAATGAAACGACTTGGACAAAAGAAAAGAGACGTGGAACTACTTGAAGACGGCGAAGATATATTACAATCCAGTAGAAAACATGAAGCCGAGAAAAAAACATTTATACTATCACTCTACAATGGAACTTTAAAAATACCTGGCGAAACCATTAACAGTAAGGCATGGAAAGAAGGGACACATTTATTTATCGGCGAAAAGTATTTAAAAGTTTGTTTGAATATTCCGACAATAAAATCCATCATGTTGCCAAACTCGATTATGTCTGGGTTTCCTCAAACTCCACGAATTGATGCAGAATTTGTAGATTTGACTAGAAGTAAGTTTGAATGGTTTAAATCCTTGCCAACAAAACACGTCGAAAAAGATCATCAACATGGAGAAATTCGTGAAGCTAAAAATAACATCGATGAGAACAGTGATAATCATGACTGGCGAAAACTACACACTGGCTTTTGCTTTGCTCCCAGTAATAATGAAATTGGAGAAAGGCTAAAGATAGTATGTCTGCCAGTTGGTGAAAATGGCACAAAAGGACACATCGCTGAAGCATTTTGTAAATGTGAAGTGACAGCTGGTCCAGGATTTTGTCCGTTTGAAACCAGACACGCATTCACACAGAAAATGTCCGAAATTGGCAGGTACATGTATATATAAACTTTAGCACTGACAATTAATTATATGAATACGTCTACACAAAAGTAACTAGCAAACGAATCACCGTAATTCAATCCCCGTTGAAAACATGGTGAATAAGGTTGATTATAATAAAGGATATAACTATCGCGGATAAATTTAATATCATAACATTTAACATGTTTAATATATGCATGTCTTGAATAATTATAATAGAAAATCATAGTTACGATGAGCAAACGACAAATTGTGTATGGTTGATTTTCCTGTTCCTAATCTGAAATACTGTTTGTAAATAAGATAATAATTATTGTAAATTAGATAATTAATCTATTATTACATTTCAACGTTATTTCCGCGTTATCAGGGTATATGGGTAGGCCTATTACTATATAATTATATTTTTGGCCCCTGGGACATTTTCTCATTATTTTCCAATCGGTGATTAGATATACTATTAAAATGTCATTTCAGGTTTAGAGTTATGACATACAACATTTTAGCAGATTTGTATGCAGATACTGACCACAGTAGAAACATCAGATACCCCTACTGTCCTCCATATGCAATAGATTTAGATTACAGAAAACAGCTACTCATCAAGGAAATCACAGGTTATCCATCTGTAGTTCAAGATTGAACCACGTTCAACAAACAAACAAACACTCAAAATATCGGTGGGAATTTTTTTTAAGAATGTTAAATCAAATCATGCCAGTTTCGTAGAGCGCAATGGTACCTACCTCGTTAACCTCCCATATCTCAGCTAATTGTTCACACGGGGTATTGAAAAACATGCCTATTAGAGAGATGTATTAAGCATCTTCGCACAAAAATAACACCTCTTGCGGAAAAAATCAGAACATGGATGGAAAATAGGTTAAAATGCTTAATTTATCTGGTTTAAAATTCTGCACGGAACAATAGCCGTGCTCTTGATTGGAAGAAAATACAGGTGGTACAGGAGCTGATTATTTGCCTGTTTAATAAATTGTTTAATTACTTGTGTACATGAAGGTGTAAAACCATTGTCTGACTTACACCGGAGCAATGTGATTCACAGTGAAGACGCCTGTATCTCCAATATGCGTTCAACCAAACACGGGTTTTACTCATAACAAATAATAATAAAGTAATAGATGAAGAAAGCTGCCAGTTTGGTCTTCAGTTGATTCATTGTAAAATTCAAGCTCCTCTACCATTCATTCGATCATATCTTAGCGTTTGATATTTGGAGGATTACGAGGCACGTCTCATTTATAGCCGTGAGTATTTTCATTCGCTTTCCCCATCGTTGAAAACAATTCCCACCGGCGATAATTTGAGTGGTTCTTTGCTTGATTAGACTCCACGTTCAATATTGAGGTGTGCTTGAGTTTATGAGCTAATATTCGGAACCTGGGTCATTCGGATATATCACCAGTATCCCTTGAGAAGTAATAGTTTTTTTAAAGTGCTAGAACATAATTTTTGCAAATTTATAAATCAATTATTTTGTTCAGGTCACTTTTCCACTTCACTGTTGTGTTATTCAGGTTACAATGCTGATCTAGTTTGTCTTCAAGAGGTTGACTATAAAATGTTTGTTAATGACCTATCACCAGCCATGCGACATCAAGGTTTTGAAAGTCTTGTGAAGCTAAGGACGGGGGGAGTGCCTGAAGGATTGTCAATTTGTTATAGAAAAGATAAATTTAGGTATAACCGCTTCTGATACTATTCTTTTGAATAATATTGCATTAGCTTCAGAAACGTTTTGATATTTGCATATATTTGACCAACGCATTCTTATTGGCTGCAGCTTACTATCACAACATGATTTGGATATGTCCGTTGCTTTACAAATTGATGAAAAATTCAACATGCTATACGAGAAAATTTGCACAAACGAGGCTGTGAAACAGAAAATTATTCGGAGAACTACAGTTCTGCAGGTAAATGATTAGTTCAAAATTAGATATTATCTAAATGTTTTGACATTAAACATGGTAAATGCTTAATTGAGCATTTGTCGCTATGTTTCTTTGTGATTTTCGTGAAAGAAACGTAATAATCCATCATTATAATATTTGATATAATAGCGGTATCTGAATGATTTTGATCTTATATCATAAAGTGTCCTGCCATAAATCACCATCTTTCAGAAAAAATGGTGAGAACAAAATTTCCATGATTAGGAACACTTAATGGTGTTCCATTTCAAGTAAATGTTCTAAGTCGATGTACTACTGTGTTAGCATAAAATTATATCAGTCATGTTTGCTCTAATTATAGAAGATTATTTTGTACGGTAGGTAGTTTTTTATTCTTATGATAATCATTACTGACATAAATGTCTATATCAAAAGTAGAAATACATTTTTTTATTTAAAATATATATAACGTACAGAGGTAAAATGTAACTAATATAGCAGTTGTTATTATTAAACAGAATTGTTCTTTAAAGTAAAATCGAATAAATAATACGAATACACATATAAATACATATACTTATATGGTATAAAACATGACCGATCATTTGTATATTGTTCATGCACTGTTGATTTGTTTTGCGTACCGTTATTCTGCATGTTTGATTAATGTATATTTCCAGGTTGCTGTTTTTCAGTGTATCGAAGAAAAACTGCATCATGTTCTTGTTTTAAATACCCATCTCTACTCCGATGGTAAAGCATCTCATATACGCTTAATCCAGGCTGCTCTTTGTATGCAGCATATTGAACGAGTTCTTGAATATTTGCTAAAAGATAACGTGAGTCAATTATACTCCCTGATTTTTTTCCGATTCACCTTGGATTAAGTAGAGCAAAGATTTTTTATAGGCCTATACATGTATTATAATTTTAAGCATCCCCGCGAATTTTGTTTATTTTTCACATAGGCCTTTATGACTGGGCAGTTCTTCCCATATATTTTCGGGGGGCATAGACGGCCATTTTCCAGGATGGCCGCCCAAAAAGTTTGTGGGCACGATAACTTATGAACCGTTGGTTGGATTGCATTAAAATTGGAAAGGGTGGTTCTCAAGGTATTTTTGATGATCCGGTTTTAACTTTTAGGGTGGATCCATTAAACACAAAGTGGCTCCCCTAAATGTAGCGGGGACTAGCTACTCCAGTGTTCAGAGAACTATTCTCCAGCCGTGTTTATTACAGGAACTAATGACAAACGCGTGCCCCTGAGAATTTTAGCTACTCAGGCCGTTTCAAAAGTTGAAAGCCGAATATCATGAGTGTAAGGTGAATCATCATTATGTACTGTTCAAGCTAATCGAGCCTTGTCCAGGTTATCACGCATTATCTGCTTCATGCTGTCAAAATACTTCTTAAAAGCATCGCAGTTTCTTCATCTGGATAATTCATGTTAGGCAATTTTGAGCTGTTCTGTCGTCCAATGAATATGTGCATAATTATGAGAAGAGATTTGATGCAATTAGCATTCTCCTCACTTGTTGTGAAAATACATTACTTTAGCCGATTCCTGCATCTGTACTACACGTTTTCGTTAACCATTGAAATATTCTCAGTTGTGTATCTGTATCTGTATATTACGTGGCAGTACGCACTATTGTGCTCGCGCCACGGGAGTAACATAACAAGGCCTGTTATCATTCATGATATCATTCATAGCCTTTATATGTGCCAAGTATTACACATTGTGGATTTTCTGGGGGTCTCACCGGATGAAAACTGCGCCTACGTCCATTTAGGTTCTTTTACGTCCAACTCAAAGTCAGTCAGACGAGCCATCTGTTTAACGTGGTTCTCTGAGCCCCACGAAACGACATCGCTGCACGTATGTCCTAGTGTATACAACACCTGGCAGTCCCAAGCGGTCACCCATCCAATTATGAACTGTTGCTTAACTTCAGTGATCGAGTCGACACCGATGAGCTAACGCCGTATTCCGTATGTTTCCATTTTCTTTCTCTACGTCTGCGTTCTCTCTGAGCGAGCTTTATGTCATCATTTAACAACGGTACCCGAGGTCTGACTCGGACAGTTTTGCTGATAAGTGGATCATGCTTGTTTAGCAAACGAGATTGAGTGTCATAATACATATGATGTCAGCAAAGAATTACAGTCATTGTCCGAGTCCGAAACAAGAGAAGAAAAAGACAATATATCACGCTGAAAAGTATTATGATCAATACTTTTTTTTTTTTTTAATTAATTTCCTTCAACGGCCACACTGATTTTTATTGTTCAATTTTACATGTACCCAACAATTGTCTGATATAATTGTGGATAAAGTGGTTGAAGACACTAGGTGATTGTGTACAGGACTGATGAATAAATCCAGAATATGTCCTGTGGGTAGATTCAGCCACGTGCTGCTGCAGAATGACGTCATTCAAGATCGACGGGAAATGGTGTGCTGATTTGTCCGCAGATCGACACGTCAATATGAAAGTTGAAATCAGCAATTAAAAGGCAGTCTATGTTGCCAGTAGCATCACTTTCTACTAAGTCGCTGAATTCTTCAAAAAAAAATCTGATAATGTGAAACCATTTTCACTACTATGCGGGGACGATATACCACGCCAAACCTGAATTTAGTTGTTCCAATCTAACACATTACTTCGATGACTTCTAGATGTATCAATGTGCCACGGCTAGTGTTTAAGAAGCTTACACTTTAATGATCATGTATTTGCTATTACTGCAACACCGCCTCCACGTACCTTTCCTTGGCCGCTGATGGATATCATATCATGGGGGCACTAACTCTTGATAGATAGATGCTGCCATTACCAGTGAGTCAGGCTGCACAAACAGCCACAATATCCTGATTGTGTTGCAGAATATGGTTATTAATTATATTATATTTTTTATAAAAACAATTTTATCAAAATACACACATCATGCATATAGGCTTAACTGTTCAGTTGAATCTGTGGCTGCATAATAAATCTCACTATAATTTTCAGAAGCCTCTTCGCATTGTATAATAAAAATCCAGCATGCAAGGTATTTTCACTAGCATAGTAAAAAATTGTCTTTTGTAGTTATCATCACAATCATTAATTGCTAATTTGTCAAAATAATCGATTCCCAGTATAGAAATGTCTCTTGACAAAAACTTGAATGTTTTCAAACATTATTTTTTTCAGATTGTACCAGCTATTCTATTTTGTGGTGATTTGAATAGCCAACATGAAGATGGTATTCATCAATTCTTTTCTGAAAGAACAATTTCCGATAACCATGCTGATTGGTTTTGCTGTAAGTATAGATAGACATTTGGGGAATAATAAGCAGTAATGTTATATTTGGTAGTTGAGGAACACAAACTTAATGACTTCTTCCCTTCTAATACTAAATTGTTCTGTTTTTCAAATACTTATTTGAAGATAATATACCCAATATAAAATAATTCCCACTTTCAAATCATGAATGATGAAAACACGATGTTTTTTATACATGGCCCTACATACCATATTTGAGTTCTGTCGTTTGATGTCGCCATCTCCGCCAGAGAGCTAAAATGTAAAATGAGTCATTTTCTGGAAATCGCAAATTGTTTTATTATATTCAAGAACCTATAATTTGACTAACCCATATGCTATTTAAAGTGACATGTGCTAACAGTCGGTAATATGAGTTATTTTCCGAGGTAGAGAGCTGTAAAATGTATGATGCGATACCCCATTGTTTTCAGTGGCTCATTCAGTATCGCAGCATAAATTGTATAATTCTCACGATGGAAATCGTTCTGTAGAAACCGTTTTAATCCCCCGCCCGTAGGGGAAGGGGGATTTTAGTCGCGCCAGGATTCTGTCCGGTGTCACGTTTTCTTGTGGGCGCAAAACCTAAAAAACTACTGGTCAATTTTTTTTGAAATATTAACAAGACATTCCTAGCAACATGGGGATATGCAAGTGATTTTTAAAGATGCTACCAAAATTCAAAATGGCCGCCAGAGGTCAACTCTAAAAAAATTTGTGGGCGCAAATACTTTAAAACTTAACGTCAGAAATTATACAAATTCTACAATCACATTCCCCACGATATGGAGATGTGCAGGTAATTTTTTTCAAAGTTTTGCTGAAATTCAAAATGGCCGCCATGGATCAACTTCAAATTTTTTGTTAGCGCAAAAACTTAAAGTCAAAAATTATTCAAATTTTACTGTCACATACCCTAAGGGCCTACCATATTGAGATGTGCAGGTGATTTTTTTTATAATTTGTTCCTGAAATTCAAAATGGACGCCACGGATCAACACAATTTTTGTGTGTGCGCAAAAACTCTACAGCTTAAAGTCAGAAATTATTCAAATTTTACTATCACACCCCCCAACATATGGAAATGTGCAGGTGATTTTTTAGGGTTTCACTGAAATTTAAAATGGCCGCCATGGATGAACTTCATAATTTTTTGTGGGCGCAAAAAATCAAAAATTGAAGTGGGAAATAATTCACATTTTACAATCACATTACCCACTATCTGGAAATGTGCAGGTGATTTTACTGAAATTTAAAATGGCCACCACAAGTCGATTTTTTAAATATTTGTTACCGCAAAAAACTTAATTTATGGCGGGGGATGATATAGGACTTCAGGCCTCTTGTTACACATACAAATATATATGATGATACCCAGGAAAATTATACAGATTGCCGACTGTAGAGTATGATGTCTATAGCGCAATGCTTAGTGGGTTCCCTTGTCCCGCGTAGTATGAACAGTACATGGACGATCAATAATTGTCATGCTCATAACATTCACATGGTCACCATATCATAAAAGTATTGTCTCACATTATTGTTCCACTACATACATGTAGTACATTGTACATAACCGGTGTTAAATCTGGTTAATGGAGAGATTAATGGAGATATTACGCATAAAACTGTGTTAGCAGTAGACAATAAATAAAGCGACTCTATCAGACCAAAATCATCATTTTTATTTTGACCCCTATTAATATGTCAATAATATGTGAACATGCACATAGACTAGAATTGCGGAAGTCTTTCAAATGTTGATTTGCTGTAGCAACGTAGCAAGTGTACCGAAAATCCTGTTTATCATCCATTCCCGTATTTCCTATTTTGTGCATGCATGTCTGGAATTAAATATCGTCCTTATTTCTCTTTTAACACAAAATTTAAAAAAACAACGCAACGCAAAAAAAGAACGCAATTCAAATATATAGACATGTTGACATATAATGGACATATCAAGGAGCCAAATAAAAATGATAATTTTGGCCTGATTGTGTCGTTTTCAGCTCTCTAGATTTCCGTCCATATCTAAAAATAATATTGTGAATCACGAAACCTATTCAAATTCTGAATATTTCCCAGACGTTTTTTCCATCCCTACTATACATGAGATTGCAGTGCTATAAAATACTGACAATACAAAGACAAAAACGACTGCTAGAGATGGCCAGTTGTCGTTTACAGGTACCGTAAACTGGGGCTATTTTGCCACCCTATTTACATATTTTTATCGGTGTCAGGTGAGTTCGCCACATGAAAAGTTCACCACATCATCACCACATCATCTGATGTAAAATTGGCTTTAAAGCTAGATTGAAGAATTTTTTCAGCTACCCATGCAAACCTCCCCCCGTGGCGCGATAGCACACAAAGTGCTCCTGCCACGTAATATTCAGATTCACAGTTAGTTTACCACAACAATGGTGACTTCACCACAACTCCGGTGAGTTCACCACAACTTCATTGGTAAGTTCACCACAGTTAGTTTAACACAAGCATTTACATTATTTAAAGGCGGTTTAAGGCGGGTATTTATTGAAATTAAAAAAACGGGGCTATTTTGCCACTGTAGCTATTTTTTATCATATTTTGGGAATTAAAACCATTTCTAGAATCCAATGTAAAAATAGTTTGGCATGTAAATATTTTTAAATTTAAAATAATATAACTGGGCAGCTAATTGAATGAAAATCAAATCAACTGAGCAGTCAGTAGACATTTTTATCAATCCATTTGATACATAGATTACATAGATTAGTTAAATGTACCATACGGACATAAAAATAAAATATTCAGTGAAAAAGTCAATACTTTTGATGGATTTTTTTTAATTATTAAAAAGAGTGCCTCAAACCTGGTATGTCAATATTTATATAGTGTTTAGGGGTCAGGGAGTCTAGTAGCCAAGTCCGTTTTAATACTGGACCAAAAACGGCGGCTATTTCAAAGGGGTGGCAAAACAGCCCCGGTATGGGGTGGCAAAACAGGCTCAATATTTAAATATAAAAATATATATATGTACGTTAATAAAATGAATCAATAACTTTCCAGAGTTCGAATTTGTCAAATTTAGAAAAAAAGACGTAAAAAATAACACTTCGGTAAAATATTTGTTTCTGGTTTTGAAATAATATGAAAAAAATTGGTAATGGACATCAAAATCTTCCCTACAAAATAGTCTAGCCTATGATAATAGTTATTTTTATTAACTTATAGTATTTATTGAAAATCAGAGGATTTTTATCAATTTTCCGAGGGGGGTGTCAAAATAGCCCGGGGGTGGTAAAGTAGCCCCGGTTGATCATGTTTATGGTATACAGATAACATTTTGGAGCGTAGTTATAATAGTTAACATAAGAACGTCATTGGAGCAATGTTCCTCAATATACCGCTATGTTATAGATGCAGTGGCGTAGGCCTACTCATGGGGTGCTCCGGGTTCTTGTGCATCCCCGTCAATTTCAATTTCCCTGTAAATGGACTAAAAGCCAATATTAACCAAGAGCACTCCCCTCACTTCACTTCTTATCTACGCCACTATTATATGTAGCGATTGCACGTGGTACATTTGTTTGAAAATTTATATTTCAAAGGCTTTTTAATCATGTTTAGTTTTCATCTGCATTTTATTATTTTCCAGCTGGACAAGAAGAATACATCAAAGGAATGGATATCAAGCATGATCATACATTAATTAGTGCTTGCGGATTTCCACAATATACAAACTATGTTTCCAACTTCATAGGGTGTTTGGATTATATATATGTTGAGCCATCAAAACTGAATGTGGAAGAAGTAATACCCATGTGCAGCCATGAGGAAGTAATTCAATATACAGCCCTACCAAATGCAGTATTTCCATCTGATCATCTTGCACTTGTTTGTGAATTATCTTTTATAAATCCACCATAAGTTCCCGATACAGTACAATGATAATAATTTGATAATAAGTGTACATATCTACAGCGAGAATAACAGTAAAAATAGTCTATAGCTAAATATACCATGTTTACTTTTATTTGTTTTGGTACACAGGTACAGTATCCATTTGATTATATAAGGCACAACAAGGCGAATATTTTTTACTAGGACCGTTGGTGATATACATTTATCCTCCGACCGACCGTCTCTCAATTTGATAGGCCAGTCTGATGTTTTACACTGGTCTTGTTCTAATTGATATTGTTTATTCAGCAATAGGTCTATGACCTGTGAGCATACAATATATTCATACAATCATTCAGTGCAGTTCATCGGAGGTGACTCAGGTGAGTGGAACATAATATAGGGGAGACATCATGAAATATTTCGTATACACAAAGTTTTGAAAAGGAAAATAGATAAATCGACGAGAGTTTTCTTTTTTTGTAGGCCTACAACCGAACAATTTAACTAGCATCTTCAAGCTGTTGAGTGTCACATGCAATACATAATCTTTCATTAAATGTTATTGGTCCGGGCTTGTGCCATCTGTAAGCAACAACGGCTAAATCGTGGTTTCGCGTGATTAATTTTAGCAAACAGGTTTTCTATGTATTAATGTCTATTTTCCCAAGTATAACGCTATAATTTGGCGTCATCCGGAAATGTTTATAAAACGTGGCAGTCTCGCTATTGTTAACATCAGAAACCCATGATTGTAAAAAATGGTCTCGTAGTCTCTGTTTGCATATATTTAAAAACAACTTAGTATCGCTGCAACTCTGTTGCTGTCACACTTGTGACAAACCACAGAACTGTACTCCTCTGTGACAAACCAAGATCATTCAATAACTTTTTAACCAATGAGGCTCAATTGACAACTTCTCTCTGCATTTCACTTTTTTGATACATAAATTAACCTGTACATAGAACATATAAGTGGATTAGGTTGCTTAGATATAATTTTTGTCCAAAATTTTAAAATTCTCAAATGACGTTCAATTGAGGTGCTTTCTCGAGCTCACCATTGACAAAGTAATTATCTGTGTTGGATTTAAGGCGTAATGCAGTTTTACAATACCGTAAATATACTCGTTATACCGCTTCGGCTTAATGGAAACCTCAAACTTCGCACCCGTAATGTAAAATAGGTGAAACAAGTTTATCAAAAAGAAAGCACATGAAATTAGCATCGGGGCTATAGAGACTGAGCGTTGCTTTTTGTAGACTGAATACAGCCTTTGTGGCTTGTGATGCCAATTAAATGTCTGTTGAGTGACCGCAAAGCTGCCAGTTTATGATAGCGTTAGGTCTACACCTAGATAATTAGATGAATTCAAAACATCAATATATATACGAGTCTCCATAAAACCAATGGTCATCTCTAAAATGCTGACCCCCTTTCCTGAAAACCACTATTTTAGATTTATCTACATAAAGATATAATTTCCATTGCTCACAGTAATCGTACATTACATTGACATTTTCTTGTAACCCGGCGGAAGTTTCCGAACGGTATCATCGGCATATAAAACATATTAACTATAATTTCAGATAATCAATTGTTAAACTTGAACGACCTTTGACACGCATATTCTCTTCTAAATCGTTAAAAACATTGAAAATAGAAAAGGGGACAATTGACGTACGCCAAAATGGCTGCTGAATACAGCTGAAACATTGTTATGATTTTTAACGCGGGATTTTACAGACACAAACATATTATGTATAATATTGTACATGTTTTCACTTAATCCAATACTTACTAGTTTCACCCATAGACTATCGCGATCCACACAGTCAAAAGCCCTATGTACTAGGGACGGATCCAGGGATTGGGGTACATTCTTGGAAGATTGTGGATTCCTAATAATCTACCCTGGGTAGATCTTAGAGTATTTATACCCCCCTCGGTAGATTATGGTGGCTCTCTCAACCTACCCCTCCATTACAGGATCTATCTTTTTCCTGCGACTATGAAAGTTGTATTTTTCTCACAAAATCTAACATTCCCTCCCTGAAACTATGTAAGATGTCCTTGGCCCCCAGGATCTACCCTCCCTCCCAGAATATAGCCTATCTCTTTTTTTTTAAGAATATGCAAGGCTTGATCATGTTGATGGTTCACATCGGATATGACCGGGAATTGCTCTGTGACCGACCCCAACCTAGGGTGAGTTCGACAGAGGCACAATGTATATGTCAACCCCACTGACCGAGATTCCTCCACTTAGGTATGCGACTTTGGGTGGCATCTCGAAGCTATGACCGTTGTGGGTAATTAGTTATCAAGGCCCCGCAGGTGCGTGTGATTGGAAGAACCAATGTAACTCTGGGGTGGGTAGGTTCGGTAGTCAGTCAGATTGAGGAAGATATCAGAAGAATGGTATATATATTACAAGCCGAGAAAAGTATATGGTGATACGAAAGTGGCAAATAAATATTCCATTATAGAACTTTTTCTTCCAGTTTCAAAAATACATGTATTTATAATTATGTCCTAGAAACAGAAAATATACCCTAACAGTGGACCTTAGGGAATATCCCATCTTCAAATATAAAGGAAACACTAATGACCATGGAAATTAAAAAGGAATATGTCGCTTTGGGAAATTCGTTAAACAATAATTAACCTGCGATTAACTAGTCACTCAATATTCTACTAGGAAAGCAAACTGGCATTAGAAAAGGTTTTCTCCACTTTAAACCATGTATTTACACTAAAATCCTTAAGTGATTTTGCTTAGCAAAAATTTAAAAATACTGTGCCCAGGGCCCTTTCTGATTTCAAAAAAAAAAAACGCTTTCGATACACTTTGACTGTCAGGTTTGTGGATGAAATCAATTCCATTTGGCATTACATGGAAGATTTTCAATGCGGTTAGTAATGTATATAAATCTTGTATACAATTAAACCATACTAAGTCAGGATAATATAACCGTTACACGTTGTTAGACATTTGATGTGAAAACCTATCGCTTTGTATATCAAGGATTTTGAGTAATTTATGAATTTTGATAATGTAAGACACCTCTCGTTGTCTGAAAATAAGTTTGTCAACTATTTACAAATACTATTATAATTATTTGCATATGATACAGTTATTTTTCTAAAAAGGTTTACATAAATTACTAAATTGTTTGGCAAAATATTGTAAAAGTTGGAAAATAAGTGTAAATACAGAGAAAAGAGAGATTTTTATTTTCTCAATTTAGTATTACAATGGTAATTTTAAAATTAGCTGCAAAAGTATCTAGTGTTGATTTATTTAAGTATCTATCAAATCTGGATGTATTTTTTAACTACAATGGCTCGTGTGTTCGACACCTATGGTTGACCAATCTAGAAAAGCTGTATGTTCGCATTTATCAAAAGAGCTCGATTATCCCATTAATAGTCCAGGACCATTAGTGTGAAGGTGAAAAAAATGCAGAAAGCTTATTTTTAGCTTGGAGACAGAGTCTCCAAATTTTCAGTTTGACTTTCAGGAAAACGTCTGTCGTTAACTTCCGGTTTATATCTGTTCTGCCTGTGCAAAGTCAAAAAGCATTATCTGCTCACTGGTAAACTAGGCATTTACTGCTTCTTAACTGGCTCTTCCTGCCACAGCGCTGCCAAAAGGTCGTATTTGCTCACTTGTAAATCAAGTATATACTTCCTTTATGCTATAGTCACTGCCTCTTCTTGTTTGTAATAGCACTTTCAATAGACCGTATCTGCACACTTGTGAAATAAGCAGATACTTGGTTTTGCTGTGAGCAGAAGCATTCTATCTCTAGACAGTCAACATAATCCACTGACCCAATGTTGGTTAAAGGTTGTGCCATCATTTATGACTACTACGGTACTTTTGTCTGACCTCCGTGGAGTGAGGACGTGTTTTTTGCTGAGTGCCTTCGCTGTGATTTTCTACACCTTCATCTCTGTTCTCAGCATCAATACACAAAGTTGAGTACATTTCTAAGTTAACATGTGTAAAGAAGTATAAAATTTGACATAAAATAAATCAAAAATATAATTATTAAACATTATTTAGGTGGATTGTGTACACAGGTGAGCGACAATACCTCGGCCTACTGTACACGTTCACACTCTTTGTATTAGCCCACATTTCTCTATCGACCCTTTGTCTGCCGTAAGTTTCTTTTTCCTGTTTAACAGGGTTACACTGGAAAGCCGTAGGCCCACATTGTGATCCGACACATCAATATGGATAGCATCAGCAATATTGACAACCAGCTATTTCACTTGCTGTGCAATTTGGATCGTGAAAATGCACCAGATGTTATAGGAGAAATGGTCGCATGCTTAGATAGAGAAACATTAGATGAAAATAGACAATTTATATTTGCTGATGCCAAAGAGAGATATTATGAAGATCTCTTTGCCAAAGGGTTACAAAACCAGGAGACCCTTATACCAAGGAGACGAAACCGCAACGAAGCCGATGCAATCGTTGCCGGCGATATTGTAAAATTATACATGTATGGAACGAGACAAACATGTGAATTCCCACACGAAACTCTGGCTGGCATGGGATTTTGTCTTGATATGTCTAGTACAATTGACCAACACGACAGTGTCCATTTACTGAAAAACGAAACGTACCCAGAACATAGAGGGTCAGCTGTGGGTGTCCCTAAATCCCCGTCAATATGCGTGATCAACGAAACAATATTAAGCAATACAACAGGGGTCAGAATGTCAAATCAACATGGCACGTCCACCCCCCTCCTTAGCAACCTGACTCGACCTGTGAGTGACATGTCTTCAATCCAGGAGTCTACTGTGTTAATACCCCTGAACTTGGACCCCCATATAAGCCTGCCCACTGTGTCAAAAATTCGCCGTAAACGAGTCAATCAAAATAACTCTAAATACAAGCAAGACTTACTGAATGACCTAACAAACTTTGGTTTTAATCTGGACTCCGTATCTACCCCACCACCCGAGGAGCTAGCTCCAAATATGGATGCTAACTACTCCAGCATTAACAACAATCAAAGAAATGCGGAAATTCTGAAATTAAAAAAAACAATTGTGTCACTGCGTCAAAATCTGGGAGAGAGCAACAACAAGCTGCAATCACAAACAATAAAAAACGAGAAATTAATATCTGAATTAAAAACACTACGAGGCCAAATCTCAAAGCGCAAAAAAGAATCAGTGAAGCTGTTAAAAGCAAAAGATACATTATTAAAAGAAAAAATTAACCTGCGAACAGAACTAAGGGAAATAAGACAATTCCTGGATGAGCAAAGCAAACAAACCTGCCAAGCTACAACCTTAAATGAAGAGAGTGTAAGTAGTGATGAGGAGGGTGTATGGGAGTATGCCCATCGAAACCGTGAAAACAAACGAAGATGTAGACCTGTGATGTACAGTAGTAGTACTAGTAGTGATGCCAGCAGTATCAGTAGCAGCAATAGTAGCAGTAGTAGTAGTGGTAGCAACAATATCACTGATAGTAGCTCCGTTAGTAGAAGCCATAGTGGCAGCGATAGTAGCAGAAGTAGTAGACCTAAAACTAGCAGCCATCAGAAAAATGAACGTACACAAAGAAGAAGTATGATCAACGAAAATCAACCTGACAATAGTCATGATAGTACCACCACCGCAAATAATAGGCGTGACAAATGTACAAAAAAACGCTGCGATAATAGTGATAACAAGAAAGAAACTCAGCTTCCCGACGCCACAACCATGCAAGACAGAACTATGAAAAACAAATGTGTAATAGGTGACTCTAACATGCGTGGATTAGCCACACAATTAAAATCAAAACTGACAAATCCGGAGTCGGTATGTGTATACAAAACTTCGGGTATGAAAATAGCACACTTAACTACCCGACTACCAGGATATGTAAATGAGGATACAGAGGCTGTAATAATCCATCTCGGGACAAATGATATTGGTGATCAAGCGAACAAGGCGATGCAGGATATTAACGAACTTACTAAACAAATGACTGCTCTACACAATACACACTTCTATTTCTCGGAAATTCCCCCCAGAAGCCAAAATAAATATAATACCTTAATTCACCGTGTGAACAGCCACATACGAGATATATGCTCAAAATTGAAAAATGTTGACTATATGCCCACACCCGTAACGAAACAACATCTGAGCCGTGGTGGAATACACTTAAACGATAAGGGACAACAAAAACTGACTGCGGCTATGGCTGAAGTTTTCAACAACCATGCAGCAACCGGTCAGTCTTTTCATATACCAACCATCATAACAAGGACATAGCAAACGTGAACACTGAGGTTATAAATGATCAGGTCGGTGAAATACGCGTTCTGTCATGGAACATAAATGGCTTAGGTAACAAACTGGCAGATCCTGATCTTTTAGCATTTATTCGTGAATACGATATAATATTTTTAACTGAAACAATGAAAAGTAATGATTATACATTGGTATTACCCGGGTATCAGTTCCATCATGTGAGTAGAACATTTAAACATAAAAATGCTTCAAGAGCTTCTGGTGGTATTGGAATACTAGTAGCCAACAAATTTGAAAAACATACTAGAATAGACTCGACCTATGATCATCTGGTATGGTTAACTATAACTACAGAATACTATCAGAAAAACATTAAAATCGGCTGTGCCTATATACCACCAGAAAACTCTACATATGTTGGTCTAAGAAATGATTATTTTACTATGTTAGAGGAGGAAGTGGCTAGATATACAGAAAGTCACCATATAATATTATGTGGTGACTTTAATAGTAGAACTGGCCGCGCTCCAGATTACGATAATAATATCAATGTTTTAAATGAACGCTGTAATGAGGACGGAGTCATTAACAAATATGGACGATCTCTGCTAAATTTTTGTATAAACACAGAGCTTAAAATAGCCAATGGTCGATTGTTTGATGATAAAGGTATCGGCCGCTATACATACTACTCGCCCATGGGAGCAAATACTATTGATTATATGATACTAAGAGAAGATTATATGATCAGTAAATTTAAAGTTCTACCGAAATTAGTAGAATCGGATCATTGTCCTATAAATTCCATATTCTCAATTCAAAATTGAAAGAGTTAAGCTCTGCAGAAATGAACATACATATTAATGACTCATCACCATGTTCCGATGTTTATATATGGCAAGATGAAAAAAAGATAGAGTACCAAGCATCTCTTCGAAATGAACAGACATGTATTGCGTTTGAAGAAATGCTGTGTGCCGCAGCTGAAGGTTGTAGTAGCGATAATCTATGTGATATTTTCAATGGTATGCTAGAAAATGCATTATCCCCGTTATTTCTAAAGAAGCAGCATCAATCAAAGTGTAGGAAAAACATAAAAAATAACTTTCCTTCAAACCCTTGGTATGATAAAGAATGTAAATCTCTAAAACAAGTTTTAAATAATATTGCTAAAGATAAGAAGTTTAACACACGTCAAAGTGAATATAATATAATGTTACGCCAATATAAACGACTAATCCAGAAAAAGAAAAGACATTACCAAGAAGTCAAACTGAGTCAGCTTGAAAATATGAGAACAGAAGATCCAAATTCCTACTGGAAATTTTGGAAATCTTTAAAACCCAGAAATTCAACCAGAGGTCCTACCCTGTCACAATTTGTGAAATATTTTGAAGAACAAGTCTACCCTCCTCATGTTGACTATTTTGACTACGATCACATGAATAATATAATTAAGCTAGTTAAATCATCCCCAAATGATATTAATGCGAAGGTAGAAAATGGACAATCCGATTTGTTACAGTTCTTAAACAGCCCTATAACTATAGACGAAATTCAAAAAGCAATTAGAAAGTTAAAATGCAAAAAAGCGGCAGGCATAGATGGTATTCCTGCGGAATTTTACAAGCATGGTAGTAATGAACTCTTACCAGCACTAGTTTTACTGTTTAATACCATTATAGCCAATGGAGAATATCCATCAAGTTGGGCCACTGGTATAATTCATCCTGTTCACAAAAAAGCTGCCCATAACGTGCCCGATAACTACAGAAAAGTTACAGTAATGCCATGCATTGGGAAATTATTTGAATCTGTACTTAATAACAGACTGTCTTTTAAAAATGATGTATGCTATGATAATGATCCCTTTCAAGCCGGCTTTAGAAGTAACTCCCGGACGACTGATAATATATTTATACTATGTGCCATTATAGATAAGCAAAGGTGTCTTTCAAAGCCCCTGTATACATGTTTTGTTGATTTTACAAAAGCATTTGACTATATTGACAGATCAGCACTGTACTATAAATTACTGAGCAGAGGAATAGACGGCAATTTTTTAAATGTAATAAAGAGTATGTTCTCTAAAGCTGAGTGCCGTGTAAAATGGGATTCATGCATCAGCGAGATATTAAAAAGCGAATTTGGTGTCCTGCAAGGTGGTATGCTCAGCCCCAAATTATTTACAGAATTTCTGCAAGATATATCCAAATCATTTGATCAAGGTGAGGGTATCCCCGTAGACACTTTATTAATTGTATACTTGTTATTTGCAGACGACCTTGTCCTTTTTTCAGATTCTGCAAATGGATTGCAAAAGCAATTAACTGCCCTGTATAAGTATGCTTCTCTGTGGCATATAATAGTCAGCATTCCTAAAACAAAAGTTCTCATATTTAACAAACGTCATACGTCAGAATGTGACAGCTTCTACTATGGTGATGACATAATAGAAAAAAATGAAAAATATAAATACCTTGGGGTTGTATATAGCACTAAATATCCTAAGAATGTATTGAAAGAAACGTTTCTCCATCTCGCTTCCCAAGCTGGTAAAGCAGTTTTTTCTCTACACAAGCAATCTCGTCCCGTAGTCGGTAAATTGTCACCTGTTATTGCATTCAAGGTTTTTGATTGTCAAATACTGCCCATATTAGAGTATGCAAGTGATATATGGTATACCGGTGATAGTGTTAACGATTTGGAAAAAATACATCTAAAATTTATTAAATCAACGCTGGGTGTTAGAAAGCAAACACCCACTCCTGCAATTTATGGTGACACAGGACGGTTTCCATTGATTATCAGGCAACATATTAAAGCTGTAAAATATTGGTGTAGAATTCTAGACCTATCTCAGAACCACCCTGTCAGAAATGCCTACAATATGCTACTAGAGCTAGATGGCACTGGATTCACAAACTGGTGCTCGCGTATTCGGTCTGTCCTTGAACTAACCGGGCTAGACCAAGCTTGGGAGACGCAGCACATTGGCAATACAAATAAATTCATGCTTTCCTTTAAAGATTCAATTGTTAGAATATTTACACAGCGGTGGAGACAAGATATTGAGAGTTCAAGTAAGCTGCGCACATATTCATTAGTGAAAAAATCTTTGTGTGTGGAACCATACATCTTAAACATAAAGGGGAACCACCTCATAACAGCAATGGCGAGATATAGAATGAGCTCACATGATTTAAAAATAGAGAGAGGAAGATTCAATAATCCAATAACTCCAATAAACCAACGAATATGCACAAGGTGTGAATCAAACGAAATTGACGACGAAATACACCTTTTTCTCCACTGTAATGCCATGAACAATGAACGCGAAATCTTGCTTAATTCTATAGCCGGAATTATCAATATGCAACCAACAAATGATATTTTTCTACGAATTATGACATCTAGAGACATAACAGTGGTAAAGTCGCTAGCAAAATTTATCTATGGTTGTTTTAAACAAATTAAGGGTTAAAAATATTGAGTATGATAAATGTAAATTCATCTTCTAGCTGAAATATTTTGTATGTGTGTCGTGACTAGCATGATTAATTATTATCATTATTATCGTTTTAACGTTACATTTTTAAGTAGAACAATCACAAGTCACCTGTCGCTATATTATCCATATTATCATGCCTTCATGATCTGACTTGGGTATTACCACATATCAGGACGGCTGTTGCTCTCGGATCTTATTATTTGGCTTTTTAGGGCCGGTTAGGGACGTTTCCGTCGCCTTTGTTATCAGACGAGGTGGGGCCTTATGGAGGATTTCAGAGTTGCTAAGTCAACTGATTTTCTCTATGAGGTCGGGAATGTTTTTCTTCGATTGTAACTCCTAAGTATATGGTACTAACTAGGTCGTGAGTGAAATGGTATGAACTAAACAATATAGTGAATGTTTTTGTGCGAGGGCCATAAAGATAATAAATCACTAGTTAATTAAACAAACGTTATTGCTATTGTGTGAGTGCCATGTCCTGCGTGAATGGCACGCATAATTATTATCCGTAATTTTTATTCTTATTACATCACTAAGTCTCCAACACTCGATAATATGGATGGTTCTGATGCTATACTTTGTTGGCAGTCGACGAACCACCATGTCTGACTTTTATTAGTATGTATATATTGTGTTTCGGTGGTATTACTGTTATTACGTTGTTAAATTTACATCACTAGTCTATATCAGGGAATCGCCGAGTTCATAGCGACTGTCCTTGCATGGTCACATGGCTCGGAGCTACCTGTGTCGCAGATTGTCACATTGATTGTACTTGCATGATATAATATTTGATTTTTAAAAATATCGTGTAATTTTTAACATTGTCCTAATACATTCTCAAATTACTGTAGCATAATTATGCACTTGTATATATTCTAGGTTTCTACGCTTTCCAGAGTGTCTTTTTTGCTACTATATATATAATTAGCATGTCATACATAGTAGCTATTTTATCTCTGGTTTTGGTGCGGGAAACAAAATGATAGACCTTATGTTACCCTGGCAATGCCTTTCAATCTTATTTAAAGTACATACCCAGTGTTTCTTATGGCAATGCCAGCTAACATGATTTTAGTTGTGTATGACATACTATGTATATTGTCATATGATTTTAACAAATTAACAATGTTGTATATACATGTACATATCTCTAGTTCTATGACAAATAAGTCTGGATTGACTTTCTTTCTGTCAATAAAATATCTGTCTGTCTGTATGACACTGTTCCAACATTAAACTAACATTGTGTCAGTGTATCAAGTTGCCTGTGACTCCCTGCAAAAATGAGACGTTTAGCCAATGCTGTTTTACTGCTGAGCCAGGGTTGTAGATGATGGGCCAGCATTAAACTAGCATTGGGTGAACATATGTCGTGTTAAGCCCATCCTTCTGGTTGTCCAATGCTGGCCCAGTGTTGTAAACGATGGGCCACCAGCAGGCTAACATTGTGTCGAAGTCTCATGTTTGTTGTGTGGCTGTGACCAGAGAGGCTCATTCGTGTGGCCCCAGTCTCTGGTGGAGGGGTAGCCCCCACCCACCCTCTCTCCCACAACTGACATCTAGAGAAGTGTTATGCAATATAGGAGTTAGGTCTTGGCTAAGATATCTATTTTCAAAAATAACCAATTTTATATTATTAAAAGTAGATTTTTGGCCTTAGCAGTTAAAGGCATTGCAAATTCATAAAATTTATACATTTCTAGTGTGTAATACGACTGAATAACGTTCCCGTTTACACATCATATCAGGGTCAATATTTCACAATTGTCAAAACCCATGTCGCCAGCACTAAGTGTGTTTTTAGCATAATTATTACAGCACGATATGTCAACTCTATGCATTTTTATGGCTGCCAATATCATTTGAAAATAAAAAAAAACTTTCCGCTTTTTATCAAACATTTTATTCAATGAACAGGAGGCATTTATTTCGTAATTTATCAAGTTGGGCGTGTCGCTAATGATGTATCAGAATGAACTTTATTCGTGTTTTATGCCAAAATACCTCACAAATTCCATATGGATCGTTCAAAATGAAGCAGACACCACACGTTACCTGTGTAAGTATAAATGTTTAGAATTGGCGGGGTGTTTCATACTTGAACACATTTGCATTAGGGTGTCTTATAATGTGCGTCATTAGCGTCACGCTGTGCGATACGATATATTAAATACACAAAATCAACATCTCGTTGGGACACATATGCTCAAGGTGAATGAGAGATTGTCATCTAGGAGTGATGAGATCGAAGGCATTAATTAAACTCTAATTTATGGTGTTATTTAAGCTTTTCAAAATTAGTGATGTCCTACAAATTTGAGTCACCAGAGAACGGTGTATATATGTAGCAATGTTATAAGATTCGGTCCATATATCACTTTACATAATTCAGTGTATGTGTATGAGCGATAAAAAGGGTGTATCCAGACACGTGGTGTCAAATATGAATTGTGATTGGTCGAAACAACATATAATTTCTTAGCTATGTGACACTAATGACATATGCTATGTTTAGGTTGTAATTCAGTCATCTACGATTGGACTCATACACTGGGTGTTTTTCTAAAGTACATTTCATATAATATGTAAATGTTTGAGCCAGGATATTTATACTATTAGGTACGCATATTGTACATTTTCTGGAAATGATGCGAATTACACACTATTGTGACGCTAATGACCAGATGACTGTGGGTATTATAAGTGGTCTTGTTATTTGCAATATCCAGACGTAGCCTAATCCTATAACGGTATGTCACCACACTTTTTAATGTTTTGTACAATGATATTTTATATGGCGCTTACTGCAGCTCAATGAGTAAATAATCTATAAAGCTAGAATAAAATAGGACACAGCCAAATTGAATGAACATACAAAGAAAAATATGAGGATTACATAAAGAAAATAATGCCGATATAGGCCTACAGATCCCACAGGAGGAGAATGGACGAGACAAAAAGAGGAAAAAACGAAAATGGAGGATTAAACAGAAAATTAGGAGACTGTATCAAAGAAAACTTTAAAAAGCTGAGGAAGAATCAACCATTTTCAAATCGCACCAAAAGTCAACGGCTTCGACAAAAACACAATACAACTCGCCCTGATCCACCGATAAAAATAACTAAAAACAACTATCATCATCACCTAAACAACTTCGAAAACTCTGGGCCTTTTATTCAATCATTTATTTTTAGCTGCGTTTGAAAATAAAATTGTAGCTCCTAAAATAACTAGCAGAATGAGCTTCCCAGTAAACACAAAACATTTGTATAACATTTGTAAAATGTTGAACCAACATCGAAGACGTTTGGATGACGTTGTACAAAGCAGATACGCACCAGGGAAGAAAAGTACATCAAATGCAGAAAGATAAACAGGAAATACAGAAAAAATAGTATGCTTTGATAATGATAATTGTCAACGCTTGATAAAAATGACTTTTTGGAAAAGATAACTTGGTCAGCTACAAGCAAATGATCAGTATGTGCAAAGTTCAAACAATGTCATACATATATCGGTTTAAACCATGATAACACATATAACAAATGAATAACTAGACATGCATTGTGACTTTTCAAGTAACAATAATATTTGGGCTAGGTTTTATGATTTTTTGTGGTGGCCATTTCGAAGCTAGTTGGGTTATTTGTATTATGACAGATTGATTGGCATTTCGCGTTTCAGTTTTTTGGCAGCCATTCTGAACTGTAATTTTAGACTTCGGACTTCAGACTTCAAATTTCAGAAGTCCCCAGTGAGCTTTTGCACTTTTAAATATATATATATTTGTTTGTCAAATGGAATCGCATTCAGAGTCCCAGAACACACATTGACTTGTCTCTCTGTTGACTTAATGTTCTATCACTATCCGCGACGCTAGCCCAACACTAAAACAACATTGATTGAACGTTTTGTGTTTGAATAGAATTGCAACTGTTATTTAAGGTTTTCAACTGTCCATACCTAATACACAATATTGGTTTAATACTGGGCCACTGTCTGCGACGCTGGCCCGGAATTGAAAGATTGGATAAATGTATTTTTATTATCAAATCTGGAGACTAAAGGGTGGAGTGGGTCTGGACATAGGGGCACCCTGTTCACACTCCTGGCAATGAATGGAGAATCACCCAACATGTCCACTATTGAACCAACATTGGACCCAATTATAGGCCTACTGCCGTGCAAGCCAAAGGCAGTATCTGCTCACTTTACAAGTAAGAAGAAACTGTCTTTGGAATTTCAAGAGTATAGTGATCCAGAAAATCCCAGATAAATCCGGAAAAACATGCTGGACGACTTAGAAAAGTCATAGCAGTATACCTGACTACTCAGGGAATATCGTGTCCAAATTTCATGTTGATTGGATAAACACTCAGGGGGAAATAGCGTCGCAAAAAACCTGCACAGAATATTAAGATTAAAGATTCAAAGAGAAACCAATATATTTGGGCATAGCTCAAATATAACAAGGCAGGAGAGACAAAAAACAGGACCAAAGTGGTGAAGATATTGTATAATGTTCAAGTGAGTGCTAAAGAGCCACAAAGAATACAATTGATACATCATAACATCTAGAGGAAGATTTATTTGCAAACTTCCTTTTTTACTGCCAACATAAACACACTATTGAAACACAACAATACACTCAAATGAGAAAACCGAAAGAAAATACGATATCTTATAATTGACTTATGCTTGTAAATTGGGAGCTGAAATCCAATCTGTTCACTTTGGCACTAGTCGACATCATCTAAGTTTATATACAATGCAGGGGTGCTGTACACACAGAAGAAAACAGTCGTTCTGTTCCATGCCAATACGAAACATGCTCCTGCATCTATAATGCGCTTAAAGCCAGTTCTATCTGGAATAGCTGGTATAAAAAGTAGGCCTACACAAAATAGGTGTGATACAACCTTTTTTTAAATCTTTTTCGCAAATTTTATAGCTCATCGATATGGCATCAAATCAGCAACTTCAAACTACTCAGAAGCTGGTCAAATCAGCCGCTGGTGGTGTTGGGGCGGTTTACAAGATGACTGCCGATTATGGCAATGGCAATGATACATCAAATGCTCGGTCATTTTTCAATAGTCTTCAAGGACAGGTAAATTAAGTGACATTTTCTTACATCAATGACGAAGATTATTATATTCATTGATTGTAGGCCTACCAGGCTCAATGAAAATACACGTCTCTTAAATTAAAGAAACTACAGCTAGGTGCACAGCTGCTCATGTGCACCTAGCTGTAGTTTGTTTAATTTAAGAAACAGAGTTAACAATTATTTAGAGTGAGACAGCTGTGAGTACAGAAACACGAGAAGGAGATGGTATGATACGTCCAGCTGATCAATCAGTGGAACTAGTGAGGGAAATCATATTACTTGTATTTCCTTTTTGCAGTAGCGTAGTCAGAAAGTTAATTCAGGGGAGAATTTAAGAACTGCAGTTAATTTGACCTGCAGCCTCTATGAGGACTCAACAACAATCATAAATGTGTTTGCCTAGCAACAATGGCAATGCCATTGTCCATTGCCACCGCCTAAGTAACGTTGGGTGTTACACCAACACTGACTCAACGTTGGCCCGGTATCAACTGCGCTGACCCAACAATAACCCTTGCAACGCTGAAATATTTTTTCGATGAACCATCTACCGAGGGTATTGTAAATTTGAAATTATCATAAATATCTTAATTAGCTCTTTTCGTCTCATTTGAATATAGGCTAGGCTACCTATGTTATGGATCTGTGCTGAAAGCTTTAGAGTGGACAATACAGTACAAGCTGTGGTCCAATTAAATCAAAAGTTGGGACACTATGACTTATATTGATGTGCGCCAATGTCGCCCTGTGTGCATAATCTGTGCCATGTGGACGGTATATAGAGACACCATGCTTCGTTACTCATTAAATTTTGGATCAAATATGATCATTTTACCTCGTGTTGTTTGCGCGACTGTCTGTGTGCCGTCGCCATACTCTAGCATACCCAGAGAAAAACGTCAGAGTTATGTAATTTTGATTGAATTTGGGTGGCATGGTCTAAAAGTGTCTGAAGTTGATAATTTGGAAAAAAGAAAGTTTCTAGAAGCCATAGCGTCTCATCCTTATCTGTGAAATTAAGAAAGTTCGCTTGTTCTGAATTGTCTCTTTTCAGAGCCACCAGGGGCTTTAAACCCTTCCAGGATTCATTGTGGTGTTTGAATCCTGTCTGTTATTTTGTTTTGTTGTTTTGATGGTTTGTGAGTCGTGTATTTGAGTTTATGCATGTTTTCTTGATGTTTTGTCCATTTTTGTCGATAGGTGTGAGTTATTAATCTGTTCTATTGTTTATAAGTGTTCTGTGTATGCGTGACATAGTTTGTGATATAGTGTCACTTACTCACCAACTCGGTGACACACTGGTGAGTGACAACGCGCCGTGGTGACTGCTCAACACTAAAATGTTGGCCCGTCGACGCGTCAGCGCTTTTGTCGCACTCTCGAGTACTGTCAGTGCGCCAGCGTTGCGCCAATGCCGGTTCAGCGCTGTTAGCGCTGGACTGACATTGGCACTGCGGTAGCCGCACTGTGACAACACTCGTTGTTTCAATAATCACTCTCACTTGCTGGACCGACACTGGCACAGCTCTAGACGCTTTCTCACAGCAGTCCAGTTCCAGTTCAGTGAAAGCTAAGCACAGCTAGCACAAAGCAATGAACCAATGTTGGATTAATGCTGGCCCAACATCTGTAACGCTGGCCCACCGCTTACGATGCCGCTGCCACCAATGCGTGTGACTGGATGAAGCTGAAGAAACAAGTGACATTAAACCAACGTTGGGTGAATACTGGACCAGCGTAACAAACACAATGTTATTTTAATGTTGTGCCGACGTTGAAGACGGCGGGCCAACATTAGAACAATATTGCCTCGTGTTTGCTGGGTATAAGTTTTCCGAATTTTATTAATATACAAAAGTTATAATGATATAAATAAACAGAAACTTTTTAAAAACTAGATGCAAGTGTTTACCATGTAAACACCCAACAAGGCTCCCCTCCCACTTTTCAAATAAGAGCGGGAAGCAAAATGATAGACCCCCATGTTATCTTGGCTATGCCTTTTAATTTTATTTTAAGAAGTAGTCATTTGTATCACCGAAATACCCAGTTTTTATTATGGCAATGCCACCTAACATGATTTTAGTTGTTTATCATACTATGTATATTGACTCACATGATTTTAACAAACTAACATTCTTGTATATACATGTACATATATCTCTCTTATTACTATGACAAATAAGTCTGTAATGACTTTTATTTCTGTCAATAAAATATCTGTCTGTCTGTCTGTATACATTAGTTATAATTTTTGCAGATAATCAATTTGTACATGTAATTATCAAGTAATATTATGAGGCAGAGGCTACCAGCTTTAGGCTAGGGTGATAAGGTTCTAATTTGACGAAAAAAGACTAAAGATGGCCGCCATGACCCGGATATTTTCCCAAACTTTTTGAAAAAAAATGTAGTCTAGGAAATACTACTACTATGCAGTATTTTGAATATTGAGTATATCGGATAAGCGGCTTTGAAGTTATCAGGGTGACAAGGTCCTAATTTGACGATAAAAGATTAAAGATGGCCGCCATGACCAGAATATTTCCCCGAACTTTCTTAAAAATTGATGCAGGTTAGGAATTATCACTACTATGCGGTATTTTGAATATTGAGTATATCGGATAAGCGGCTTTGAAGTTATCAGGGTGACAATGTCCTAATTTGACGAAAAGAGATTAAAGATGGCCGCCATGACCAGAATATTTCCCCGAACTTTCATAAAAATTGATGCAGCCTAGGAATTAAAGGTTGTATCCAGTATGTTTAACACAAAGTGAATCGAAAAAGCGGTTTTGTAGATATCAGGGTGACAAGGTCATAATTTGACGAAAAAAGATTAAAGATGACCGCCATGACCCGAATATTTTCCCAAACTTTCTGAAAAATTGATACAGCCTAGGAATTAATACTCGCATCCAGTAAGTTGAACACAAAGTGAATCGAAAAAGCAGTTTTGTAGATATCAGGGTGACAAGGTTCTAATTTGACGAAAAAAAGATTAAAGATGGCCGTCATGACCCGGATATTCTTCCGAAATTTCTGAAAAATTGATGCAGGCTAGAAATTAATACTACTATGCAATATTTTGAATTTTGATTATATTGGATAAGTGGCTTTGTAGTTATCAGGGTGACAAGGTCCAAATTTGACGAAAAAAGATTAGAGATGGCTGCCGTGACCCGAATATTTTCACAAACTTTCTGAAAAATTGATGCAGCCTAGGAATCAATATTTGCATCCAGCATGTTGAACACAAAAAGAATCGAAAAAGCGGTTTGGTAGCTATCAGGGTGACAAGCTCCTAATTTGACGAAAAAAGGTTAAAGAAGGCCGCAATGACCCGAATATTTTCCCGAACTTTCTGAAAAATTGATGCAGCCTAGGTAATAATACTTGTATACAGTATGTTGAACACCAAATAAATTGAAAAAGCGGTTTTGTAGATATCAGGGTGACATGGATGAGAGGCGGTGTCCATGCGCGGCGCCGCCGCCCGCACGCGCTGGCGGACGAAACCGTACAAAAGCTAAAAGCCTCCCCCTGGTAGGGGGGAGCCTTAACTAAGTCGAGGGTCGTGGGTCGAGGGGGTTTTCGAGATAACCGTTAAATCTTGGAATCCTTTTTTGATCAGAAGGATCTTAATTGCAATATCATGAAGATCTTCAGTGTGCGAAAGTGAATCCAATTTGTAGGCTATTCTTATTGCCTTGTTTAGAATTATTTTAAGTTTCTTGATATTCGTTGCGGACGCTCCTTGAATTACTGGAGCGCCATATTCTCATCTTCCTGACAGCAAGGCCCGCTGCTCCCGAGGTCGCAGACCGAGACCTTGATGAATCAGTGTTTTCATCCACCTATTGGGGTAGGGAGGATGATTTAGATATTGAATATTCATTAATTTTCCAGCAAAATGACAACTTAATGTTGGCCCACTGTCTGCGACGTTGGCGCAACACTAATCCAACCCTGGCGCATGCAACGTCTCGTATCTGATGAGATGTGGTGGGAGCTGTCTGTGATACCTCCTGTGAAATTCTCGGCCTCCATGACATGTGTCGTTTAATGTCGGGCCGGCGTCGTAGACAGTGGCCCTGCATTATAGCAACACTCATGCCAGAGGTCAAACTTGAGTCAAACAGAAAAAATCTTTCTTGAAAGTCCCATCTCCAACGTTTTCATCTATATGAGCATTAAAAGTAAGCTGCTTATCTAAAGTTACTCCTAGTAATTTTTCTTGGTGTACTGCAGTGAATTTTTGTCCAAAAAGTTATAGTTCTTTTTCATAGTTTCATAGTTTCAAGCATAATAAGCATAATAAGCTGCGGCTTTTTGGCATTTAATTTTATTCTCCATTTGGAGCACCATGCTTTCAAGTCTGAAAATATTTTAGCTAGCCTAAATTTAATTTTTTTTTCGCTTTTATCCGGCTCTGTTCTGTTCTTGTCGCTATAATTAGGGTGTTTAACCCGACCCTCTCATCCCCACAGGCATCTCAATATCGTCATAATCATGTCCATCCTTCATGTGACGCTGAAAATCACTTTCCATCGTGATATTGTGATGATGCTCATTATTATGTACTTTGACTTTGGTACAACATAAATATAGCCATGTTAATTTCAATGATATTTATTCATCTCTCTGATATTTATTCACCTCGGGATGCGTATGTCTCATCTTCCTGACAGCAAGGCTCGCTGCTCCCGAGGTCGCAGACCGAGACCTTGCTGAATCAGTGTTTTCATCCACCTTTTGGGGTAGGGAGGATGTTTAGATATTGAATATTCATTAATTTTCTAACAAAATACCAACTTAATGTTGGCCCACTGTCTGCGACGTTGGCTCAACATTAATCTAACCCTGCCGCATGTAACGTCTCGTATCTGGTGAGATGTGGTGGGAGCTGTCTGTGATACCTCCTGTGATATTCTCGGCAACCATGACATGTGTCGTTTAATGTCGGGCCGGCGTCGTAGACAGTGGCTCTGCATTAAAGCAGCACTCATGCCAGAGGTCAAACTTGGTTCAAACAGAAAAAATCTTTCTTGATGGTTTTATCTTTCCAATAGCTGGTTTAAACCCTGATTCAGCAAGGCCTCGGTCTACGACCTCGGGAGCAGCGAGCCTTGTCAGGGTTTGACACAAACTATTATGAGCAGTGGTCCACAGGACCACCAGCGCAGAGGATCTGGTGGTCCTACAATTTTTGTAGTGGTCCTGACAACAACTAACGTTACAACACTTGGAAATCTTAAACCAATTTTTTTCACGCTTTCGATGTGTTTCCACATCGTTAATTTTGTAAAACCACAAAGGCATGACAGGAGACAGTTCAAAGATGATGATCGATCTTAATGTGAATAATTCATGACCCTCATGATTACGAACATGTGTTTTGGTCCGTCAAAAGAGAGAGGGTACAGTGTTTCTGGTATTATCACCCGCGAGTTGCGACGATTGTTTACATCTTCGGGGCATGTTAAGATTCTGATTATACTCGCCGTCAGATTAACTTGTATCGCATGTTTTTCTCCGATTGCTCAGTCAATTCTCAACCAATTTTCATGAAATTTTGCGAGGACTCTGTTTGAGTCATCCGCTGAAAAATAATCTATAGCTCAACAGTTAGACCATCTGGCATGTAATGCAATTTTTAAAACTTTAATGTGACCAGTTTGATTGGTTTATAGAGGACGTCGTAATTACACATTTACTACATGTCAAATGGTCTGACTTTTTAACTATATAATATTTTTTGATGAAAATTTCGCAGTATTTGGCGAGTGACTCGAAAATAGGCCTTGCAAAATTTCATAAAAATCGGTTGAGAATTGACTGAGACATCGGCAAAAACATGCGATACAAGTTAATCTGACAACGAGTAGTCTATAGGGATAGATATTTTGGTGGTCCACAGGACCACTGGATAAAATGATCTGGTGGTCCGACATAATTTCTGGTGGTCTCGGACCACCGTACCACCATCAGTTGTGAACGCTGCTTGTGTGGGAAAATGGGATGTCTATTCAGCCAAACTGTACAGCCGCAGACTATAATACCTGGATGTACACACCACACAGCGACCTCGGGACAATTACCCAATGGAGGTTCAATGCCGGTCCACCGTCAACAATGCTGGTACAACATTGAGCCAGCATTGATTCATCGCCATGTGTTTGTTGTGCATACTAAGATCGCGGTCAGTCCTGTATTTGTTCAACACAGAAGTACCTGTACAATGCGGATTCATTTGTGGCCTATGTCCCAGACATTAATACAATGCTAGGCTGGTTTTTCGTAGCACATGCCACTGATACAATGTATGTCAACTCAACGCTGGTTTATCAGCGTCCAGTGTGACAGGATATGAAAACTAAAAAAAAAAAAATTTATAATTAAACCAATATAGTACATCATTAATGTCATAAAAATCAATAATTGGAACTGTTTTGCTAATCAGCTTATAGATACCAACAAGAATACATAGCACATCATATTGATATCAGTAATCAGGTAATGTGTTTGTATAAATTATATGTAAAAACAATACCAAAGGGCGGGGGCCCTAGTGCCTGCTTGGAAAGTCAGAGAGCGCCGGCTCGTCTCCTGCTCTGGCATGCAAGTTTCAAAGAAACAAAATATTTCCTCTCTGTTCAATCGTAAATATTGAATATTGTGGGCAGCCTTCGTGACCGAGAATTAGCGTGCACGGCTGCTGACTAACAGAGCACAATTTTGAAACCTGTGTCTGGAGGGCAGTGTCACCTTATTCATATCACCATCCTCAGAAGTTTCTTCTGGCCCAGTTTAGTCTATATATGCACAAATGTGGCATAAAACCCCATTTATTTCATTACATTTGATACAGCCAACTAACACCTGATGCAACGTTGGCCTGATAACATTACAGCAACATTTAAGGAAAGATCTTGTGTGTTGAGAAAGCCTTAATGGGTCATTATCCCTAGGTCTACTGTCATTCCCCACACATAGATGTCGCTGAGGACAACCCCGCTCTCTCTCTGTAACCACACGCCATGTTTCGACAGAAACTGCTCATTTTGAGCAGTTTTGTTGATATAACAACTCTAGGCTTATAAACACGCTTGAGTGTCCTGAATATATATGGCAAATATAAAACACCACTACTCCGCCACATATAAGTTTCTATTCAGATAGAAATAGAAAACATTCAATGGATTACTTTTTCTGCCTACGCGCTGCTGTGAGAAGGTCCATGTTCACGTTTTTTTGACAGAATTTACAATCGGCTTCAAAACACTGGCAAATATAAATTACTGAATGACATGCGAATTGTGTTCAATTTATCCACTACTAAACAGAATAAATAGCCCTTACCTGTAGCAAACTCTAAAATCAAATTAAATATTGAAAAAAGGATAAGTAATGAGTCGAAGTTATAGGAATGGTTATAAAATCACGTGGTAACGCTCACTAACGGCTGATAAATCTGGTCAATCGCCATGCGTGCATACGGCGAAATGAGCGTGTGGTATCAGAGATATAATCTCTGAGATCAGCATGGTCTACTGTGTGTATTTCCGTAATCGGCATTACGTAAGAGGGTGCAGTGAAAGTGCATCATGTCTACATGTGATACTGATGGATCAGGGTTGTTGTAGATTTCACGGCTGAAAAATAAACATTAAAAGCTGATATTTTATAAATCTACTATGATTTTGTTAGGCCTATTTTAGACGGAAGATTAAAAATTCAAGACTTCGTGAAAATTCCTGGCTAACTGGAGCCTATTGAAAGGCCCAGAATAAATAATAATTACACCTCTACTCTTGTAATATTAACACTGTAGTCCTGTAAAATGATTCTTTGTTAAGCATTATTCCTTAGGTGCAGTGGGCCCTACTTCAGAATGTGTGTAAAATTAGCTAAATGTATGATGGGAATCAAGCATATAATATAAATTTCAATCATGGAGAGGATATAAATACATACCACCGGGTATACGCCTAATGATAATGCATGATAATGCATTTTAGAGCATAGATATACATTCTCTGACACATCTGTAGCTGATATTTTGCAATGCTGTTGTCAAGCGTCAAGGCCCCTGGGCCTCTTGTTTCAGTGATGAATCTTTTATGTGCTCTGATTCAAAACACATACAATCCCTAACGATCCTGGTTGTGCTAAATGCGACGGAATGAAAAATCCAAGATGGCCACCTTTTCGCCGATTCCGTTAAATGTAAATATGCAAACATCAAACATAGTCGTGTAATATATGGTTTTGTGTCTTCCAAGGTATGAGGAATTCATTCCCATGGTTATTTTCACACTAAAACATAAATGTAATCATACCAAGAGCGCACTCGACCTGCCGGCCCCCATTCTTACACTTTAAATTATCGCGCCCACAAAGTCAAATTATTGACGTAAAATGCAAAAAATCACAATAAATCAGCCATTTTGAATTTTTTTCAATCATTATTAAAATTGTTCTAGAACTGGTCATTAGTAACATGCATAACAAATTTGAGTAGGATACATGAAAAACTTTTCAAGTTATCGCGCCCACAAGGTCAAATTATTGACGTAAAATGAGAAAAATCTCAATAGATCTGTCATTCTGATTTTTTTTCAGCCATTATTGAACTTGTCCGAGAACTGGTCATTTGTAATATGCATAACAAATTTGGGAAGGATACATGAAAAACTTTTAGTTATGGTGCCCACAAGTAAATGTTAACACCGACGACGCCGAACTTCAATTGCAATACCCTACCTTTTTTAATTAAACGGCGGGCTAAAAATTAAAAAATCTCTGATGGCCACCTTTTTGTCAATTCCGTCAAATGTAAAAATGCTGAAATCCAACATAATCGTGTAATACATGGTTTTATGGGTTCTTTATAAACAAATGAAGGTCATGACGCTGCATAAGACACCATCATCTCTTCTGTATTCCATTGTAGTAAAATATTGACTACTTAATGGTTGTTGTGCGTACCTTGAACACCTTGCTGATGACATTGATATTCAATTCACTTGCAAAATGTCGTTGAGGTACACAGAGATGTTGTACTTAAAATCAGTATAAGGTATATAGTAAAATTGTTTTGTCTGATGCAGGGTAGCCTTGGCCAGAGCACCAGCCCTCTCATTGCCATGTATTCCAATATAACTTTGTACCCATCAGAAAAAATATCTTTCTTCATCATTCACTGCGGCTGTGGGGTGAAGAATCATCACACAGCGCTGCAATCAGTCCTTCGTCGCCTTGCGCCACCGTCTCTTATCCTTGGCAAGCTGTCTCAGCTCATGCGGTTTCTTTTTTGACTTGACTGTCGTTGTTGTTTACCCTGACGGATAGTGTTACTACATTGCACATATTGTATAAGGCACCATTGGAGATCACGACGTTAAATAGCCGTTGATGGTGCGTAGGTGCAGGCATCGAGCTTATCCAGAAAGGTCTTTGGAGTTGCCCAGCTGTTGCAGTTGTACAGCATGAGTGACACACAGCACCACTGGGGAATTGTTTTGGTGACATTTTGATCCCCATATCATCAACCCTTTAATTACTATGTCCACTAATGAATAAATGCTCGTTAGCAAAAAGGTTCCATCATATCTTCTTTTATTTGGCAACTATACTCAGCTATGTAGGCCAATGACCTGATTAACTTTTGGGGACAAACAATTTAAAAATGGCCCCGCCGCCGCAGTTATTTGTTTTCAAAATAGCTCCTAATCTATCAACTTCTGCTTCCTCATACTTCACACAGCCATCATATACCACTGGGGAATTGTTTTGGTGACATTTTGATCTCACATCATCAACCCTCTATATGGCCACTAATGAAGACATGCTCGTTTGCGCGTTGCGGGAAATAGTTCCCATCAGATCTTTTAATGTGGCAAATATGCTCAGCTATGTAGCTATGTCAACCAATGACCAATTAACTTTGGGAGCAATCAATTTCAAAATGGCCGTTTAGCGGCCATTTTGAATTTGAGTAATTTTATATTTACGTAACTCGAAAAAAAAAAAATAGCTGGACCATAAATATAAAACAAAATGTAAGGTCTCACACAAGGATAACCAATGACAAATTTCGCACTAATAAAATCCAAAATGGCTGCCAGTCGGCCATTTTTAATTTTGTTTCTCATCATCTCGGAAATCTTGCATGGTAGCTGATATATCTACTTCTGCTTCCTCATACTTCACATAGCCATCACATACTACCGGGGATTTTTTTTGTGACACTTTGATCAACATATCATCAACCCTTTAATTACTAGAGCCACTAACAAAGAAATACTCGTTAGCGCGTTTCAGGAGAAAGTTTCCAGCAGATCGTCTTTTTATTTGGCAAATATGGACAGCAATGTCAGCCGAAAACCTGATTAACTTTTGGGAGCAAACGATTTTAATATGGCCGCTGAGCGGCCTTTTTGAATTTGAGTAATTTTGTGATATTCACGTAACTCAAAAACAAAGCAAAATAGCTGCACCTTGCATATAGAGCAAAATAAAAGGACTCACACAAGACCACCATGACACATTTAGCAGAAACAAAATTCAAAATGGCCAACTGGCGGTCATTTTTAATTGTTTTGTCTCATTTTCTCGGAAATCTTGCATAATTGCTAAAGTGGTAATATGAAATAAACCTTGAGAAAGTTTGGTGATCTATATCAAATTTAAAATGGCCGACTGATAACGGAGGGCCGCTTTCGTGGTCGTTTCCGAACAGCTTTTTCTAGTTTAATAGGAGATTTAATTGGACTATTTAAAATATAAAAGGGTTGATAAAATATAACATATAATTTTTTATAATTTTTATTTAATTATTTACAGATTATAGCTAAACGTGGAAAAGTAGAAATATATCAAGGATATTCTCCTGAAGTGCTTGATGCTGCTGCCATAATTGCAGTAAATCCAAAAAGATGAGCCAAAGGCATGCCGCTAAATTGCTAAAGCTAAATTGTCGGCCTACAAAGGGCTGCAGGTAACTTTAAGGAACAGAAATACTGAACTATCAATAAGTGGTGTAAAACCAGGCCGTTCACAAATTATACCATAGGCAATCAAACATGTAATAGCAGAAAAGGTTGTATGAGAGGCTGCGGATCAACCCCAAGGGGGTAATATAATGTACTTACTGTACTTTTACTAAGTTTACAGTACGAATTTACTGTATGAGGTGTAGATATTTGTTGGATCAGCGTTGTCCCACCTCTGGGACTAAATATAGGACTCAGTGATTATTTTCTTACGTATTGTGCACGAAAGGTTCAAAGAGGTTCTTTAAACACTCATAATTCCGTAAAAATTCGCTCCATGAAAAATTATTCGTCTGAAAATTTTCCCATTTAGTGGAATAAAATTAACTGGTTTCAAGTTACTGACATAGAAGATATATTTAATAAAGCTTGGGCCTTATTTCATAATCTTTTTATTAAGGTTCTCAACAGAGGGGCCCCTATCACGCAGGTACGGTTGAAACAGAGATCAGAACCTTGGATGGACGGACATATTTTGGACTTAATCAATCAGAGAGATAAAGCTTTACATAATAATTCGAAAAAAGTAAAATTGCTGATAATTTTAAACATTTCTCCAAATTGCGGATTAAAGTGCAATACTCTATTCGAAAGGCTAAAAGACATTTTTATAATAACAAAATTGAAGATCATAAAAATTCTTCATCAGACCTTTGGAAAACACCGAAATCACTTGGAACTTCATCCAAACTGAAATCTGGTTCAACCACTATTGGCTCAGATGTAGCGAACGTCCTCAGCCTTATAGTCCAGGAGCGAACTCCTGAAAGACGCTTAAAAACGGATTTATCTCAACACCAAAAGTAGCCAAGTTTTCAGCTGATAGGATTGTAGTATGAACCTTCTAGAACAACCCCAGGTAGTGTGTACAATCAAATTGTGGTATCAATTATTTTTTAGGGGGCACTTTAGGGTAGGGGTGTACTGTATGGTATCACAAGGAAAATTGAAGCATGTGTACATAATTGGCAATATCTTTGTCAATATTTAATCAATTTTAACGATTCTTGCACCAAAACGCAGTGTTTTTAATGATTAATATATATATAGAAAAACGTTATTACAATTTCTGAGTTATGGAGGTCAACAAAGGTCACCACCGCATGTCACAGTGATTAACCAAATGTTTTGCCATAAAACTATAACAATAACAATACTAACTATAACTAACTATAACAATACTAACCAAACATTAAATTGATGGAATAATAGCATAAAGCCCTAGAATAACCTCAAATAGAACGTAAGGCACATATTAGTAATAGCATATATTGTGTGGATTTTTCAAATCTGGGGGTGTAGTAAATGGCCTAGTTGGAAACATAGAATATGGGTGACGAGATTGGCCATATATTTATCAACAGTCGTTAAAAAGTAAATATTCTGCCACCAAAACGTAAGTCACATATTGAACTATATATATGAAGAAAAAAACAACTAACAACATTTGTGTTATAAAGCTAAATAAAGGTAAAAACAGCATACGACAGTGAGTTTGCCAACTTTTGACTGTCATCACGTTTTCTGTATTTCAATATTTTTTGCTCAAAAGCAGAGCTAACCAAGGTTTGAATGGATGGAACAATGACACAGAATCTATTTAACAAACCCAGGTAGGGTGCATAGTCAAATTATTATATAAAAAGTTTGTATTGTTGGTTTGTTCCAACTGGTGTATTTCAGATAGCATAATACGCCACATAGAGTAGAATGACATAATTGTCAAGGTATTCGCTAATAATCAATAAAATGTACCTATTTCGCTACCAAAAATGCTTTATTCATTCGACAATATTTTTTAGAAAAAAAATTGTAGCCATTACGATGTTCTAAAGGTCAGTAAAGATCAAACTATCATGCAACTGTGATCAAGACATGCGTTTTTGTCTGCATACTTTTTTAACGCCAACATAATTTCTCAACCCCAAATTGTAACCAATGTTTGATTTGAAAGACAAGCCTCTAGAACAAGCCTAGAGTTTATATCGCCAAATTACGGTGGAAATATATTTTTTGAGACTTTTCGATGTGGAATATATATGATTGCACAGTCTGAAATACATAGTTTAATGACAAATGTGATAATATATTAGTCTATGTTGAATTATATTTCAATATTCTGGCATCAGAACGTAACATTTTTAGTTAGGAATCTATGTACTGACAAAAATGTAAAAAAACAATAGCTAAGTTGAAAATATCAGCAACCGTTCTCAGCCGCATGCCACATCCATCTAGACATGTGTTTTTATCATACGTTTAAAACGTTGAAATAATGTTCTAAACCCCAAACCTAATCAAGGTTTGGCCTGACAAAATAAAGAAATATAGGGTTCCCAAAACAATTCCAGGAAGTTTGTATAGTCTAATAAAGGTATAAATGATGTTTTAAGTACTTTTATGTCATCTGGAGTTATAATAAATAGCATAATCCAAACACAGAGTTAAATGAAATAATTGCATCTTATTGCGAATATTTACCAATCTCTTGTAGCAACACAGCTATAATTATTTTTAATACGGTGTAAGTAGCAATATGCGTGACAAAGCTATAAAAAACATCAAGTGCCACCAATTCAGCCAGTAGTTTCTTTACACCGCCTACTGTCCCTTCCTGTGCCTGCAAGTTTACATAGGCCATAATGACTGATGTGGGATCAGTTCCCACATGTCTTTACACAAGTCCTTAAGTGAACATTTCACTAACTCGATTTAATTTATAAATTTTCCTTGGGTAAGATGTAATATATTTTTGCATGCATGAGTTGCAGTTGTTTTGAAAAAAACCGCTAATAGTTATATAAACCAAGCTTATTTATGACATGAATCAACAGCAACTTAAATATAATATGATTATCTTATATAAAGTATGTATCGTAGTACCAGGCCTATTGTCTGTCAAATATACATTCAACAGGAAATATTGTATGTAAGTTTTGGACGCCAACAGTATGCAAATTCACACAAACAATCCATTGTGAAGTGTCAAACAAGAACTGTGAGCTTGACTTATCAGGGTCGAAGCAACATTATTAACTACAAAAGTACACTGAATTGATGTTATTTTACACAGCTCGTAATTGTAACTGATCACGTAGCATTTCGTCCAAGAAACTATGTGATATGATAATCTATAACATATTTTAACTTACTTAAATCTTGCAGCTATACGAGAGGAAATTATATCAAAATATAGTATTAGTTGTATATGAAACTACTGGCTGGATGAATTTCACGTGATTCATATAGCTGTGTCAAGTCTATTGATATTAATGCATAGCCGAATAAAATGTGGATGTATTGATACCATAAACAATACATTTGATTGATTATTTGCAATATTTTGCCATTTATGCCATTGAACTCTGTGTTTCATATTATGATATTTGATATTATTACTGCATATGGAAATCAAGTATTTAACACATTATTTAGACCACAATTAAAAAAATACCTGCTACCTGGGATGGTTTGTTCGAAATGCTCAATTGTGTCATTGTATTAAGTCAAACTTTGTTTAGTTTTGATGTCAAGGGAGATATTTCAACGCACTCATAGTATGATGAATAACACATGTTAAGAACGATGTGGCTTGCGTTGTGCACCTTTGCTGAACTTTATAACCAGCACTTCCTTTTGTTTGTTACAGTAGAAATATTTCACGTTAATAGGTTGGCGTTATAGCACCGAATTATTAAAATTTGATGAAATATTTGAAAATATATTGCTACTTATGTAATTTCAACTATGTGTTTCAGACTGAGTAATCTGATACGCTCCAAATGAAAAAAGATCGTAAAACATTATTTATGCCTTAGTTTGACTGTATATACTACTTGCGTTTATTATATATATGATAAATGACAATTCCATAAATTCAAACCTTTGTTAGTTTTGATGTTGATGAAACTATGTCAAAATATAAGTACGATGATGCAAATAACCTGTTTAGATTGATTTGGTATGGGGATTTGACCTTTGCTGGTCTTTGCAATTTAGCAATTAATATACATGTGATATAATGAAGTGCGTGAATTCTGATAGGCCCGGGCCTACATTTGAGTGAGAGAAATGTTAAGGACGACATGCAGCGGAGGCCTGTCATAGTCCCTGAGATTTGCGAAGTACGCAAAGTAGTGATCTTACACTTGTTAGCTGAACCAGCCTGAGAGGAAATGCTGGATGGAGTCCTGACTCGTGGAGGGAAAGAGCGGTTTGTTGCAAATGATTGACACTAGAGTATTTTTATAGCTAGGATTTTTTTTACAATGTTGTATAATATTTATTTTGTCATGCCATTTATCGCTGGTGATTCCAGTGATTGGTTTTGAAGTACATGCCACTTCACCAGTGATTCTGGTGGTCGGCATTTATATAGGCCTATTGGTATAGGCTAGTTCCTTATACCACAAGTGATCCTGGTGGTTGGGCTGCCTATGAGGTTTTTGTGAGTGATATCTCGGTGACTACTAAGTCTAGTTTGATGATATTTGCCACGCTACCATTCATTTTCCGGATGTTTGTATGATCTATGTGTATGAGTGATTTGTATTTTTTATGAGAGTTATAATCCGTGGTATAATAAACTTTGAACTGGCTTCAATTGTTGGTCATCCTTCCACATGCGATGCGACTCCTGGTAATTCCGTAACCTGTGACGGGTGGGGTAGAGCTTGAGCGTCACAATATTATGTGAACGTAAAAATAATATGATGAAAAAATACAACTGTTCAGATCGCTGTGGCATGGACTTTTGCCCTTTGATGCCCTTGCAAACTTATGGCCATATAAGTAATGTTACTATGTGTTACAGACTATGTCATGTGCTATGTCACCGGGTGTAGTAAACTGACTTCAAAAGCTGTATAGACCTGAATTTTGGCTAAAAAGTACCATCTGGTTTTGTTCTAGGATTTCTATTTTGTCATATGATCAAGTCAAACCTCTGTTAGTTTTGGTGTTTAACAAATAATATGAAAATAGAAACACCGTTATGACTAAAAAAACAGAAAAAACCTATCGTATGATGATGTGACCTTCAATGACCTTTAAAACCTGATAAAGTTTGCTGTTTTTTATCCTTATGTATACAGCTTTTTTAACGTCTTACGTTTTGGTGACAAAATCTATACAATTGAATGACTTTTGACAAATATATTGCCAATTTTGGCACTCGTATTCGATGTTACAGATTATGACATATGATACACCCTACATCAAAAAAAGCCCTACGAAAAATATTTATACCACAATTTCGCTCTATGTTATAGCTGAGGTTATTGTAGAGGTTATATACTATAAGTCTATCACGTCCAACCTTGTTTAATGTTATAACTCGAGAAATGATACTAAAGTACATATAGCGTGATAACAAAACATCTGCTAAGATCGCTGTGGTACAAGTTGTGACCTTCATTGACCTTCATAACTTAAACATTGTTGTAATGTTTTTTACATAGACATGAACCTTTAAAAACATTACATTTTGATGCTATGATCTTTAAAATTGATTGCGTATTGACAAAGATATTGACAATTATGTATAGGCCTACATATTCCAATTTTTGAGGTAATACCATCAATACACCCCCTTCCTTAAAATTGCCCATAAATATTTTTTGATACCACAATTTCATTGTAGGCCTACACACTACCTGATGTTGTTCTTGAATGTCCATACCATCATCCCAGCTAGTCAAACCTTGGTTACTTTTGGTGTTGAACGAAACCAAATTTTCAAATTCGTGCTCCTGGACTATTAGCGACGCCTCTACAAACTGTGACGAATTCATTTTAAATACTGGTATGAGGCGACTGATAACCGACAACAAGAACTGCTTAACGAATATTTCAATATTCTGGCATCAGAACGTAACATTTTTAGTTAGGAATCTATGTACTGACAAAAATGTAAAAAAACAATAGCTAAGTTGAAAATATCAGCAACCGTTCTCAGCCGCATGCCACATCCATCTAGACATGTGTTTTTATCATACGTTTAAAACGTTGAAATAATGTTCTAAACCCCAAACCTAATCAAGGTTTGGCCTGACAAAATAAAGAAATATAGGGTTCCCAAAACAATTCCAGGAAGTTTGTATAGTCTAATAAAGGTATAAATGATGTTTTAAGTACTTTTATGTCATCTGGAGTTATAATAAATAGCATAATCCAAACACAGAGTTAAATGAAATAATTGCATCTTATTGCGAATATTTACCAATATCTTGTAGCAACACAGCTATAATTATTTTTAATACGGTGTAAGTAGCAATATGCGTGACAAAGCTATAAAAAACATCAAGTGCCACCAATTCAGCCAGTAGTTTCTTTACACCGCCTACTGTCCCTTCCTGTGCCTGCAAGTTTACATAGGCCATAATGACTGATGTGGGATCAGTTCCCACATGTTTTTACACAAGTCCTTAAGTGAACATTTCACTAACTCGATTTAATTTATAAATTTTCCTTGGGTAAGATGTAATATATTTTTGCATGCATGAGTTGCAGTTGTTTTGAAAAAAACCGCTAATAGTTATATAAACCAAGCTTATTTATGACATGAATCAACAGCAACTTAAATATAATATGATTATCTTATATAAAGTATGTATCGTAGTACCAGGCCTATTATCTGTCAAATATACATTCAACAGGAAATATGGTATGTAAGTTTTGGACGCCAACAGTATGCAAATTCACACAAACAATCCATTGTGAAGTGTCAAACAAGAACTGTGAGCTTGACTTATCAGGGTCGAAGCAACATTATTAACTACAAAAGTACACTGAATTGATGTTATTTTACACAGCTCGTAATTGTAACTGATCACGTAGCATTTCGTCCAAGAAACTATGTGATATGATAATCTATAACATATTTTAACTTACTTAAATCTTGCAGCTATACGAGAGGAAATTATATCAAAATATAGTATTAGTTGTATATGAAACTACTGGCTGGATGAATTTCACGTGATTCATATAGCTGTGTCAAGTCTATTGATATTAATGCATAGCCGAATAAAATGTGGATGTATTGATACCATAAACAATACATTTGATTGATTATTTGCAATATTTTGCCATTTATGCCATTGAACTCTGTGTTTCATATTATGATATTTGATATTATTACTGCATATGGAAATCAAGTATTTAACACATTATTTAGACCACAATTAAAAAAATACCTGCTACCTGGGATGGTTTGTTCGAAATGCTCAATTGTGTCATTGTATTAAGTCAAACTTTGTTTAGTTTTGATGTCAAGGGAGATATTTCAACGCACTCATAGTGTGATGAATAACACATGTTAAGAACGATGTGGCTTGCGTTGTGCACCTTTGCTGAACTTTATAACCAGCACTTCCTTTTGTTTGTTACAGTAGAAATATTTCACGTTAATAGGTTGGCGTTATAGCACCGAATTATTAAAATTTGATGAAATATTTGAAAATATATTGCTACTTATGTAATTTCAACTATGTGTTTCAGACTGAGTAATCTGATACGCTCCAAATGAAAAAAGATCGTAAAACATTATTTATGCCTTAGTTTGACTGTATATACTACTTGCGTTTATTATATATATGATAAATGACAATTCCATAAATTCAAACCTTTGTTAGTTTTGATGTTGATGAAACTATGTCAAAATATAAGTACGATGATGCAAATAACCTGTTTAGATTGATTTGGTATGGGGATTTGACCTTTGCTGGTCTTTGCAATTTAGCAATTAATATACATGTGATATAATGAAGTGCGTGAATTCTGATAGGCCCGGGCCTACATTTGAGTGAGAGAAATGTTAAGGACGACATGCAGCGGAGGCCTGTCATAGTCCCTGAGATTTGCGAAGTACGCAAAGTAGTGATCTTACACTTGTTAGCTGAACCAGCCTGAGAGGAAATGCTGGATGGAGTCCTGACTCGTGGAGGGAAAGAGCGGTTTGTTGCAAATGATTGACACTAGAGTATTTTTATAGCTAGGATTTTTTTTACAATGTTGTATAATATTTATTTTGTCATGCCATTTATCGCTGGTGATTCCAGTGATTGGTTTTGAAGTACATGCCACTTCACCAGTGATTCTGGTGGTCGGCATTTATATAGGCCTATTGGTATAGGCTAGTTCCTTATACCACAAGTGATCCTGGTGGTTGGGCTGCCTATGAGGTTTTTGTGAGTGATATCTCGGTGACTACTAAGTCTAGTTTGATGATATTTGCCACGCTACCATTCATTTTCCGGATGTTTGTATGATCTATGTGTATGAGTGATTTGTATTTTTTATGAGAGTTATAATCCGTGGTATAATAAACTTTGAACTGGCTTCAATTGTTGGTCATCCTTCCACATGCGATGCGACTCCTGGTAATTCCGTAACCTGTGACGGGTGGGGTAGAGCTTGAGCGTCACAATATTATGTGAACGTAAAAATAATATGATGAAAAAAAACAACTGTTCAGATCGCTGTGGCATGGACTTTTGCCCTTTGATGCCCTTGCAAACTTATGGCCATATAAGTAATGTTACTATGTGTTACAGACTATGTCATGTGCTATGTCACCGGGTGTAGTAAACTGACTTCAAAAGCTGTATAGACCTGAATTTTGGCTAAAAAGTACCATCTGGTTTTGTTCTAGGATTTCTATTTTGTCATATGATCAAGTCAAACCTCTGTTAGTTTTGGTGTTTAACAAATAATATGAAAATAGAAACACCGTTATGACTAAAAAAACAGAAAAAACCTATCGTATGATGATGTGACCTTCAATGACCTTTAAAACCTGATAAAGTTTGCTGTTTTTTATCCTTATGTATACAGCTTTTTTAACGTCTTACGTTTTGGTGACAAAATCTATACAATTGAATGCTTTTGACAAATATATTGCCAATTTTGGCACTCGTATTCGATGTTACAGATTATGACATATGATACACCCTACATCAAAAAAAGCCCTACGAAAAATATTTATACCACAATTTCGCTCTATGTTATAGCTGAGGTTATTGTAGAGGTAATATACTATAAGTCTATCACGTCCAACCTTGTTTAATGTTATAACTCGAGAAATGATACTAAAGTACATATAGCGTGATAACAAAACATCTGCTAAGATCGCTGTGGTACAAGTTGTGACCTTCATTGACCTTCATAACTTAAACATTGTTGTAATGTTTTTTACATAGACATGAACCTTTAAAAACATTACATTTTGATGCTATGATCTTTAAAATTGATTGCGTATTGACAAAGATATTGACAATTATGTATAGGCCTACATATTCCAATTTTTGAGGTAATACCATCAATACACCCCCTTCCTTAAAATTGCCCATAAATATTTTTTGATACCACAATTTCATTGTAGGCCTACACACTACCTGATGTTGTTCTTGAATGTCCATACCATCATCCCAGCTAGTCAAACCTTGGTTACTTTTGGTGTTGAACGAAACCAAATTTTCAAATTCGTGCTCCTGGACTATTAGCGACGCCTCTACAAACTGTGACGAATTCATTTTAAATACTGGTATGAGGCGACTGATAACCGACAACAAGAACTGCTTAACGAATATTTCAATATTCTGGCATCAGAACGTAACATTTTTAGTTAGGAATCTATGTACTGACAAAAATGTAAAAAAACAATAGCTAAGTTGAAAATATCAGCAACCGTTCTCAGCCGCATGCCACATCCATCTAGACATGTGTTTTTATCATACGTTTAAAACGTTGAAATAATGTTCTAAACCCCAAACCTAATCAAGGTTTGGCCTGACAAAATAAAGAAATATAGGGTTCCCAAAACAATTCCAGGAAGTTTGTATAGTCTAATAAAGGTATAAATGATGTTTTAAGTACTTTTATGTCATCTGGAGTTATAATAAATAGCATAATCCAAACACAGAGTTAAATGAAATAATTGCATCTTATTGCGAATATTTACCAATCTCTTGTAGCAACACAGCTATAATTATTTTTAATACGGTGTAAGTAGCAATATGCGTGACAAAGCTATAAAAAACATCAAGTGCCACCAATTCAGCCAGTAGTTTCTTTACACCGCCTACTGTCCCTTCCTGTGCCTGCAAGTTTACATAGGCCATAATGACTGATGTGGGATCAGTTCCCACATGTCTTTACACAAGTCCTTAAGTGAACATTTCACTAACTCGATTTAATTTATAAATTTTCCTTGGGTAAGATGTAATATATTTTTGCATGCATGAGTTGCAGTTGTTTTGAAAAAAACCGCTAATAGTTATATAAACCAAGCTTATTTATGACATGAATCAACAGCAACTTAAATATAATATGATTATCTTATATAAAGTATGTATCGTAGTACCAGGCCTATTGTCTGTCAAATATACATTCAACAGGAAATATTGTATGTAAGTTTTGGACGCCAACAGTATGCAAATTCACACAAACAATCCATTGTGAAGTGTCAAACAAGAACTGTGAGCTTGACTTATCAGGGTCGAAGCAACATTATTAACTACAAAAGTACACTGAATTGATGTTATTTTACACAGCTCGTAATTGTAACTGATCACGTAGCATTTCGTCCAAGAAACTATGTGATATGATAATCTATAACATATTTTAACTTACTTAAATCTTGCAGCTATACGAGAGGAAATTATATCAAAATATAGTATTAGTTGTATATGAAACTACTGGCTGGATGAATTTCACGTGATTCATATAGCTGTGTCAAGTCTATTGATATTAATGCATAGCCGAATAAAATGTGGATGTATTGATACCATAAACAATACATTTGATTGATTATTTGCAATATTTTGCCATTTATGCCATTGAACTCTGTGTTTCATATTATGATATTTGATATTATTACTGCATATGGAAATCAAGTATTTAACACATTATTTAGACCACAATTAAAAAAATACCTGCTACCTGGGATGGTTTGTTCGAAATGCTCAATTGTGTCATTGTATTAAGTCAAACTTTGTTTAGTTTTGATGTCAAGGGAGATATTTCAACGCACTCATAGTGTGATGAATAACACATGTTAAGAACGATGTGGCTTGCGTTGTGCACCTTTGCTGAACTTTATAACCAGCACTTCCTTTTGTTTGTTACAGTAGAAATATTTCACGTTAATAGGTTGGCGTTATAGCACCGAATTATTAAAATTTGATGAAATATTTGAAAATATATTGCTACTTATGTAATTTCAACTATGTGTTTCAGACTGAGTAATCTGATACGCTCCAAATGAAAAAAGATCGTAAAACATTATTTATGCCTTAGTTTGACTGTATATACTACTTGCGTTTATTATATATATGATAAATGACAATTCCATAAATTCAAACCTTTGTTAGTTTTGATGTTGATGAAACTATGTCAAAATATAAGTACGATGATGCAAATAACCTGTTTAGATTGATTTGGTATGGGGATTTGACCTTTGCTGGTCTTTGCAATTTAGCAATTAATATACATGTGATATAATGAAGTGCGTGAATTCTGATAGGCCCGGGCCTACATTTGAGTGAGAGAAATGTTAAGGACGACATGCAGCGGAGGCCTGTCATAGTCCCTGAGATTTGCGAAGTACGCAAAGTAGTGATCTTACACTTGTTAGCTGAACCAGCCTGAGAGGAAATGCTGGATGGAGTCCTGACTCGTGGAGGGAAAGAGCGGTTTGTTGCAAATGATTGACACTAGAGTATTTTTATAGCTAGGATTTTTTTTACAATGTTGTATAATATTTATTTTGTCATGCCATTTATCGCTGGTGATTCCAGTGATTGGTTTTGAAGTACATGCCACTTCACCAGTGATTCTGGTGGTCGGCATTTATATAGGCCTATTGGTATAGGCTAGTTCCTTATACCACAAGTGATCCTGGTGGTTGGGCTGCCTATGAGGTTTTTGTGAGTGATATCTCGGTGACTACTAAGTCTAGTTTGATGATATTTGCCACGCTACCATTCATTTTCCGGATGTTTGTATGATCTATGTGTATGAGTGATTTGTATTTTTTATGAGAGTTATAATCCGTGGTATAATAAACTTTGAACTGGCTTCAATTGTTGGTCATCCTTCCACATGCGATGCGACTCCTGGTAATTCCGTAACCTGTGACGGGTGGGGTAGAGCTTGAGCGTCACAATATTATGTGAACGTAAAAATAATATGATGAAAAAAAACAACTGTTCAGATCGCTGTGGCATGGACTTTTGCCCTTTGATGCCCTTGCAAACTTATGGCCATATAAGTAATGTTACTATGTGTTACAGACTATGTCATGTGCTATGTCACCGGGTGTAGTAAACTGACTTCAAAAGCTGTATAGACCTGAATTTTGGCTAAAAAGTACCATCTGGTTTTGTTCTAGGATTTCTATTTTGTCATATGATCAAGTCAAACCTCTGTTAGTTTTGGTGTTTAACAAATAATATGAAAATAGAAACACCGTTATGACTAAAAAAACAGAAAAAACCTATCGTATGATGATGTGACCTTCAATGACCTTTAAAACCTGATAAAGTTTGCTGTTTTTTATCCTTATGTATACAGCTTTTTTAACGTCTTACGTTTTGGTGACAAAATCTATACAATTGAATGACTTTTGACAAATATATTGCCAATTTTGGCACTCGTATTCGATGTTACAGATTATGACATATGATACACCCTACATCAAAAAAAGCCCTACGAAAAATATTTATACCACAATTTCGCTCTATGTTATAGCTGAGGTTATTGTAGAGGTTATATACTATAAGTCTATCACGTCCAACCTTGTTTAATGTTATAACTCGAGAAATGATACTAAAGTACATATAGCGTGATAACAAAACATCTGCTAAGATCGCTGTGGTACAAGTTGTGACCTTCATTGACCTTCATAACTTAAACATTGTTGTAATGTTTTTTACATAGACATGAACCTTTAAAAACATTACATTTTGATGCTATGATCTTTAAAATTGATTGCGTATTGACAAAGATATTGACAATTATGTATAGGCCTACATATTCCAATTTTTGAGGTAATACCATCAATACACCCCCTTCCTTAAAATTGCCCATAAATATTTTTTGATACCACAATTTCATTGTAGGCCTACACACTACCTGATGTTGTTCTTGAATGTCCATACCATCATCCCAGCTAGTCAAACCTTGGTTACTTTTGGTGTTGAACGAAACCAAATTTTCAAATTCGTGCTCCTGGACTATTAGCGACGCCTCTACAAACTGTGACGAATTCATTTTAAATACTGGTATGAGGCGACTGATAACCGACAACAAGAACTGCTTAACGAATATTTCAATATTCTGGCATCAGAACGTAACATTTTTAGTTAGGAATCTATGTACTGACAAAAATGTAAAAAAACAATAGCTAAGTTGAAAATATCAGCAACCGTTCTCAGCCGCATGCCACATCCATCTAGACATGTGTTTTTATCATACGTTTAAAACGTTGAAATAATGTTCTAAACCCCAAACCTAATCAAGGTTTGGCCTGACAAAATAAAGAAATATAGGGTTCCCAAAACAATTCCAGGAAGTTTGTATAGTCTAATAAAGGTATAAATGATGTTTTAAGTACTTTTATGTCATCTGGAGTTATAATAAATAGCATAATCCAAACACAGAGTTAAATGAAATAATTGCATCTTATTGCGAATATTTACCAATATCTTGTAGCGACACAGCTATAATTATTTTTAATACGGTGTAAGTAGCAATATGCGTGACAAAGCTATAAAAAACATCAAGTGCCACCAATTCAGCCAGTAGTTTCTTTACACCGCCTACTGTCCCTTCCTGTGCCTGCAAGTTTACATAGGCCATAATGACTGATGTGGGATCAGTTCCCACATGTTTTTACACAAGTCCTTAAGTGAACATTTCACTAACTCGATTTAATTTATAAATTTTCCTTGGGTAAGATGTAATATATTTTTGCATGCATGAGTTGCAGTTGTTTTGAAAAAAACCGCTAATAGTTATATAAACCAAGCTTATTTATGACATGAATCAACAGCAACTTAAATATAATATGATTATCTTATATAAAGTATGTATCGTAGTACCAGGCCTATTATCTGTCAAATATACATTCAACAGGAAATATGGTATGTAAGTTTTGGACGCCAACAGTATGCAAATTCACACAAACAATCCATTGTGAAGTGTCAAACAAGAACTGTGAGCTTGACTTATCAGGGTCGAAGCAACATTATTAACTACAAAAGTACACTGAATTGATGTTATTTTACACAGCTCGTAATTGTAACTGATCACGTAGCATTTCGTCCAAGAAACTATGTGATATGATAATCTATAACATATTTTAACTTACTTAAATCTTGCAGCTATACGAGAGGAAATTATATCAAAATATAGTATTAGTTGTATATGAAACTACTGGCTGGATGAATTTCACGTGATTCATATAGCTGTGTCAAGTCTATTGATATTAATGCATAGCCGAATAAAATGTGGATGTATTGATACCATAAACAATACATTTGATTGATTATTTGCAATATTTTGCCATTTATGCCATTGAACTCTGTGTTTCATATTATGATATTTGATATTATTACTGCATATGGAAATCAAGTATTTAACACATTATTTAGACCACAATTAAAAAAATACCTGCTACCTGGGATGGTTTGTTCGAAATGCTCAATTGTGTCATTGTATTAAGTCAAACTTTGTTTAGTTTTGATGTCAAGGGAGATATTTCAACGCACTCATAGTGTGATGAATAACACATGTTAAGAACGATGTGGCTTGCGTTGTGCACCTTTGCTGAACTTTATAACCAGCACTTCCTTTTGTTTGTTACAGTAGAAATATTTCACGTTAATAGGTTGGCGTTATAGCACCGAATTATTAAAATTTGATGAAATATTTGAAAATATATTGCTACTTATGTAATTTCAACTATGTGTTTCAGACTGAGTAATCTGATACGCTCCAAATGAAAAAAGATCGTAAAACATTATTTATGCCTTAGTTTGACTGTATATACTACTTGCGTTTATTATATATATGATAAATGACAATTCCATAAATTCAAACCTTTGTTAGTTTTGATGTTGATGAAACTATGTCAAAATATAAGTACGATGATGCAAATAACCTGTTTAGATTGATTTGGTATGGGGATTTGACCTTTGCTGGTCTTTGCAATTTAGCAATTAATATACATGTGATATAATGGAGTGCGTGAATTCTGATAGGCCCGGGCCTACATTTGAGTGAGAGAAATGTTAAGGACGACATGCAGCGGAGGCCTGTCATAGTCCCTGAGATTTGCGAAGTACGCAAAGTAGTGATCTTACACTTGTTAGCTGAACCAGCCTGAGAGGAAATGCTGGATGGAGTCCTGACTCGTGGAGGGAAAGAGCGGTTTGTTGCAAATGATTGACACTAGAGTATTTTTATAGCTAGGATTTTTTTTACAATGTTGTATAATATTTATTTTGTCATGCCATTTATCGCTGGTGATTCCAGTGATTGGTTTTGAAGTACATGCCACTTCACCAGTGATTCTGGTGGTCGGCATTTATATAGGCCTATTGGTATAGGCTAGTTCCTTATACCACAAGTGATCCTGGTGGTTGGGCTGCCTATGAGGTTTTTGTGAGTGATATCTCGGTGACTACTAAGTCTAGTTTGATGATATTTGCCACGCTACCATTCATTTTCCGGATGTTTGTATGATCTATGTGTATGAGTGATTTGTATTTTTTATGAGAGTTATAATCCGTGGTATAATAAACTTTGAACTGGCTTCAATTGTTGGTCATCCTTCCACATGCGATGCGACTCCTGGTAATTCCGTAACCTGTGACGGGTGGGGTAGAGCTTGAGCGTCACAATATTATGTGAACGTAAAAATAATATGATGAAAAAAAACAACTGTTCAGATCGCTGTGGCATGGACTTTTGCCCTTTGATGCCCTTGCAAACTTATGGCCATATAAGTAATGTTACTATGTGTTACAGACTATGTCATGTGCTATGTCACCGGGTGTAGTAAACTGACTTCAAAAGCTGTATAGACCTGAATTTTGGCTAAAAAGTACCATCTGGTTTTGTTCTAGGATTTCTATTTTGTCATATGATCAAGTCAAACCTCTGTTAGTTTTGGTGTTTAACAAATAATATGAAAATAGAAACACCGTTATGACTAAAAAAACAGAAAAAACCTATCGTATGATGATGTGACCTTCAATGACCTTTAAAACCTGATAAAGTTTGCTGTTTTTTATCCTTATGTATACAGCTTTTTTAACGTCTTACGTTTTGGTGACAAAATCTATACAATTGAATGCTTTTGACAAATATATTGCCAATTTTGGCACTCGTATTCGATGTTACAGATTATGACATATGATACACCCTACATCAAAAAAAGCCCTACGAAAAATATTTATACCACAATTTCGCTCTATGTTATAGCTGAGGTTATTGTAGAGGTTATATACTATAAGTCTATCACGTCCAACCTTGTTTAATGTTATAACTCGAGAAATGATACTAAAGTACATATAGCGTGATAACAAAACATCTGCTAAGATCGCTGTGGTACAAGTTGTGACCTTCATTGACCTTCATAACTTAAACATTGTTGTAATGTTTTTTACATAGACATGAACCTTTAAAAACATTACATTTTGATGCTATGATCTTTAAAATTGATTGCGTATTGACAAAGATATTGACAATTATGTATAGGCCTACATATTCCAATTTTTGAGGTAATACCATCAATACACCCCCTTCCTTAAAATTGCCCATAAATATTTTTTGATACCACAATTTCATTGTAGGCCTACACACTACCTGATGTTGTTCTTGAATGTCCATACCATCATCCCAGCTAGTCAAACCTTGGTTACTTTTGGTGTTGAACGAAACCAAATTTTCAAATTCGTGCTCCTGGACTATTAGCGACGCCTCTACAAACTGTGACGAATTCATTTTAAATACTGGTATGAGGCGACTGATAACCGACAACAAGAACTGCTTAACGAATATTTCAATATTCTGGCATCAGAACGTAACATTTTTAGTTAGGAATCTATGTACTGACAAAAATGTAAAAAAACAATAGCTAAGTTGAAAATATCAGCAACCGTTCTCAGCCGCATGCCACATCCATCTAGACATGTGTTTTTATCATACGTTTAAAACGTTGAAATAATGTTCTAAACCCCAAACCTAATCAAGGTTTGGCCTGACAAAATAAAGAAATATAGGGTTCCCAAAACAATTCCAGGAAGTTTGTATAGTCTAATAAAGGTATAAATGATGTTTTAAGTACTTTTATGTCATCTGGAGTTATAATAAATAGCATAATCCAAACACAGAGTTAAATGAAATAATTGCATCTTATTGCGAATATTTACCAATATCTTGTAGCAACACAGCTATAATTATTTTTAATACGGTGTAAGTAGCAATATGCGTGACAAAGCTATAAAAAACATCAAGTGCCACCAATTCAGCCAGTAGTTTCTTTACACCGCCTACTGTCCCTCCCTGTGCCTGCAAGTTTACATAGGCCATAATGACTGATGTGGGATCAGTTCCCACATGTTTTTACACAAGTCCTTAAGTGAACATTTCACCAACTCGATTTAATTTATAAATTTTCCTTGGGTAAGATGTAATATATTTTTGCATGCATGAGTTGCAGTTGTTTTGAAAAAAACCGCTAATAGTTATATAAACCAAGCTTATTTATGACATGAATCAACAGCAACTTAAATATAATATGATTATCTTATATAAAGTATGTATCGTAGTACCAGGCCTATTATCTGTCAAATATACATTCAACAGGAAATATGGTATGTAAGTTTTGGACGCCAACAGTATGCAAATTCACACAAACAATCCATTGTGAAGTGTCAAACAAGAACTGTGAGCTTGACTTATCAGGGTCGAAGCAACATTATTAACTACAAAAGTACACTGAATTGATGTTATTTTACACAGCTCGTAATTGTAACTGATCACGTAGCATTTCGTCCAAGAAACTATGTGATATGATAATCTATAACATATTTTAACTTACTTAAATCTTGCAGCTATACGAGAGGAAATTATATCAAAATATAGTATTAGTTGTATATGAAACTACTGGCTGGATGAATTTCACGTGATTCATATAGCTGTGTCAAGTCTATTGATATTAATGCATAGCCGAATAAAATGTGGATGTATTGATACCATAAACAATACATTTGATTGATTATTTGCAATATTTTGCCATTTATGCCATTGAACTCTGTGTTTCATATTATGATATTTGATATTATTACTGCATATGGAAATCAAGTATTTAACACATTATTTAGACCACAATTAAAAAAATACCTGCTACCTGGGATGGTTTGTTCGAAATGCTCAATTGTGTCATTGTATTAAGTCAAACTTTGTTTAGTTTTGATGTCAAGGGAGATATTTCAACGCACTCATAGTGTGATGAATAACACATGTTAAGAACGATGTGGCTTGCGTTGTGCACCTTTGCTGAACTTTATAACCAGCACTTCCTTTTGTTTGTTACAGTAGAAATATTTCACGTTAATAGGTTGGCGTTATAGCACCGAATTATTAAAATTTGATGAAATATTTGAAAATATATTGCTACTTATGTAATTTCAACTATGTGTTTCAGACTGAGTAATCTGATACGCTCCAAATGAAAAAAGATCGTAAAACATTATTTATGCCTTAGTTTGACTGTATATACTACTTGCGTTTATTATATATATGATAAATGACAATTCCATAAATTCAAACCTTTGTTAGTTTTGATGTTGATGAAACTATGTCAAAATATAAGTACGATGATGCAAATAACCTGTTTAGATTGATTTGGTATGGGGATTTGACCTTTGCTGGTCTTTGCAATTTAGCAATTAATATACATGTGATATAATGAAGTGCGTGAATTCTGATAGGCCCGGGCCTACATTTGAGTGAGAGAAATGTTAAGGACGACATGCAGCGGAGGCCTGTCATAGTCCCTGAGATTTGCGAAGTACGCAAAGTAGTGATCTTACACTTGTTAGCTGAACCAGCCTGAGAGGAAATGCTGGATGGAGTCCTGACTCGTGGAGGGAAAGAGCGGTTTGTTGCAAATGATTGACACTAGAGTATTTTTATAGCTAGGATTTTTTTTACAATGTTGTATAATATTTATTTTGTCATGCCATTTATCGCTGGTGATTCCAGTGATTGGTTTTGAAGTACATGCCACTTCACCAGTGATTCTGGTGGTCGGCATTTATATAGGCCTATTGGTATAGGCTAGTTCCTTATACCACAAGTGATTCTGGTGGTTGGGCTGCCTATGAGGTTTTTGTGAGTGATATCTCGGTGACTACTAAGTCTAGTTTGATGATATTTGCCACGCTACCATTCATTTTCCGGATGTTTGTATGATCTATGTGTATGAGTGATTTGTATTTTTTATGAGAGTTATAATCCGTGGTATAATAAACTTTGAACTGGCTTCAATTGTTGGTCATCCTTCCACATGCGATGCGACTCCTGGTAATTCCGTAACCTGTGACGGGTGGGGTAGAGCTTGAGCGTCACAATATTATGTGAACGTAAAAATAATATGATGAAAAAAAACAACTGTTCAGATCGCTGTGGCATGGACTTTTGCCCTTTGATGCCCTTGCAAACTTATGGCCATATAAGTAATGTTACTATGTGTTACAGACTATGTCATGTGCTATGTCACCGGGTGTAGTAAACTGACTTCAAAAGCTGTATAGACCTGAATTTTGGCTAAAAAGTACCATCTGGTTTTGTTCTAGGATTTCTATTTTGTCATATGATCAAGTCAAACCTCTGTTAGTTTTGGTGTTTAACAAATAATATGAAAATAGAAACACCGTTATGACTAAAAAAACAGAAAAAACCTATCGTATGATGATGTGACCTTCAATGACCTTTAAAACCTGATAAAGTTTGCTGTTTTTTATCCTTATGTATACAGCTTTTTTAACGTCTTACGTTTTGGTGACAAAATCTATACAATTGAATGACTTTTGACAAATATATTGCCAATTTTGGCACTCGTATTCGATGTTACAGATTATGACATATGATACACCCTACATCAAAAAAAGCCCTACGAAAAATATTTATACCACAATTTCGCTCTATGTTATAGCTGAGGTTATTGTAGAGGTTATATACTATAAGTCTATCACGTCCAACCTTGTTTAATGTTATAACTCGAGAAATGATACTAAAGTACATATAGCGTGATAACAAAACATCTGCTAAGATCGCTGTGGTACAAGTTGTGACCTTCATTGACCTTCATAACTTAAACATTGTTGTAATGTTTTTTACATAGACATGAACCTTTAAAAACATTACATTTTGATGCTATGATCTTTAAAATTGATTGCGTATTGACAAAGATATTGACAATTATGTATAGGCCTACATATTCCAATTTTTGAGGTAATACCATCAATACACCCCCTTCCTTAAAATTGCCCATAAATATTTTTTGATACCACAATTTCATTGTAGGCCTACACACTACCTGATGTTGTTCTTGAATGTCCATACCATCATCCCAGCTAGTCAAACCTTGGTTACTTTTGGTGTTGAACGAAACCAAATTTTCAAATTCGTGCTCCTGGACTATTAGCGACGCCTCTACAAACTGTGACGAATTCATTTTAAATACTGGTATGAGGCGACTGATAACCGACAACAAGAACTGCTTAACGAATATTTCAATATTCTGGCATCAGAACGTAACATTTTTAGTTAGGAATCTATGTACTGACAAAAATGTAAAAAAACAATAGCTAAGTTGAAAATATCAGCAACCGTTCTCAGCCGCATGCCACATCCATCTAGACATGTGTTTTTATCATACGTTTAAAACGTTGAAATAATGTTCTAAACCCCAAACCTAATCAAGGTTTGGCCTGACAAAATAAAGAAATATAGGGTTCCCAAAACAATTCCAGGAAGTTTGTATAGTCTAATAAAGGTATAAATGATGTTTTAAGTACTTTTATGTCATCTGGAGTTATAATAAATAGCATAATCCAAACACAGAGTTAAATGAAATAATTGCATCTTATTGCGAATATTTACCAATATCTTGTAGCAACACAGCTATAATTATTTTTAATACGGTGTAAGTAGCAATATGCGTGACAAAGCTATAAAAAACATCAAGTGCCACCAATTCAGCCAGTAGTTTCTTTACACCGCCTACTGTCCCTTCCTGTGCCTGCAAGTTTACATAGGCCATAATGACTGATGTGGGATCAGTTCCCACATGTTTTTACACAAGTCCTTAAGTGAACATTTCACTAACTCGATTTAATTTATAAATTTTCCTTGGGTAAGATGTAATATATTTTTGCATGCATGAGTTGCAGTTGTTTTGAAAAAAACCGCTAATAGTTATATAAACCAAGCTTATTTATGACATGAATCAACAGCAACTTAAATATAATATGATTATCTTATATAAAGTATGTATCGTAGTACCAGGCCTATTATCTGTCAAATATACATTCAACAGGAAATATGGTATGTAAGTTTTGGACGCCAACAGTATGCAAATTCACACAAACAATCCATTGTGAAGTGTCAAACAAGAACTGTGAGCTTGACTTATCAGGGTCGAAGCAACATTATTAACTACAAAAGTACACTGAATTGATGTTATTTTACACAGCTCGTAATTGTAACTGATCACGTAGCATTTCGTCCAAGAAACTATGTGATATGATAATCTATAACATATTTTAACTTACTTAAATCTTGCAGCTATACGAGAGGAAATTATATCAAAATATAGTATTAGTTGTATATGAAACTACTGGCTGGATGAATTTCACGTGATTCATATAGCTGTGTCAAGTCTATTGATATTAATGCATAGCCGAATAAAATGTGGATGTATTGATACCATAAACAATACATTTGATTGATTATTTGCAATATTTTGCCATTTATGCCATTGAACTCTGTGTTTCATATTATGATATTTGATATTATTACTGCATATGGAAATCAAGTATTTAACACATTATTTAGACCACAATTAAAAAAATACCTGCTACCTGGGATGGTTTGTTCGAAATGCTCAATTGTGTCATTGTATTAAGTCAAACTTTGTTTAGTTTTGATGTCAAGGGAGATATTTCAACGCACTCATAGTGTGATGAATAACACATGTTAAGAACGATGTGGCTTGCGTTGTGCACCTTTGCTGAACTTTATAACCAGCACTTCCTTTTGTTTGTTACAGTAGAAATATTTCACGTTAATAGGTTGGCGTTATAGCACCGAATTATTAAAATTTGATGAAATATTTGAAAATATATTGCTACTTATGTAATTTCAACTATGTGTTTCAGACTGAGTAATCTGATACGCTCCAAATGAAAAAAGATCGTAAAACATTATTTATGCCTTAGTTTGACTGTATATACTACTTGCGTTTATTATATATATGATAAATGACAATTCCATAAATTCAAACCTTTGTTAGTTTTGATGTTGATGAAACTATGTCAAAATATAAGTACGATGATGCAAATAACCTGTTTAGATTGATTTGGTATGGGGATTTGACCTTTGCTGGTCTTTGCAATTTAGCAATTAATATACATGTGATATAATGAAGTGCGTGAATTCTGATAGGCCCGGGCCTACATTTGAGTGAGAGAAATGTTAAGGACGACATGCAGCGGAGGCCTGTCATAGTCCCTGAGATTTGCGAAGTACGCAAAGTAGTGATCTTACACTTGTTAGCTGAACCAGCCTGAGAGGAAATGCTGGATGGAGTCCTGACTCGTGGAGGGAAAGAGCGGTTTGTTGCAAATGATTGACACTAGAGTATTTTTATAGCTAGGATTTTTTTTACAATGTTGTATAATATTTATTTTGTCATGCCATTTATCGCTGGTGATTCCAGTGATTGGTTTTGAAGTACATGCCACTTCACCAGTGATTCTGGTGGTCGGCATTTATATAGGCCTATTGGTATAGGCTAGTTCCTTATACCACAAGTGATCCTGGTGGTTGGGCTGCCTATGAGGTTTTTGTGAGTGATATCTCGGTGACTACTAAGTCTAGTTTGATGATATTTGCCACGCTACCATTCATTTTCCGGATGTTTGTATGATCTATGTGTATGAGTGATTTGTATTTTTTATGAGAGTTATAATCCGTGGTATAATAAACTTTGAACTGGCTTCAATTGTTGGTCATCCTTCCACATGCGATGCGACTCCTGGTAATTCCGTAACCTGTGACGGGTGGGGTAGAGCTTGAGCGTCACAATATTATGTGAACGTAAAAATAATATGATGAAAAAAAACAACTGTTCAGATCGCTGTGGCATGGACTTTTGCCCTTTGATGCCCTTGCAAACTTATGGCCATATAAGTAATGTTACTATGTGTTACAGACTATGTCATGTGCTATGTCACCGGGTGTAGTAAACTGACTTCAAAAGCTGTATAGACCTGAATTTTGGCTAAAAAGTACCATCTGGTTTTGTTCTAGGATTTCTATTTTGTCATATGATCAAGTCAAACCTCTGTTAGTTTTGGTGTTTAACAAATAATATGAAAATAGAAACACCGTTATGACTAAAAAAACAGAAAAAACCTATCGTATGATGATGTGACCTTCAATGACCTTTAAAACCTGATAAAGTTTGCTGTTTTTTATCCTTATGTATACAGCTTTTTTAACGTCTTACGTTTTGGTGACAAAATCTATACAATTGAATGCTTTTGACAAATATATTGCCAATTTTGGCACTCGTATTCGATGTTACAGATTATGACATATGATACACCCTACATCAAAAAAAGCCCTACGAAAAATATTTATACCACAATTTCGCTCTATGTTATAGCTGAGGTTATTGTAGAGGTTATATACTATAAGTCTATCACGTCCAACCTTGTTTAATGTTATAACTCGAGAAATGATACTAAAGTACATATAGCGTGATAACAAAACATCTGCTAAGATCGCTGTGGTACAAGTTGTGACCTTCATTGACCTTCATAACTTAAACATTGTTGTAATGTTTTTTACATAGACATGAACCTTTAAAAACATTACATTTTGATGCTATGATCTTTAAAATTGATTGCGTATTGACAAAGATATTGACAATTATGTATAGGCCTACATATTCCAATTTTTGAGGTAATACCATCAATACACCCCCTTCCTTAAAATTGCCCATAAATATTTTTTGATACCACAATTTCATTGTAGGCCTACACACTACCTGATGTTGTTCTTGAATGTCCATACCATCATCCCAGCTAGTCAAACCTTGGTTACTTTTGGTGTTGAACGAAACCAAATTTTCAAATTCGTGCTCCTGGACTATTAGCGACGCCTCTACAAACTGTGACGAATTCATTTTAAATACTGGTATGAGGCGACTGATAACCGACAACAAGAACTGCTTAACGAATATTTCAATATTCTGGCATCAGAACGTAACATTTTTAGTTAGGAATCTATGTACTGACAAAAATGTAAAAAAACAATAGCTAAGTTGAAAATATCAGCAACCGTTCTCAGCCGCATGCCACATCCATCTAGACATGTGTTTTTATCATACGTTTAAAACGTTGAAATAATGTTCTAAACCCCAAACCTAATCAAGGTTTGGCCTGACAAAATAAAGAAATATAGGGTTCCCAAAACAATTCCAGGAAGTTTGTATAGTCTAATAAAGGTATAAATGATGTTTTAAGTACTTTTATGTCATCTGGAGTTATAATAAATAGCATAATCCAAACACAGAGTTAAATGAAATAATTGCATCTTATTGCGAATATTTACCAATATCTTGTAGCAACACAGCTATAATTATTTTTAATACGGTGTAAGTAGCAATATGCGTGACAAAGCTATAAAAAACATCAAGTGCCACCAATTCAGCCAGTAGTTTCTTTACACCGCCTACTGTCCCTCCCTGTGCCTGCAAGTTTACATAGGCCATAATGACTGATGTGGGATCAGTTCCCACATGTTTTTACACAAGTCCTTAAGTGAACATTTCACTAACTCGATTTAATTTATAAATTTTCCTTGGGTAAGATGTAATATATTTTTGCATGCATGAGTTGCAGTTGTTTTGAAAAAAACCGCTAATAGTTATATAAACCAAGCTTATTTATGACATGAATCAACAGCAACTTAAATATAATATGATTATCTTATATAAAGTATGTATCGTAGTACCAGGCCTATTATCTGTCAAATATACATTCAACAGGAAATATGGTATGTAAGTTTTGGACGCCAACAGTATGCAAATTCACACAAACAATCCATTGTGAAGTGTCAAACAAGAACTGTGAGCTTGACTTATCAGGGTCGAAGCAACATTATTAACTACAAAAGTACACTGAATTGATGTTATTTTACACAGCTCGTAATTGTAACTGATCACGTAGCATTTCGTCCAAGAAACTATGTGATATGATAATCTATAACATATTTTAACTTACTTAAATCTTGCAGCTATACGAGAGGAAATTATATCAAAATATAGTATTAGTTGTATATGAAACTACTGGCTGGATGAATTTCACGTGATTCATATAGCTGTGTCAAGTCTATTGATATTAATGCATAGCCGAATAAAATGTGGATGTATTGATACCATAAACAATACATTTGATTGATTATTTGCAATATTTTGCCATTTATGCCATTGAACTCTGTGTTTCATATTATGATATTTGATATTATTACTGCATATGGAAATCAAGTATTTAACACATTATTTAGACCACAATTAAAAAAATACCTGCTACCTGGGATGGTTTGTTCGAAATGCTCAATTGTGTCATTGTATTAAGTCAAACTTTGTTTAGTTTTGATGTCAAGGGAGATATTTCAACGCACTCATAGTGTGATGAATAACACATGTTAAGAACGATGTGGCTTGCGTTGTGCACCTTTGCTGAACTTTATAACCAGCACTTCCTTTTGTTTGTTACAGTAGAAATATTTCACGTTAATAGGTTGGCGTTATAGCACCGAATTATTAAAATTTGATGAAATATTTGAAAATATATTGCTACTTATGTAATTTCAACTATGTGTTTCAGACTGAGTAATCTGATACGCTCCAAATGAAAAAAGATCGTAAAACATTATTTATGCCTTAGTTTGACTGTATATACTACTTGCGTTTATTATATATATGATAAATGACAATTCCATAAATTCAAACCTTTGTTAGTTTTGATGTTGATGAAACTATGTCAAAATATAAGTACGATGATGCAAATAACCTGTTTAGATTGATTTGGTATGGGGATTTGACCTTTGCTGGTCTTTGCAATTTAGCAATTAATATACATGTGATATAATGAAGTGCGTGAATTCTGATAGGCCCGGGCCTACATTTGAGTGAGAGAAATGTTAAGGACGACATGCAGCGGAGGCCTGTCATAGTCCCTGAGATTTGCGAAGTACGCAAAGTAGTGATCTTACACTTGTTAGCTGAACCAGCCTGAGAGGAAATGCTGGATGGAGTCCTGACTCGTGGAGGGAAAGAGCGGTTTGTTGCAAATGATTGACACTAGAGTATTTTTATAGCTAGGATTTTTTTTACAATGTTGTATAATATTTATTTTGTCATGCCATTTATCGCTGGTGATTCCAGTGATTGGTTTTGAAGTACATGCCACTTCACCAGTGATTCTGGTGGTCGGCATTTATATAGGCCTATTGGTATAGGCTAGTTCCTTATACCACAAGTGATTCTGGTGGTTGGGCTGCCTATGAGGTTTTTGTGAGTGATATCTCGGTGACTACTAAGTCTAGTTTGATGATATTTGCCACGCTACCATTCATTTTCCGGATGTTTGTATGATCTATGTGTATGAGTGATTTGTATTTTTTATGAGAGTTATAATCCGTGGTATAATAAACTTTGAACTGGCTTCAATTGTTGGTCATCCTTCCACATGCGATGCGACTCCTGGTAATTCCGTAACCTGTGACGGGTGGGGTAGAGCTTGAGCGTCACAATATTCTGTGAACGTAAAAATAATATGATGAAAAAAAACAACTGTTCAGATCGCTGTGGCATGGACTTTTGCCCTTTGATGCCCTTGCAAACTTATGGCCATATAAGTAATGTTACTATGTGTTACAGACTATGTCATGTGCTATGTCACCGGGTGTAGTAAACTGACTTCAAAAGCTGTATAGACCTGAATTTTGGCTAAAAAGTACCATCTGGTTTTGTTCTAGGATTTCTATTTTGTCATATGATCAAGTCAAACCTCTGTTAGTTTTGGTGTTTAACAAATAATATGAAAATAGAAACACCGTTATGACTAAAAAAACAGAAAAAACCTATCGTATGATGATGTGACCTTCAATGACCTTTAAAACCTGATAAAGTTTGCTGTTTTTTATCCTTATGTATACAGCTTTTTTAACGTCTTACGTTTTGGTGACAAAATCTATACAATTGAATGACTTTTGACAAATATATTGCCAATTTTGGCACTCGTATTCGATGTTACAGATTATGACATATGATACACCCTACATCAAAAAAAGCCCTACGAAAAATATTTATACCACAATTTCGCTCTATGTTATAGCTGAGGTTATTGTAGAGGTTATATACTATAAGTCTATCACGTCCAACCTTGTTTAATGTTATAACTCGAGAAATGATACTAAAGTACATATAGCGTGATAACAAAACATCTGCTAAGATCGCTGTGGTACAAGTTGTGACCTTCATTGACCTTCATAACTTAAACATTGTTGTAATGTTTTTTACATAGACATGAACCTTTAAAAACATTACATTTTGATGCTATGATCTTTAAAATTGATTGCGTATTGACAAAGATATTGACAATTATGTATAGGCCTACATATTCCAATTTTTGAGGTAATACCATCAATACACCCCCTTCCTTAAAATTGCCCATAAATATTTTTTGATACCACAATTTCATTGTAGGCCTACACACTACCTGATGTTGTTCTTGAGTGTCCATACCATCATCCCAGCTAGTCAAACCTTGGTTACTTTTGGTGTTGAACGAAACCAAATTTTCAAATTCGTGCTCCTGGACTATTAGCGACGCCTCTACAAACTGTGACGAATTCATTTTAAATACTGGTATGAGGCGACTGATAACCGACAACAAGAACTGCTTAACGACACAGAGTCGATGGGAAGACGACTGACTAACGACTGACTAACGAATGATTAGTGTCTAGTTAACGAATGCGACGACTCTGTAACGATTTAAAAGACTGTGTGAATAGCGAATAACGACCAAATAACAGGTTATTTGGTCGTTGGGAGGTTGTTAGGCAGTCAGTGATTGGTAGATTGGTTGTGCGATCGCGACATACATAACGTCCTAATTAAGACAGCATAACGACATATGCCTATGTACAGACAAGTCAGCGAGTGAAAGACAACTCAGCAAAAATTTGGCCCTATTATCAATCATAATATCATAATGGGTCCTGAACCTGACCACCCTACACCAACTCCATCCAGTGATCAGGCTGATTCTGACGCTGCTGCTACCACCTATAATACTGGAAAGAGGACGAAGAAAGGCGAGATGGAAGATGTAGGCCCTATATCATGTATGGTATATACATGGGGTGACTGATACCGTGAAAGTCAGTGAGACCAATTGACATAATTTCTGGAAGCTAACTCTGTCTTACATGTCCATCTTGGATTGGAGTCAGCTCGAAATGAATGTTGCAGAACTGAGGAACCTCTTTACATGCCCAACATGCTGATGATTCGTCTAGTTCGTCAACAGGTTGTTCAGGTTTCGCTCAGCAGTCGTCAATAGATTGCTCAAGAATGGTAAAGCAGTCTAAAAGCAGTTGCCAAATGTGTTTCATTTGCTACAAGGTCGGACCATGGTCGAAATACAGTCGCTGCATGTTAGCGACGAAGAATCTACGACGACAGATATGAGCCCCCTTAGCGAACATTCGTCAAAAGTATTCAACCATAGGCCTACGTCAAGTTGTCGTCTGATTGGCTAAGCGGTCGCAATTATGTCGCGCCCCACTGTTGTTGATCAGTCGCTATAGACCACAATCGCTAAATATTTTGACAAATTTGTTAAGCAGTCGTTTAAAAACGCAGTCGTCAGAGTCGCTAACAGTTGCTAAGTAGTCGTTTTTTTGGTAAGATACTAACGTTAGCCTAGCTTAAGAGAGGGCATTTCCATGGTCCAGGAACGACACTCCTATAACACCAGAAATAGTGTTCTCTCTTTGGTCCTGCCTAGGGTCAACAGTTCGGGAGACAAATCGTTCTCATATGCCTATTGCTGCTAAGTTCTGGAACCAGTTACCAATTCCCATCCGAACAACTGAAAACCCTTTACATTTTCGATCATTATGTCATTGGTAAAAATTGAAAAAGAAAACATCTATATTTAGCTAGCTGATTTTTTTTCTAATGGTTGGTAGACTAGCTGCTTTCAGGTCTGCCCAAGTCAGCTCAGTCTTGGACTAGTCCCGGGGTAGATAGAATTTCCGTCTCTACGTTAGACTAGCTGGCTGTCAGTGAAAAGCCATGAGAGGACTGTTGCACAGGCTAGTCCCGGGGCTGTGCTGTATGAGGTAGGAATAAAATAATTACTTATATTATTGTAATTTATCACTGGTTAGTCTATATATTCTAGTCTATAATTTTGTTTTCGCTAATTTACAATATGATAAGCTGATTCATGTTTTTATTGGGCATCATCTTTTTTAATCTGATAGGCCTATGTGACGCCTTTAAATTTACTTAGGTTGGAATTATCCTCACTCTTGCCGCTGCCATCTTGCCAACAGGAACCATTGTGAAAATAAGATTTTGTCACTAGACTTCTTTCAGTGTTTTTATCCCTGGTGGCAAGTAGACTGTGTTAAATTACATTTAATTTCACATCGTGAATGTTGCCGAGATCGCATAATAAAAACACAAATAGCCTATGACTTGTGAAAAACTAGTCTACAGCACTTGAAGTTAATGCCAATATTGGGTCCCAAACTGTGTTTCTGACCGAAAACGATTTTTGCATGATATAGCCTAACGTTAGCCTGTTAGGCCTAACGTTAGGCCTACTTTTTATTTTTTTTTCAAATTAGGCCTAAGGCCTATGATGCCTATCTTGGAATTTAGTGACTTGAAGTTCCCTGAACTTGAAACTTGGGAACTAGGGTATAGGCCTATACTAGGCTATACTACTGGGGGATACTAGCCTATACTATAGCCTGTATAGGTCTAGACTATTTTTAATTTATGACGCCTCTCTAGAAACCCATTAATGTACACAGCCAATTATGTTTAGGAGCAGAATAACCTAATAGATCTATCAAATGATCTACCGTACTTTATTATGACATACTTTTCAGGTCTGTTAAAGTTTTGATTCACAGTCCTCCCAGAGTCCTCCCAAGAATGGAGGTCCCCCACCAAGATCTCATATAGGCGGGCAGATAGACCTAGTGTGCATGTGTGTATGTTGCTGACCAACACTGGACAACTGCCGACAGTGCTGTATTGATGACGTCACAATCATTTATATTAAAAGCTCTGTGAAGTCATTTTTCCACTCATTCTTGTGACGTCACATTATAGATGTCATATAATAAAAGTTTCATTGTGCCCAGGGTATAATAACATTTAATTATAATGGAGAACAGTTTCTATGAAAACATGTACCCGGTAACATTATTGTGTTATTGCTCCCATAGTAAATAAGTAAAATCTGTAGGCCCTACCGACTAAAGACGAACCAATATGTAGTTTATTTAATGTTTTTTTTTAATGGTTAAACTATTCTACTACATGATAAATAATTTCTTGACAAATACATTTATCATTTTTGACCAGAAACCAACCTACTTTTCATTTGACCCCACTTCCTTTTTCAACATTCTGGATCCGCCTCTGTCCAATGTTTGCTCTTGGCGCAATTCCTTTGTATCCAAATGCTAACTAGGCCTACATGACTAGAAGACACTTTAATTAAATCCTTCAAAACGTCCTAGTTCTGTGAGCCGTCCTGAGCAAAGTCTTCTGTCAGCTAGGCCAACGTAGTTAATAGATATGCAACACTATCCAGGGGGGGGGGGGGGGAGTTTTTGTCACGGGCAAATTATTTATTTCAATCGGGCTCGGCGATGTGCTGAACATTTTATTACATTTTTATTACATGTTTACGTAGAACAGTTCTTGAAGTAGGCCTAAGTTATTTATTTCACGCAGAGTCCGCCCGAAATTATTTATTTCAAAAAAACTCCAGATCCCCCCCCCCCCTGTAAATTGAATGGTGGCCCCCTCAGACAAATTTAATACAAATAATGATTTAAAAGGCTGACAGAGGCAGTTTGTGGACCACCATTCAAATTGTATTTAAATATTAAAACCGGACCGGTAGGCCTACAGCTGGAGCAGCAGTCTGAACATGTTAAAAGCATATATCTATGAAAACACAAAGGATTTTTATAACGTTTATACAATGTTGGAACAATGCCGAAGAGGTTGTATCAATATTATTGTAAATATTGTAAATTGATTTAATGGTGTTGATGTAATAAATAAAGGATCCCGGTCAACAGTAGGCTAAACCTAGACAGAAAATCCGTCTCTAGCGCTGGCTGTCAGTGAAAAGCCATTCATGAGAGGACTGTTGCACAGGTTAGGCTAAACCATGTAGGCCTAAACATGTTCACTCTCTAAGGGATTTTCGCAACAAGTGATCAGATGCTAAATGGTGATAAAATAAAGGTTAGTTTTGTTAAGAAAAAATATTAGCACTTTGTGTAAAAATGTATTGAAAATTCGCGAGAGTGAATCTCTATTAAATAACCCTACTTTGTGTAGGACTTAGCCTACTATAAGTACAATATTACTCTCTGTGTAAAACAGGTCAGCTGCGAACTAATAGTATAAATGACTCACATATTTTTTTCGATGAAATTGTGAACCAGTCACAAAGTTGCTCTGGATACGCGATTGGCATTGAAGTACAGATTAAATGCTGCGCTTTGAATGATGCGATTTGAATGAATGCTCTATTAAATAAGCCTATATCCTGCAATCTAAATCCTGAAATCAAGGAGGTTTTTACCTCCTGACTGAAATTAATTTTAATTAATTTTACCCATCGTTGCGCAACGTTGCAATCCGTTACGTGCTACATCTCCAAGCCGTAAATTATATATGGCCGTTTCACAAAAGTGGTCACAATATCAGCATTTTGGGGGCACGATATCGACAGTTGAATAACAGAAACACTAATTACTCTATCTTCCTAATGTTTTTATTATTTGGTAATTTAGATACGTGGCAGACACCAAAGTCACCATTATAGGGGTTGCAATAGCCTCTCACACTTAAAAAGGAAAACAATACCTGAAACATTCAAGTTTGAAGACGGAAAGTTTTCCCGGTGAATTTACACATGGTTTCCAATGGAAATTTACAAATACATGCAATAGAATGGCAAATGAAGTAATGAATGATCATTAAAGAAAAATGCCCAATTTTTAATTTGTCATGTTGCTTTATATGCTAATTCCATTTAAAAATAGGATTTTTTACAGTTAAAAAAATACTGCTATTGTGACCATTCCCGTCCTAAGAAAATGAGTCACGATAGCACTGAACAAATAGGATGTCACGTGCAGAGTTGGAACCCTATTGGAAAGCTTATTACCTGATAAGATAAAGCAACATTAAATGTTTCATCAGGTAAATTTTCAGGTGACTGGTGATAATTTGAATGTGAAAAATATAGTCTTAAAATAGGACACCATAGTGGTTAAATTAACGTTCTGTCCGAATTTTGTCACAATATCACAATTTTATAATGGCCACTGTGGGTGAAATAATTATTTGGTGCGGTCTTGCTGCCCCACAATAAAATCGGCAGAAAAAATTGTACCAGTCCTGAGGTTTAGCTCAGAGCAATAATTCCATGCCAAGTATTTCATGGCGAAGTACTTAATCCATTCCGTCCTAATTTTTAAAATAAATCACAATAGCACAATACTCACAATTTTGTCACGATAGCAAGCAAGTGTTTGTCACGATAGCAAACAAACAAATGTCGCTGGTCACTTTTTGAATTGTAGTAATAAAAGATGAGCATGATGTTCTTATAAAATCGCCTAAATGCTATCAAAATAAAATGATAAGGTGTCGTTAGATGTACTAGGTTGCTGTGTCTGACTGTACTTAAAATGCTAAATTTGCTATTGTGACAAAAAGACAAATTTGGACAATTGCTGCTATCGTGACACTTGGATACATGATAAATGTACTTGTAAATGTCTTTTTTTTTCACGATAAAATATTTGAGCTTTTTTACCTCCAAAATATATGTATTTCGACAATGTTTACTAACTATTTGTTTTGATTTAATACTTATTCAGATTTTATCATTAGCTTTGTATATTTGCTATCGTGACTTATGCTAGCCAGACCAGAATTGCTTTATGTCACGATAGCAAGTGAAGTTCATCGGAAAAAAATGTCACATTTTTGTGAAATCAGCAACGATTCAGTACGACAAACAACAGCCGTCTCTCGCATCAATATTTTACACTGTTCCTACTATGAAGTCTAAATACACTAAGAACGCCAGCTGTGTCACTACCAAAATAAACTTCGGCTGCTGATGATTAACATCGCTGAACATTTTTTAATATTTGGAGATGTTAAATCGACCTTTCTCAACGTTTGCTGTGTCCGCCATGTTGGGACTACGGTAACTCGGTGGTTTAGGTGTGCAAGCAGATACCACAATACATTAGACCAAAGCTTATGTAATGCTGGGAAACCGTCTGCGACGTCGGGCCAAAATTATTCTAATCAAAACCCTTCAAGCCATATAATAACGAATATAATTGTGAATATATTTTTTCTGGACACTTTTTGTACTTGACCTGGCGACCTCAAACGTTATATATTTGACTTGCTCAATGCATAAGGATTGTTTTACAGAAATGTCAACCGTTTCCCACACACGGCACCCCTCTTTCCCCTAAATAGGACACAAACTCAGGCGCAATAAACTTAATAGGCTCCTGGCCTCCTGCCGGGCCTAATCATCTCTGGCAAAATAAGAAAACGATAGGTGAATAGAAGGGCCTATCATTATTATTATTATTAAATATTTAGGGTATATTCAGAGCTGATATTGCCTACAATGCTAAAACAACTAAACCTTTTCATTCGCGCCAGTGGTTGTCGAGTTTTCTTTGAAATCACTGGAGTGCGACAGGTAAACAAACGGAATGCAAGTTGGAAGGAATTTTTGATATCGAAGGTCTGCTCATTATCAGTGATTATTGGACGACTCTCCCCTAACAATTTCATTTACAATACATAATCCAGTAGGCCTATAGTCCCAGGAGGGGCTGCTCCCCATAAACAAAGCTGGTGTCCCATCCCTGAAAGAAAAAACACGTTATTGGGGTTGTTTTTCGTGACAAAGGCGTGTAACGCACATTACGCATTTGGGGGTCAAAATGACCTGAAACCTAAAATAAGAGGTATTTTTAAGGAGAAGAATGTTAGAAATACAGAATCAGGTGTTATGTTTTCAACCTTCACTCAATGGCAAGTAAATTTAAAAAAAGGGATTTTTTTCAAGTGAGCTATAGGTGTTCTGGAGTCATTTTTCAATTTCACTTGGTGGTTTTCAAATATCATCTTCATGAATGGGGAGGCGCCCCCCCCCCCTAAGCCCCCCCCCCCCCTCCCCCGGGCCTATTGTATATGTCTAATACTAGGGCCAAAACATCTGTAGGCCTGCGTTATCAGTTGGTTGTAATGTATTATAATCAGGCCTATAAAGCAACGTCAATATACGGGGTAGGGTAGACATATATATAAGCTACATATATACGACAGACAGACAGACAGATATTTTATTGACAGAAATACAAGTCATTACAGACTTATTTGTCATAGTAATAAGAGAGATAAATATACATGTATATACAAGAATGTTAGTTTGGTAAAATCATATGACAATATACATGGTATGACAAACAACTAAAATCATGTTAAGTGGCATCGCCATAACAAAAACTGGGTATTTCGGTGATATAAATTAAAAGGCATTGCCAAGATGACATGGGGGTCTATCATTTTGTTTCCCGCACCAAAACCACAGATAAAATAGCTACTATGTATAACACACTAATTATATATAGACCCTAGTAGCAAAAAAGACACTCTGGAAAGCGTAGAAACCTGAGACGCTGAAACAACGTTGTTTTAATGTTGGGCGAACATCACACACGATGGGTCGACATTAAAACAATTTTGAGTCATGTTACATTTCAACTGGTACTACTGGGATACATGTACTATAGTAGGTTTTTCGGTATGCTGGTGCACGCAAAATTCCACGCTCAGATATACCGGTAGGCCTATATCAGTATATAGACTATATCTATGCTCAGAGTGAAGTATTAACGCTGGTATGGAGAATAAAGAGATGATTGCATCCAATTATTTATAGCCTAAAAATCTACATTGCCCAGGTCTACATAGGGCCTACTCTAAATTTCAAATATTGATTCTTTTACCGTAAAGCAAACCCATCAAACTCCGTTAACATTGTTAGTGATCTAATGTTATGTATTGTGTGCGTGGGTGACAGTGTACACACATGTTTATATTATGTTTTATCATGATCTCAGTAGGCCTATCCTTACATCTGTTCATGATATTGGAAGCTAAACTAGCTGTAACCGGACGTGTATATGCGTATACATGCCTACGTATTGGGGCAGTGGTGTTGTAGGCTTTAATATTATTTTATATTGTGTACCGGTTTTTGAAAACAAATATGGCACAATTATTTACAGCATTGTTTTCAGGAAGTACTAGTATTTTCTACGGATTGTTGATTTTTGTACTGCTGTACGGCACTTATGTCGTACTTAGCTTTTTCTACAATATACATAAAATTGGCAAAATAGTAGATCTCCTACCTGGCTATAAAAGACACTGGCTCTATGGAAATCTCTATCTGGTTAGTTTTTATTTTATTTTTAATGTTCACAATCAAGCACAAAAGGGGGAGATTTTCACCAGAGTAGTAGGCCTTCAGTACTACCGTATCCCCGCGCATATAAGACGTGCAGTTTTGTACTGGTGCAGTCACGTGGCCAGATAGGTTATCAGCCTTGCACTATAAATATTTTGAAGATGCACTTAGTGTTCGAATACAAGTGCATGTACTTATTCGATCGAACACAACAAATATTTCAAGAAAAACGAAACGCACTTATATTTGAAAATATTAAATACAAATTTGCATAGCCCCTCTCATTCTCTGGATTAAACACATAACACTATGATATCCCAGAACCTTATTATTTAAAAACACTTTCCACACACCTATGTGTCGATATCACCATAGATTAATCATAATGTGGTTAATCTATGGTGATATCGACACATAGGCATGGTGGTCTGATATTAATTAGTCCAGACCTGCGATTTACTACACCGTAAAGGCGTGGAGCATGGATCGTTGTGCTCCTTTTTTCCAAGAAAATGAAAGTTTTTAACAAATGGTGGTGACTGAGAGCGATCTCGACTTCAACTCAAGATACAGTAGGCCTACATAACTTTCAATGTTGTTTATAACATATGAGCTGAGCATGGGATGTATAGGGCCTAGCTGTATTGTCACTGATTCTAACCAACCAATCTTATTATCGACCTGATCAATCGAGGCCAATTTTAGTATTTCATAAGTGTATGAAGGCAAAATGGAAAGTAGGTTAACACATCTTTTATTGGAAGCCATCTGTGGCTGAAATCTTCAATTTCAAGTTTTTTTCAGCCACGATTGGACTATACTCACCCTTTGCTTATTGTGTCACCTAAGTGTACTATAGGGTCTACAGGGTCACACGAGTGCACATGTAGTTCACATGTATGCATTGGGAGATGGGGAGACAAGGATGAGGTTAATATGTAGCCCACACAAGGCTATACATTTGGTCTAAATCTTTTCATTACGCATAGGCATTATGACCTAAACATTTTTATTACACAGCGAACTTGAGACGTTGGCTCAACGTTGGTTTACCGTTAGCCTATCGTCTACGACGTTGGCTCAACAGTAAACCTAATGTTTGCTGGGTACGACAGTCCTAGTTAGCACAAACCATTGTAGGCTTAGGTCTTGTTAGTCAGGGGCGGATCCATCTTTTCACTGACGGAGGGGGGGGGGTAAAACAAAGGAATATTTCACTGCAGCGCGGGGTCTTTGATTTTCAAAGGCTTTCTCCTGCAATCTAAGGCATATTGGCCACTGCTTGTCCCTCAGTGAGTGTGGAACCCCTAAATAAGATTATTTTTTTTCGACCAAACCACCCCCCCCCCCCCCTTGGATTATAATTACCCCGGATCTTTTTAATATGGAAATATAGGCCTAGACATTGGAACTTAAACTTACGTTAGTTTAGTATTCTTCTGCGCTTTTTAATATTATATCCCTGCCCAACAAGCTAGGTTGGGGGCAGATGTTAGGCCTGCCCCCCCCCCCCCTTATTCATCTTTCCGGACGTGACGCTACATGAACTTCCCTTGGCCAAAATAGCTTTATATAGGCCTGATTTTATTTTATATAGCTTTATATATCTGATAATCCCCATCGTACCTTATTACCACGGTTATAGTGATAACTATTATTTATATTACAAATAAATGTATATACAAGACTTCCTCCATCTTATTTTTTTTTTAAGTAAATGTTTCTAATAGAAAGTGTGGGCTGTGGGGATTTGATAATTAACATAGGCCTAATCATCTAAAAGTGTTGGTAGACGTATATAACTAGTCTTAGCAATATTACGTTGGATAGGCCTACTACATTTATCGATAATACGTGATAAAAACAGTGTAGGCAATATAACAAAAACATCTTGGGGGAGGGGGAGAAACCCCCTGCGTCCCCCTCTTTATCCAGAACGTGAATCTGCTACTGAAAAATGTTTGAAAATAACATGCTTTCTATTTCGGTAAATTTTATTTGCACCGATAGGCGTGTGCACATTGCTCCAATAGGCGTTCAACCAGACAAGAACTTTAGTTTTGGCGAATAATTACAAAATAAAGCTACCAGTTTGCTACCCAGTTGTTTAGTTGTACAGTCTGAACTCTAATCTCTAACATTCGATTATATTATGACGTTCATATAGCTACTTACCAGCAAAAATGGGTTTGAAACCGACTATAAGTCCGGAATATCAGGATGGGTAGCCAACTGTTTTCATTCGTCTGAACAAACTACAGTCGTTATACGAGTAAAATAAACACCAGCGTTGTCCTTATACAATCTAGTGTTCCGTGGATGGGGTCATTACACTAAGTAATTTAACTTTATGTCTTTTTTCACACTTTTTGTGAGCCGTCAGCGCTCTAAATTGACATATTGCGCCGAGAAGCGTTCATCCTTCGCCAAGAAGCGTTGACTTTGCGCCAATAGGCGTCTTTTTGTGTCATTGTGTCATAGACCAGGCGCTCATGGGGGTGGGGTGTCACATGAAAGTAGTGCAATAGATCTTCAATTTAAGATGTTGAGAGTGATGAAGAGTTATACAGTAATGTTAAAACATTGATGGGGCTGATAATATACGGTAATTTGAAATATGAAAGCATATATATACACACACATCTCATGGTTCTACCATTTTTAGTTTTCGAGATACTCGCGAAAGTAGGTTTTTTAGTAATGGCGGTACTAATTTGCATTTTTATGGTTCTGTAATTATTATTAGACAGCTGGCTTAATGTTAATTGTATCCAGTGACCATGAAAACATATGTATAGACACCAATTTAATGATTCTACCATCATTAGATTTTGAGATATTGCCAAAAGTAAGATTTTCAGTAATGGCGGTACTAATTTGCATTTTTTGCAAAATGCCCAAAGGTGCCAAGAGGGCATCATCCAGTTTCTCAATCAATGGTATATCAAGATACAAAAAATACAATAAGACGTTGTATGGACCCCAATGCCAGCTTATCTCATGTTTTCCCAGACTAAAGGGAAATAACTGCCACTGGTATTTTCTTGTACCTAGATGTCCTAAATACAATCCAGGAATGATAATCTGGATGTTGATCAGGTAGGCCTACATGGTGGCTTTTTTTTAGTTTTCGTCATTTGTGTACATGTGGCAGGGTGACGCTTACTTCTTTTATGCCAATTTCAATATTGAAGGGACTAAGCTGTTAAAGATTCCTCTGACAGATACAAGCACCAAGTTCAACCAGTTAAACCAAGATAAACACAAATATTTTAAGGGTCTGCAAAGTTATCGGCCCAGATACCCTAGTAAAGAGCAAAATACAATACTTCATTTTTACCACTTTTGGGTATGGAAAATCCATTTTCACATTATCTGATTAATTTTGCAGCAATGTCATGGTCATTTTATAAGGGCAATTTCCCGCTAAAATAAAGGTAATGCACAGTAAATCGTTCTTGTTTTTACAGAGATAATGTGCCAAATTTTCTATTACTAATGATTTTCTGACCCGGGTCATGTTTCAGGTGTATTATATATACATTTAAAAATGTAATTTAAGTCAAACATGATCACTCGTGAAAGTTTTTCACCAGTGCTGTTTTTATGTTATTTTTATCTTCTTATATCGGATAAGTCATACTCTAACACTAACAGCAATTTTTACTACTTTTTGTAGTATTAATCTTAGAATAATTCCCCAATCTCTCATTTTATATTAAAATCGTAAAAATGTATCTGTCATTCTTTTTTTTCTATTTTACAACAGTATTGCTACGAAGCAAAATCAGGCGGTTGTAAGCTCTTACATACCAGAGGCAAAGTACTGTACCGTCATGGAAGCCTGGAAACAGAGTAGCCTCTTACAATTGCCTACACAATAAAGTCATTTGTTTATACACTTACAATTTTAGCTGGTACAAAACAGCTGCAACTTCTGACAAATCTGTCCAGAATAGCACTAGATTGCAGCTGAAACATCTCTCAAGTCTGTCCGGAACAGCTAAACTCGCAGAAGATTTGAGGTCATGTTAAGAATAATACGCTCACTGAAGGAAAATAAAAATAATAACACCTTTGCTCAGGCCCTATTCCTAATGCAATGACATGCATATCATATGTATTAAACACCTTACCGCTAAACCCATTGACAGATCAAAATTCAATAAAGAGTTCACTAACATTTACCGGCTGATCTCAAACCACAACTATAATACTGTATGAAAAGGATGTCCGTATCGACTGTTCTCTACATACAATCCGATGACTACAGGAGACGATATGTTTAACATGGAGTAGAAGTCTGGTGTCCGCGTCCTCCTGTTATGTGTGCATGGATGACGATCAATAGGCCTAACATCACTTCCCATCACGTCACATGTATTTATTGCTATGGAAGCGAACTGACAATTTATTTAATACAAGTTCTAGTACAATAGATTATACTGGCAGTTAAGAACAGCTATTGCAAGTTACATTGATAAATACCACTCATTTGATCAGGTGAGATTTCAGACTTAAAGTCAGCATAGATATCTTGGGTTCTCTGTTTGTAGTTCCGTAGGTAAACAGGGAGCCACCTCTTATAATGAATTATGTCCAGGGCGAAAAAAAAGAGATAGGCTACAATGCTGAGATGGTCTCTTTCTAGAAGATAAACTTGGCCTTTTGTATTGGTGAATTTGTACAACAGTCAGAACCCCCAATGCAAGGATGATCTGCCCGGATGTTAAAATAGGCTGGTTTTCATTTAGTTTCTCTATTCTACCTTCATTCTACCTCTGGTGTTGGTTAATTCACTCCTCCATGTCGTATTAAATCACATGTCACTTTCAAGAGGAGGCTCAAGTTAGCTGCAGAGATTACGTGATGAGAATACCTTGACAGTTTATTATTGTGCTGCCCCTGCCAGTGCGTGTGGTCTACAATGACTAGTACTCTCAGCTACAGTCACAACTTCAGAGTTGATGTTGTGTTTGATCACTATTTACAAACGTTGTCATCAGCCAAACAGCCTCTTCTGCATGTTATTGCTTTATCAGTCGCTGAAATAGCTATTATATTGTTAGCTTATGTTTTACATTGTATACGGTTGCGACTATAAATACATCTTATCTTATCTGATCTTATCTCACATCTAGATAAAATACACAGGGAAATCTTCATATTGAAATGTATGTGGATACATTAAACCAATAGTATCTCCATTACCCTTCATATCCTCTCCATCGCCCTTCATATTGAAATGTATGTGGATACATTAAACCAATAGTATCTCCATTACCCTTCATATCCTCTCCATCGCCCTTTAACTTCTTTTCATCACCATTTGTTGCCTCTAAATTGTCATTTGAAGGCTCCTCGTCACATCCTCTGTTGGCCTTTAATGTTTTCCGTTGCTCTTCAACGCCTTTTCATCGCCCTTTAACGCCTACCCTTCACCCTTTACCTCTCTGTCGCTCTTCAACACCTTCCATCGCCCTCTAACACCTCCCAATCGCCCTTCAACACATCCCCATCGCCATTTACTTTATCTCGTTCACCAAGGAACGCTTCCCTTCGTGAACCTTTAAGCTTGTTTGGCGCCATTTGACGCCTTCCAATTTCCCTTTAATGGTTCCCCTTGAACTTTTAACACAAGCGTCACAATTTAAGGCCTCTTTATCGCCCTTTAATTTTTTCTCTCTATGCCTTTTATGCTTTAATATCCCTTCATTACACTTCATCGACTGCCCGTAGCCCTTTAACGCTTCTCAGTCACCCTTTAACGCGTTCTCACAGCGTCTAAACGCGCAACCAACGCCCTGGAATACCTTCCAATCGACATTTAATGCCTCTCCACTGCCCTTTGATGCCTATCCGTCATCTTTTAACCCCCCGTCGCATTTAAAGCCTTTCCGTAAGTATTTAACGCCTCCCCATTCCCCAATAACGCCCTCCCCATCGACCTTTAGCGCCTTGTCGTTGTCCTTAAACGCTTCTACGTCGCCTTTTACCACCTCCCATCGATATTGAACGCCTTTTCTTCACCCTTTAGTGACTCTCAGTGGCCCTTTACCACCTCTTCATTGCCCTTTAATGCATTTTCGTCGCTTTTTAACACCTTCCCACTTCAAGGCAGATTTTCGTCGGCCCCCTTTAAAGCCTCTTTCACTCCTCCATATTGCCGCCACGTTGCCTTCTAATGCACCTGTCAGACTTCGCATGCTGTAAATCATATACTTCTCTCTTTAACACCTCTTTCCTGAATGGAACACTCTTAATAACCCATGCCATCGCACACCACCCTCACGTCATCATCTGTACCTCATTTATCTCATCAATGGACTGCAATGTTTTTATCATATTACAATGTCACCTAATTATTGACCATTAGGGCCGGAAAGTTACGTGAAGAAAAAAATTACTACTACTTAATAGTCTGCCCCATTACCTCTTAACACCTTCCATCGCCATTTATCCCCACTGCGTCGCCCTTTAACGCTTCCTCGTCGCCCTTCATCGCCTCTCAATCGCCCTTTAATGCATCCCCATCACCTTTTCATGAACCCTGTCGCACTTTAACGACCACCCTTTATTGCCCCTCTATCGCGTTTAATGCATCTTTGTCACCATTTAAGTTTAACGCATTTTAACGCCTCCTCGTTGATTTTTAACGAATTCCCAGTATCACATAATATTTTCTCTGGTGACATTTTTTGGCAAAATATTGCATATATTTGTAATTAACAATAAATTTATGATTATTTGAATAGAACCTACTACTACAAGTATGACTATAATTATGCTAAAAAAAAAAAAATTGTTGATTTTTGTGACCTTTGCGTTACTTTTCTTTTCGTGACAATAATGATGTAGGCCTATATTTGTAATGATCATCTGAGAATGTCAATCTTATATTTAGACATGTTAGTGTTTTTTTTATTTCTTAGCATTGAAATGAAAAAATAACCTCAAAAATGAATTACTCATGTCAAACTGGTCCAAAATATTAGTATGTAATTTTAGGTCTATTACTTAAAATTTTGTTTAGGCCACATATTATTGATGATATTGGCAAAATTTTTGGTGCCTACCCTGGCGGCCTTCTTGGGTTTAATACTGTATTTGGAAGTCCTTTTTTCTTTTTTACACATTTTATATCCCTTATATTTCAATAATTAAATAAAAGTAGTTGCCGTTATTGGGCTCTATTATATTTATCCTGACACTACACAATCGCGATTAATAAATAAAACGAACTGTTTATCTGGTCATGTTTATGTGTTATTAATACTTTATCATCTACCAATTCTAGATCAAAATGAATGTTTTTTTCCATATGCTCAAAATGGCTAAATATACCCAAAGTGGTGGCCATCTTGGATGGGATATATCTGATTTTGACCAACATGACGCAGGTGATAGGTATAAAGATCATATTTATTGTTTATTTGACTTTATTTGTCGAAAATGATATATTGATATAAATTTATTGTTGGACATTGATATAGTGGCGGCCATCTTTGATTTTATGCACAATAGAATATCGAATGTGTTTCCTCAATTGGACTTTACCCACAATGCAATGTCCTAGAGTACTTTCTAGCCATACCACAATGTCGGGCGTTCCAGAAAACCCTATGGTAGACACCAAAATCACGAATCTGTAGGCTGCCATTTTGAATATTATTTTTTCTTCATTTAAAAAAAAAATATCTAACATAAAAAACAATCGGTTTTTTATTAACACAGTATATTTTATTCTGAGCCAGATTTTGAGAAATATCTTGGGTATGTGCATACAAATTTTGAAAGCAATCGAATGAATCGCTCACAAGCGTATTTATAATTTTATTGGCGACCATCTTGAAAAAATATTTACCTTGATACAGTGCCAGACAATGTATACAGGAATCATTCTTATGGTTACATATGTTATATATTTTAATATATATAAAGCTAACCGATATCATATGTTGGCTTGTGAGATTTTAACTGATTATTAATATTGACATAATACCCCTAGGATCTAAAATGTGCTGCAAATAATTAATGATATCACAATTTTATCGTACATCAGGTCTTGGAATGTCCCCAATATATCAGCCTCACACGCGACAATTACAAACTAAGTGTGTGTTGGAGGAGGGGGGGGGGGGGCAAACCAAAACCCTCAAATAAGCGGGTTTTTTAAATTGGCTCCTGGACTATAATGTCTCTCATAACTCCACTTAGGAGTGGCCGGCATCAACGGTTTCAACATGCTATTTTTTCAATGTGTGATTGTATAATTATCGTATATCAGGTGAGACAAAAATAAACATAATAATATAATACTTAAATTTGAGGTGACATGTAAGGATACCCCGGAATTGTTTTGAGGGTAAGTTATTGGTGGCTTTTTATCCGTTATCTTTCAGATATTTAAAGGTTTTCATCATCGATGAGCGGCTTCCTTGCTTTCCGTGAGCAAGTTTGAACTAAAAGTGTGATGCATGCAAATATTTATATTTATTTTTATTTTATGTGTTCCTATATAGATCACTGGATTGAACGAAGAATTTCTAGGTTTCCTGCAGCGACAAGTGAAAGATTTTACGTATCTTTCGAGTTTTTGGTTTGGGCCTTTCAGACCCAATGTGGTTGTGTTCCATCCAGACACAATGAAAATCGTTCTTAAATCGACTGAACCAAAACAAATGACAGGAGGAGGTGGATATAGTCTCTTTAAACCATGGCTTGGTAAACTATGTCGTACAGCTAACAACTCTACTAAACAAAGATTATAATATTATATTATATACTAACATTACCTGACAGTAAATATAATTGAGAACCACTGATCAAAGTAAACCTATTTTCGGTTGTGTTTAATATCTATAGTATTTTTTGAGGACGCTGTCACACTATATAACGTATTATCGTAGGCCTACTAGCGTATACCAGCGTATAGAACATTTCACTCATACGCTGGTATACATGTGCGTTGGCAAACGCTAGGGGCCGTCAGGTATAGCTTGCATACTAGTATATACATTTCAAAGACGGTGATATACGCTGGCACACGGCGTATGGTTTCTATGTTCGTTAAAGGGACTGGCCCAGGCTAAAATCATCAAAAAATCGGTGATTTTATTTCGGTTTCCTAATATGACCATATGATGTAAGCATGTACATAGACTAGAACTGCAAATTTTTATAATTTTTGTGCTGCGCATTCACCAGTTAGGCTAGATATAGAGACGAAATTCCTGATTTGTAATTATTGACAACCATGTCAAAAATAAGAAATGCGGGAATTTCGTCTCTATATCTAGTCTAACTGGTAAGTGCGCAGCACAAAAATTATAAAAATTTGCAGTTCTAGCCTATGTACATGTTTACATCATATGGTCATATTCAGAACCCGAAATAAAATCACCGATTTTTTGATGATTTTAGCCTGGGCCAGTCCCTTTAAGAAAAGGTTATTCACACGCAGTCGCTGAACACGCTAGATGAATGCTAAAAGTAGTATGTACGCTGATAATAACCCTGACATGAAAGTGTACTGTACAACTAGCGTATTCATATTGCGCAATGTCGAAAATCTGCTATTTATAAATGCATTTCGCACGCCTGACATGCGGGCTCTATGCACTACCAATACACTAACCATTATGGCATACGCAGGCTACGTTGGTCATATGCTGGTCAATGCTTGCCATAAGCTGGTCATAGGCTGATATTTGCTAACATTGGCAGGTCATACGCAGGTCATACCCTGACAATAATCTATGCTTAAACTAGTGGTCAGCTCTCAAACGCGCATGCGTGGCCAGTGTCAAGGCTGTCAGTTGTCTATACATCAGCTGTACACTGCATCATGTGTAGGCCTATGATACACTAGGCTACAGGTTGATTCACACTTGGTCTAAAAATATATATTCAAAATCACCTGCAATCGGCAGGTACAGGCCGCAAAACTACCAAAAGTGGCCTGGTAGCTGGGGCATCGTATCGGTTGTCATGTCAACACAACAGGTGTACAACATAGATATTAGAACCTAATGTCGCTAAAGAGCATAACCATTTTAAGCGAAATATCATCTGATAGTAGCTGACTATTTTTTGAATTATTACCCATAGATGTCGCTAAAGTATATAGTCTCACTGTGATTTAAGAGCTCGATATGATCTTGTTTCGTGACTCTTGATCAGGACTGGGTCACTTTGAATTGTGGGAGTGTAGTTGTCCCGCAAATAATCACCAGTTGACCATGGCTTTAAAAAGTAAATACAACGCGACTCATACGTTTCTCTCATGCGTCTTAGTGTGACACCGCCTTTATCAGTTTACCGATTGTATCATCAATATTGCATTTAAACCATAGTCAGAATATTTTTGTTGAAGGTGATGGTCTTTTGCTGAGCTCAGGGGATAAGTGGCTTAGAAACCGTCGTCTTCTCACGCCAGCTTTTCATTTTGATGTTCTCAAACCATATGTTGACATATATAACAAATCGGTTGATGTACTACTGGTAGGTTTTAATATAATTTGCAAATATTTAATTTTCGTGTTGTATGCCACATAAGCCTATAAATTTAGGCCTATTTGTTTTAATTATGCTTATAAAAAATAATCGATATGCCACAACATATTTTGACTCATCGTTATGCTAAAATAATTATCAAATCAGATGTGAATGACTTTAATTATAATATAACCCTTTTCATTTAATCAGAAATAAAGAGTATATGCCTACAGTTGCATCGTGTTGTTGTTAGCAGCTAATCCTAATATTATAATGACACGCGATTAAAAATGCTTTTTTTTGTATAAGCATATTTTATTTTGCAATTGAAACAAATACAAAAACGTAATACAAGGTTTCTCTTAAAAATGCATACCTCCATTGTAAGTTTGTACATTTGTGGAGCGCAGCCATAGCGCACTCCTGCATTATTATGCATTCCTCCATTAGTATATAAATTAGGAATAACTAAAATTTTAACGTGGAATTACTGGCACATTGTGAAATAATTAAAGATTTCAACTAAATCCGCGAAATTGGGTAAATACAAAGCTACCACATCGTATGCAAAAAGGTCATCGCATTAAAGTGTAAAACACACCTAGCTCGATTGCCCGCGCGACGTCGTGCGTTGGTGTGTTTTGCCCTTTAAGTGTCAATACAATACCGGAATTACAGTTTTATGCAGGGTTAACACAATCATAATAATTATGTGCATCAAACAAACCATTACACCCCATCATACTTGAACGCTAGATTCATGACAAACCTATAATAATTGTGATAGAAAACTGTGATGTTGAAAGTGCGAATCAGTGACGAATATTTTGAATTACACCAATTGATGTGATTTTTGGCCCGACAGTGCATGTTTGGTTTTTACCCCTCGGCCCGTTGGGCCCGAGGGGGTATTGTCGTCCCCTTCGTGCGCCGCCGTCTCCGCCGCCAACGCACACACTCTTTTGGCTACTATGCCAACATGGTTCAACAGATTAAATTCATAATTCATACAAACATTAAACCCCTCCCTGCACTTTTTTTCACCCAAGGTCAAAGGTCAAGGTCAAAGATTTAAAAAAAATCTTGTTAACGTGATAACTTAAAAAATAATTATTGGATCTCTCCATTTTTTTACGTAAAGTTACCCATGAGTATGGAGATCACCTGATTAGATTTTCAGCTTTCCACCGATAATCAAAATGGCCGCCTCCTGGCGACGATTTTTTTTTTCGACTTAATTTTTTTTTTTCATAATTCCCTTGAAACCTGGTATATGTTTTCAGGGTCTGCGAGTCTGTTGGCATTATCCGTTTTCGCGTGCAACCGAAAACGAGGCTATGGCGGCCATCTTTATTTTTTAATCACAAAATTCCTTGTTAACGCGATAACTTGAAAAATAATTAGTGTATAATCTCTCCAATTTTTTATGTGATGTTGCCCATGAGTATGGAGATGACCTGATTAGATTTTCAGCTTTCCACCGATAATCAAAATGGCCGCCACCTGGCGACTAATTTTTTTTTCAATCCCCTCGAAACCTGGTATATATATAGGTTTTTGGGGTCTGCGAGTCTATTAGTATTGTCCGTTTTCATGTGAGATTGAAAACGAGGCTGCGGCGGCCATTTTGGTTTTATCAATTTTAATGAAGCGTTCTTATTTTCAATTAATTGACTTGAAACCTGGCATATAAAGAGTCACTGCATGAGCCGAGGGGTAGTTGAGTGCTTGCACGGTATTTTTGAATCACCCTTTTAAACTTCAACTTCTATGAAAAGTGTATTGATCATGTTCTTAGCATGTTCACTATTGCCTGAATTTACCACTGAAACCTTCATTCACTACAAACTACAAATTGCTGTCACAATTCAGTATATCAATTTCATTGTTGCCTCCGGCCATCTCAGAAAATGGCGGATTTTGAGGTTATTGGAAACAGATTTGAATTGTCTCTTTGGATAAAACTTTTTTAGTGGGTCTAAAGAACATCCTTGCTAAGTGTCATGCTTGCCATACAAAATGCAGTGTTTGCCCATTTTTGTATTCTTAGAATGTCTAGGCCCTACTATTAGAAAATGTTAACATAGCTAAAATCAGCATAACAAAGGGTGGCCTTATTTATGCGCGATGAATGAAACATGTTGACATTTAAACGTCACATAAAATCATAATGTTCCCACTACTTTCCAGAGCAATAACTCATATACAATGCATATGCATAATTTACATGATATGAAACAATGTTGCACATTGAATTATCATTACATGGACAGTAAGAATAAAAGTGAAAATGCATGTTCCAATGTTTTAAGGATCGCTGTGGCGTCTGTAACTTATAGACCGTAAGCCCCCCTCCCCCCCTGGGGATTTTTCGCAGTGGTTATTTTTGAAGCCTCTGAATATGGACCTATTGAAATCCGGTTGTTTGCATTCAAGCTGTTGGGGCTAAATATGCTAAAATATGCAAATTAGGCAGCCATTACCGAACATCCAGTTTTAAGCAATATCTGAGCAACTAATCAAGTTAGAATCCTAAAAATAGTGTCTATCATACGGTTTTTATTGTCAACGAATGCAATAAAATATATCTAATTAGGATCAGAATAATAAATTAGCATAAAATATGCAAATAAGGCAGCCATTACGCAAAATCCAGTATCAAGCAATATCTCGGAAACTAATCAAGTTAGAATCTTGAAAAAATATCTACTATATGGTTTTCATGGACATAGATTGCAATAAAATATATGTTATCAAGATCATGAAAACATATTAGCATAAATTATGCAAATTAGCTAATAATAAGTATTAAGAAAATCAGGTTTCAAGCAATATATCAAAGACCAAACAACTTGGAGAAAAAACATAAAATATCTACACTCCCATTTTTGTGGTCAACCTTTCATCTGAAAAGATTTCAAGAGTTCTGAAATGTCCACATTACATGTAATATATAACACTTCAACTGGTAAGTGTGTACAAACATGTAGTTAAGGCGTTGTGATATAAGAATTCGTATGGAAAGACAAGACTTAAAGACGTATTATCGCCACACACGACCTCTCACTAAGCCCCATGACCTCTCAGCTAATACCCACGACCAGTTTAAACGTTTATTTTTCATATTTTGATCTTTTAATACAGCAGTAGACCCTACTTTGTTTTCTTTACTATATTAGGGTAACCTATAACCCCGATCTCGTGGATTTTACTTTTAATTAAAACGACACCTATCTGCTGTATAATTATTTGGGTTTGGGCAACTATACTTATACGATATTACCAAAATGTGTTTTTTATTGTGCTTTTCCTACTTTGGATTTTTTTCTGGTTTCCAGCATGGTACCTTAACCTATAGTTACATGATTGTCCGATAACACATACATACAGTGACCAATAAAATAAGCATGTGCCTGTAGCATTTGTTTTATATCATTCTGGTGCAAATTCATAAGTGTAGGCTTCTTAATTATAGTTCAAATAATATGTAAAAGTTAATTTAGAACCTAATGTTGCTAAAAGGCTGCCCACATATCCTGCTGAGCTAGTTACCAAGCATCGAAATATGAATATTATGGATATCAAAATGTTAATTAGGGATATCGGGAATTGCCCGAACATATCGTGCACCCTCTGATTGCCAGAAAACTATAGCGTTGGTTTTTTCAGACAAAAGCCTGATTAGGAACATGGAACGACACCTTGCTGTATAATTATTTGGGTTTTGGCAACTATACTGATACGATAATACCAATATGTGCTTTTTAATTGTGATTTTTATTGTGATTTTTTATTTTGGTTTTCTCCGAGAAAAAGCCTTATTTGGAACATGGGTTTGCATAATTTTTAGAAAGGTTACGTACACATGCATACTAGCTGGTGGTAACAAGTTATCTGGAATATTGATAAGAGAAAAATAACGTTTAGACCTATTTATCAGCACCTAGCGTTGCACCTGCTAGGCCTAATTATCAATCAGTGATATATGTCTAAACATGCTTTGGGTTTGAGTCACATGAACTCAAAAGGCATCAAAAAGAATATCATTTTTTAGCCCTTTGTGATTTCTGAGATTATTATATGCCTATACCTTCTAAATGCCAGACATGATGAAACTATTAGTTTATCACACCTTGTTTAAATATAACTGACCTTTAATATAGGAGTTAATGGGTTTTTACATGTAAAAATAAACCCATATTTGTTCATTTAGTTTTTTTTTATTTACATAACATCTTCTACTGACATAACTAGGGTGATTTGTAATCCTTGGGATAAATAACTAGAGTTGAACAAATAGATACAGCCAGTCTTTTCTGATATATTAAATTTACTGTGTAAAATGACCCATTAATTGTTCTTGTCCTAATATCTTGAGTGCAAACTAACAGATATTAAATAAATATATAATGAGTTGTCTAAAAATTATTGACCTCAAAAATCATGCATATGGGGAGGGGGTAGGGGATGTTCATAGTGTATGGTTTTCGTATACACATAGCACAGAAGATGTGTACTTTAAGATTTAAAGGGTCATTATATAATATAATGAACCCCATATTTTTTAAATTATTTTTTATTTTCATGTCACATACCATCTTCTAGTAACATATCTAGTGTTTATTCCGTGGAACACATACCTGGCGTTAAAACAATCACAACATGTCTTCTAGGAAATTAAATTTACCATTTAAACTTCAGGGAGTACATATGTTTGATAAACCGATATTTTTTCCACGCCCAATATTTTAAGTGCAAACAAGCAGATATTTTATAGATAAATAATAAGGTGCCTAAAAATTGTTGTCTTCAAAAATCCCGCCCATGGGGGGGGGGGGGAGGTAGGGAATGTTTTTCATTTCTGATTTTCATTTACACACAGCACGAAAGACGTGTAATTTGGGATTTAAAAAGTCATGATATATTATAATTTACCCCGTATTTGTTAATCTATTTTATTTTCTTGTTACATAACATCTTCTAGTAACATAACTAGTGTTTATTCCATCGACCACATACCTGCAGAACATGGCACGAGCGTATTTCCTTATGGATTGGTGGGGCCTCTTACGTAACCACATACAAGGCGTTAGGGGAGGGGCACTGCCGTGGACGCAGAGGTGTCAGGGTGGGGGAGGGTGGCACTGGCTTACTGATAGGAGAGGGGCTGTCCCGGCAGATTGTGATTTTCTTATATTCTGGTGGGGCCTGTTACGTAATCGCTTGGGAGAGGACAGGCAGGCAGGGCAGGCAGGTGTGAAAGCGCGCCCTCTCTCTTGACACCTAGTGCACTGAAGCTAGGGGAGGGGTGAGAGGGTACCCACTGCAGGCAGCTGGTCAAGAAGAGGGGGGAAGTACCAGGGAAGGATTGCCTGCACTGAATTTCGTTAATCCCACTGGTCTAGAGTTTAGACCCCAACTATATGTCACCAATTAGAACTCACACCTAATTCTTCGTTATTCTATAGGTCGAGGGCAATGACTCAACTTCCAATAGAATCGCCACTCTGTTATTACTGATTTTCAAGTGGACTCTAGTTAAACCTGGCTGAGCTGGTTATAACAAATTAGAGACATGCATAAATTATGGGCGATTCACCGTTAAATGATAGGCTGAGCGCAATGACACCACTCCTATTGTGATTTCATTTGCGTGCCTTTAATTAGTAGGCCTATGTAGGCCTATCCCTTCATTATAAAAAACACCAAACGTAATAATAATTACACGAACAATAAGATTGAGCACCAAATATAAACATAATGACAATATAAATAATAATACAGTCATTCTAAACAAATATAACTACGAAAAGAAAATAATGTATTTAATCATGTTATGATACGTATCATCAAATATTTTAATTATTCTTTGTTAATAATTTATTTTGTCACAGCTTGTATTGAATAAAAATAAGTTTACCCTGCAATACAGAAATCTTGCCGTTGTAACAGCTACAGCTAAGCTGTAGGTCGGTAAAGGTTATTGTTATAACACTTCAAGCTTCATCACAAAGGTCGGTGTAAAGATAATGTAAATATTTGCACAATCTGGACATACATGTAACTATGGTGCAAGATTATCTTATGAGAGTTAAAGGGATTAGGGTAGTGGTAACAGTCTGCGTCTAAGACTTATTATTAAAAATGAGAGATAAGTCAGTAAACAATTACCTTGGAATAATGATCAAGCTAAGGAAGATTCGGATGCGCTAGCCGATATGCCAAACTATCTCAATGCAGATGCTAAGTATTGGCTAGCGGCCGAAGTAGAATATGAAAATAAAAGTTTGATTGTGTGAGGTGTAGATTTCAGACTTGTAAAAGGAATGTTAGCGGGCACTCCAGTTGGTGTGTACATCCATGTGTGATGTTACGAGATACAAAAAGGTTAATTATGGGGAAAAATACTAAAATTCAAGTCATGCAACAAATTCAAAATGTTGTACAGTTTTCTGCAGTTTGTTTATTGCTATAACGTCTGTAGAATCATGCCCTGGTAAGTGGATCCAAGGATCCAAGCCTTGTGCTGAGCAAGGCGAATCAATACATAGACTATTTGAATTTCGATATATTTCGTTATTTAGTTAACAAAGATATAATTGAGGGTAGGGAATATGATCCGAGAATTTTAACAGCATCTCTCGCAAATCTGTCACACGGTGCTTGGAGTCATCGTCCAGACGATAAATATCTACATGGTGAAAACACTGTCCTTACAGTTAACAGATCTGTGGTGACTTTGTATTGAAATTGTTGTTCTATTTGTTTAATGTATAGAGCCATCTGCGGTTGTTTAATTTTACAGTGATTTCTAAACTCAAATAACATGTGTGTATTATGTGGACATCAAACCCTAACACCCGAGCACAAAATATGTGGCTGGTCTATTAAATTAGTGAGATATTCTAATCACCATGGTAACCCAGATGTGTGGGTAGTCTATGAACATCGTAATAACAATATGTACCACAGACAAGAAATTTTAGAAAACCACAAAAAATGGATCTAGCAAACCGAGATAAAATTGATTTTTTAAGAGTTTATGCTGGAACCGCACCTCAGCCAATTTTTGCTGCTCATTGTAAGTCAAGCTGTAATTTAGAGGGGAATAATACAGAGACTGAACTGAATATATATCGAATAAGAAATAGATGCTAAATTAAGTAATGCTAATTCTAGATATATTAAAAGTGATCATATGTGGGACAAGGGAGTTCAATTACAATGTGCAAAAAAACATTTTTCATAATAGAACATGGTGGGGTTCATTCGCTCCCCAACAACTCAATCCATGGGTAGGTTTTAGTAAGGAATCTATAGATTCCTTTGTTTTAGTAGCCTCTCAGCATCATATAGAAAGTGACAAGGTCAAACCTCCACTTTTTGATCCAGTTTCTCACCGCGACCACGACTATGATCTTCAAGCTAAACCTACAAATGGGCAGCCTTACTTTTGTAAACATTTGTATTCCATACATGCTGCTCAGAGGAATTTGAAATCACCGGCCCAAATTTTAGAATGTTGTCGATACATAACACCGACATTAACATCGTATTTTGCTGAAGTTTTTAAATTTCAACCACCCCACCCAATGTTTAATCATTGTCCACATAACAGGCTCTAATTAATGATATGATCGGACAATCTCACTAGGCAACTGCCAGAGAGCTACAATTAGCCACCAGAAAAATTAAACTTAACACAGTCCAGTGACATAGAAACAATTAGTTTCACAGGAGCACCAGCAAAACGAGCTCCACGTAACGGAAGGAAAAGACGGGTGGGAGGTCCAATTGAGAAAAATAACTGCTCTTTAGTGGAACAAGAACAGCCACACGCGGAGTTAGCATTACAAAATTAAAAGACCATGCAATCAAATTAAATTCAGAATTTTAAACTCACATTGCTATAATTATAGTGTTTGTATCACAGAGGGTAATCCGACACTTTTTGTAGCCCATAGTCAGAAAGACATGGATTGTCAAGGATAGTAAATGCCACAATACTTTGCGGTTTATGCCTTCCTGAGCAAAAAACTACTTAAAGTACATCAGCTAAATGATTATCATACTAGTTAGAGTATATTTTTGAATTTTAAGTAATTACTTCCAAAGTTACACAGGTTGTATGCAGATATTATAGTCTTTTACTTTTTATATTAGATATTTGTAGTTATGTAGTTATGTATTTATGTATTTTATATTTCATTTTATTTTTAGTATGTTTTTTCTTTGTATTTTAACCACGCCTCCTTGAGGCTCGACTGCACAGCCCCCAACATGGTCAAGGCTCGACCTCAGCCACTCGGGACAGCGCACGAGCGTATTTCCTTATGGATTGGTGGGGCCTCTTACGTAACCACATACAAGGCGTTAGGGGAGGGGCACTGCCGTGGACGCAGAGGTGTCACGGTGGGGGAGGGTGGCACTGGCTTACTGATAGGAGAGGCTTGACCATGTTGGGGGCTGTGCAGTCGAGCCTCAAGGAAGCGTGGTTAAAATACAAAGAAAAAACATACTAAAAATAAAATGAAATATAAAATACATAAATACATAGCTACATAACTACAAATATCCAATATAAAAAGTAAAAGACTATAATATCTGCATACAACCTGTGTAACTTTGGAGGTAAATACTTAAAATTCAAAAATATACTCTAACTAGTAT
>OZ024903.1:57963933-58174861 GCA_964017125.1 Flabesymbios commensalis
CCACTCGGGACAGCGCACGAGCGTATTTCCTTATGGATTGGTGGGGCCTCTTACGTAACCACATACAAGGCGTTAGGGGAGGGGCACTGCCGTGGACGCAGAGGTGTCACGGTGGGGGAGGGTGGCACTGGCTTACTGATAGGAGAGGGGCTGTCCCGAGTGGCTGAGGTCGAGCCTTGACCATGTTGGGGGCTGTGCAGTCGAGCCTCAAGGAAGCGTGGTTAAAATACAAAGAAAAAACATACTAAAAATAAAATGAAATATAAAATACATAAATACATAGCTACATAACTACAAATATCCAATATAAAAAGTAAAAGACTATAATATCTGCATACAACCTGTGTAACTTTGGAGGTAAATACTTAAAATTCAAAAATATACTCTAACTAGTATGATAATCATTTAGCTGATGTACTTTAAGTAGTTTTTTGCTCAGGAAGGCATAAACCGCAAAGTATTGTGGCATTTACTATCCTTGACAATCCATGTCTTTCTGACTATGGGCTACAAAAAGTGTCGGATTACCCTCTGTGATACAAACACTATAATTATAGCAATGTGAGTTTAAAATTCTGAATTTAGTTTGATTGCATGGTCTTTTAATTTTGTAATGCTAACTCCGCGTGTGGCTGTTCTTGTTCCACTAAAGAGCAGTTATTTTTCTCAATTGGACCTCCCACCCGTCTTTTCCTTCCGTTACGTGGAGCACGTTTTGCTGGTGCTCCTGTGAAACTAATTGTTTCTATGTCACTGGACTGTGTTAAGTTTAATTTTTCTGGTGGCTAATTGTAGCTCTCTGGCAGTTGCCTAGTGAGATTGTCCGATCATATCATTAATTAGAGCCTGTTATGTGGACAATGATTTCACACTGGGTGGGGTGGTTGAAATTGAAAAACTTCAGCAAGATACGATGTTAATGTCGGTGTTATGTATTGACAACATTCTAAAATTTGGGGCCGGTGATTTAAAATTCCTCTGAGCAGCATGTATGGAATACAAATGTTTACAAAAGTAAGGCTGCCCATTTGTAGGTTTAGCTTGAAGATCATAGTCGTGGTCGCGGTGAGAAACTGGATCAAAAAGTGGAGGTTTGACCTTGTCACTTTCTATATGATGCCGAGAGGCTACTAAAACAAAGGAATCTATAGAAGCCTTACTAAAACCTACCCATGGATTGAGTTGTTGGGGAGCGAATAAACCCCACCATGTTCTATTATGAAAAATGTTTTTTTTGCACATTGTAATTGAACTCCCTTGTCCCACATATGATCACTTTTAATATATCTAGAATTAGCATTACTTAATTTAGCATCTATTTCTTATTTGATATATATTCAGTTCAGTCTCTGTATTATCCCCCTCTAAATTACAGCTTGACTTACAATGAGCAGCAAAAATTGGCTGAGGTGCGGTTCCAGCATAAACTCTTAAAAAATCAACTTTATCTCGGCTTGCTAGATCCATTTTTTTGTGGTTTTCTAAAATTTCTTGTATGTGGTACATATTGTTATTACGATGTTCATAGACTACCCACACATCTGGGTTATCATGGTGATTAGAATATCTCACTAATTTAATAGACCAGCCACATATTTGTGCTCGGGTGTTAGGGTTTGATGTCCACATAATACACACATGTTATTTGAGTTTAGAAAGCACTGTGAAATTAAACAACCGCAAATGACTCTATACATTCAACAATTAGAACAACAATTTCAATACAAAGTCACCACAGATCTGTTAACTGTAAGGACAGTGTTTTCACCATGTAGATATTTATCGTCTGGACGATGACTCCAAGCACCGTGTGACAGATTTGCGAGAGATGCTGTTAAAATTCTCGGATCATATTCCTTACCCTCAATTATATTTTTGTTAACTAAATAACAAAATATATCGAAATTCAAATAGTCTATGTATTGATTCGCCTTGCTCAGCACAAGGCTTGGATCCTTGGATCCACTTACCAGGGCATGATTCTACAGACATTATAGCAATAAACAAACTGCAGAAAACTGTACAACATTTTGAATTTGTTGCATGACTTGAATTTTAGTATTTTTCCCAATAATAAACCTTTTTGTATCTCATAACATCACACATGGATGTACACACCAACTGGAGTGCCCGCTAACATTCCTTTTACAAGTCTGAAATCTACACCTCACACAATCAAACTTTTATTTTCATATTCTACTTCGGCCGCTAGCTATTACTTAGCATCTGCATTGAGATAGTTTGGCATATCGGCTAGCGCATCTGAATCTTCCTTAGCTTGATCATTATTCCAAGGTAATTGTTTACTGACTTATCTCTCATTTTTAATAATAAGTCTTAGACGCAGACTGTTACCACTACCCTGATCCCTTTAACTCTCTCTCATAAGATAATCTTGCACCATAGTTACATGTATGTTCAGATTGTGCAAATATTTACATTATCTTTACACCGACCTTTGTGATGAAGCTTGAAGTGTTATAACAATAACCTTTACCGACCTACAGCTTAGCTGTAGCTGTTACAACGGCAAGATTTCTGAATTGCAGGGTAAACTTATTTTTATTTAATACAAGCTGTGACAAAATAAATTATTAACAAAGAATAATTAGAATATTTGATGATACGTATCATAACATGATTAAATACATTTTTTTATTCTCACATTTTTATATTTCTTGTTCGATCTGTCATATTATTTATTATTACTATTACTGTAACCATGATTTTCTTTTCTTAGTTATATATGTTTAGAATGACTGTATTATTATTTATATTGTCATTATGTTTATATTTGGTGCTCAATCTATCGTATTCTTTTTGGTCGTGTAATTATTATTACGTTTGGTGTTTTTTATAATGAAGCGATAGGCCTACATAGGCCTACTAATTAAATGCACGCAAATGAAATCACAATAGGAGTGGTGTCATTGCGCTAAGCCTATCATTTAACGGTGAATCGCCCATAATTTATGCATGTCTCTAATTTGTTATAACCAGCTCAGCCAGGTTTAACTAGAGTCCACTTGAAAATCAGTAATAACAGAGTGGCGATTCTATTGGAAGTTGCGTCATTGCCCTCGACCTATAGAATAACGAAGAATTAGGTGTGAGTTCTAATTGGTGACATATAGTTGGGGTCTAAACTCTAGACCAGTGGGATTAACGAAATTCAGTGCAGGCAATCCTTCCCTGGTACTTCCCCCCTCTTTTTGACCAGCTGCCTGCATTGGGTACCCGCTCACCCTTCCCCTAGCTGCAGTGCACTAGGTGTCAAGAGAGAGGGCGCGCTTTCACACCTGCCTGTCCTCGCCCAAGCGATTACGTAACAGGCCCCACCAGAATATAAGAAAATCACAATCTGCCACAACATGTCTTCTAGGAAATTAAATTTACCGCTTATAATTCAGGGGGTACATATGTTTGATGACCCGTTATTTTTTCCAGCCCCAATATTTTGAGCGCAAACAAGCAGATATAGATTAGATAAGCAATAAGGTGTCTGAAAAATTATTGTCTTATTCCACTATGACTTCACTGACATTGTGTTTTATTCCTCTGTGGCCACACTGACAGTGGGTCTTATTCCGCTGTGACTTCACTGACAGTGGCTCTTATTCAGCTGTGACTTCACTGACAGTGGGTCTTATTCCACTGTGACTTCACTGACATTGTTTCTTTCTCCGCTGTGTCTTCACTGTCAGTGTGTTTTTATTCCGCCGTGATTTCACTGACAGTGTGTTTTACCTCCGCTGTGACTTCACTGACAGTATGTCTTATGCTGCCGTGACTTCACTAACAGTGTTTTTTTCCGCCGTGACTTCACTGACAGTGAGCCTTTCGCAGCTGTGACTTCACCGACAGTGTTTCTTATGCTGCCGTGACTTCACTAACACTTATTAACTTATTCCGCTGTGAACCATCTTCCCTAACAAGTTATCTTACCCACAAGCCCGCAGGGCGATACCTTGCTCTGTCGGCCAATCAGACAGCGCTTGACAGCTGCCTGAGAGCAAAGCTTGATTGTTTCCGTTGTATGGTGTGATAGAAAAGCTCGGAATCTTACAATGATGTCATTGTGTACCGAACTCCCTGATAGCGGCCACTATGTGATCACTGGCCACCATGAGGGAGTTTGGTATACCTCACTGTCCAAAATGGTAGATTCCAAACTTATCTATATATAACACATCTAGCCACGGAAACAGGTAACTGTTCTGAGAGATGAACAAGACGTCAATTCTTTGTGACCCTTGAATAAATTTGAAACATCCAATGAGGTATGAATCTCAGACACACCCCCAAAATGTCCACATGGACAAATATATTACCCGATACGGCCAGGCTCCTGCGGTAGCACTCACGTGAGACTGGCCAAGGGAAGATGATATGAACACAATAACAGATTTTATTCGATATTTACTTTTTTTTTAGGTTTTAATTATGTAATTAAACATATATGTATAAATAAATACAGAAATATTTAATATTAACACTAAAATGGTCTATATTTGTCACGGACGCGGAAACGGTGGATTGTGCTGCTCTTCTAATATTCAGAGGGCGTCTTTTAACTATTGCCATGTCGCATTCAACCACCAGGCCATTGTAACGGATTAATCCTATTTAAAACACTACATCTTCACTTATAACGCCACATTTACAAAGTGTTATATTTTGTGATCAGACCTAAACTATTCAGTCACAACTTAACACATAATGTGGATCCCTAACGTTTACTTGTTGTTCATTGGGCAGCTTATATACTATCATCTCAAAACTTAAGTGCATTCATTTAACCTAATCTTTTCAAGAAAATGTGCGAGGGTGACGTAGGTTTGAGTAGATAGTCAATATGTACCGGAGCATGTGATATAATCTATGAACAACAGTGAATTCTATCATTGCAGAATAAATTAGCAGACGAAATGGATTCATCATCACACAGAAACAGTAGCATTGAGATTACACAGCACGTCACAATGTGTACACTGAGTATCATTATGAAATGTGCCATGTCGTATGAGGATGATGTGCAACAAAAAGGGTAAATAAGAATGTAACATTATTTCATACTTTGATGAATAAAAGCATATTTATGGAAATAATATATTTTAGTAAATTATATCTATTTATAAGTGGAGCTTGGTGTCTTCATATATTGTGTAATTCCTTACACATGTTACATAAAAAGCCTTCACGCCAGTCGGTATTGTATGATTATAAATCATTAGTGAAATAATCTATATTAAGCTTAAGAATGTTAGAAATATCTTGAATATAATACTATAAAAATATCCAATTTACATTAAAAAAACATGACCGGGTTATGTCATTGGATCACTTTTTCAGAATTAGCAGTCCATATGTGAACAGCGTATTCAATTTCAGTCGTCTGGTCGCAAGGCGCGCAATGTGAGTACCGGTATACTTTTCATTGGACTAAAAATAACTGATATCAATGAGGGTCCACACCCAGTTTATTTGTTTTGTTCTACTTAACTGACAAATAATTCTAGGAATGCAATTATCAGATTATATAATGTTTCGTGTACATCTGCGGATAATCAGCAGCGTGAGTTTTGTTCATGTTTTTTTATACCAGGTGATTATTACACCCTGTCTGACCAACGCATTCATTTACGCTGTTCATGGCTGTAAGCTACTCACCGTTATTACGGCTTGTCATCACCCCCGCTATAAATATTTACTCGGAAAGAAATTCGCTTCTCTGATTGTACGCAATCAGACCGATATTTATAATAATTATGTTCATGAATGTTACGAGTCAATATGCAGGATAAGTGGTCGGTAGTAGGTACACACTAGTGTTGATGCTGGCACAAGTGTTTAGCCCCTTTAATATTTCGCTACCTTTAAACACTAATCTTTACAAAACTTCTATACGTAGATCCATAATAGTAATTAAATGTTTTATGACTTGTACTCCCAGGAAACCCTACCTGTACAATAACACAGTGTACTACTTAACCGGTGAAGGACGGGAATTCAAGAAACACCTTGACTGTCTTCACGGCGTATCGGAGCGTGTGATTCAGCAACGCAAACAAGAATTGGTGAAATTAATTTAATTCACTATGAAAAGCTAACGTTATTTTTCTTACATTGAGGATATTCGATATAATTTACCAAAAGTTAGTTAATTATGGCGGACTGTCGATAAGTGTAATTATTGTTTAGTATAATAAGTATAATCTACACTTACTATTTGTTGTTTATTTTGAATTTACTAGTTTCATCAAGTTCTATTCTTGCCACAACACATTTGTATTAACAATACAAATTCAGTACTTTTTTTTCATACATAAAATTTTGGGTTAGGCTGAATGTCCGGACTACAAGTCGAAGAAACACCCAGATTTTCTAGATATTCTTCTTCTGGCTCGTGATGACGACGGTAAAGGCTTGACGGATCGTGAAATACGTGATGAAGTGGATACTTTTATGTTCGAAGGTGATACGTTTGAATTGTTTTATTTTTTATCAACCTTTTTTATCCCCTGTAGGGGAAGGGGGATTTTAGTCCCGCCAGGATTCCGTCTAGCGTCCGGCGTCACGCTATTTTATGGGCGCCGAAACTAGTGGTAATTTTTTTGAAATTTTAACATCACATTCCTAGCAACATTGGGATATGCAAGTGATTTTTTAAAGATGCTACCAAAATTCAAAATGGCCGCAAGAGGTCATCTCCAAATTTTTTTGTGGTCGCCAAAACTCTAAAGCTACGATTCCATAGGTAAGGTTTTTTAGCCGCGCGGGTGCACCCGCGCAGGTCCTGTGCGGGTACCCGCGCGACTCTTCTGTTTCCATTGGTACGGTTTCGATATAAATCCATGGTGGTGGTTGTGATGGTGGTGGTAGTGGTGATTATGGTGGTGGTGGTGGTTGTGTTGGTGGTGTTGGTAGTGTGTTAGTGGTGATGTTGGTATTCTTGGAGGTGTGGTAGTGGTGGTGATGGTGGTTGTGGTGTGGTAGTGGTGATGGTGGTAGTGTTGGTGGTGTGGTAGTGGTGGTGGTGGTTGTATTTGTAGTGTGGTAGTGGTGATAGTACTTGTGATGGTAGTGGTGTTGGTGGTGGAGTTGGCGGTGCTGGAATTGGTGGGGGTAGTGTTGTTGGTGTTTATGGTGCTGATGGTGGTGGTGGTGGTGTTGTTGGTGTTCATGGTGGTGGTGATAGTGGTTGTGTTGGTGGTGGTGGTGATGACGATGATGGTGGTGGTGATGATTATGGTGATGATGGTGATGGTGGTTGCATTGGCGGTGATGATGATGGTGGTAGTGGTGGTGATGATGATGGTGGTGGTGTTGATGGTGGTGGTTGTGATGATGGTGTTGGTGGTGGTGATGATGATGGTGGTGGTGATAACGATGTTGGTGGTGTTGGTTGTGGTGATGATGATGATCGTGATCGAGACGCCCTTAACTGGGGCACTTGCAAGTGTCTGGCAGTGTGGGTGCACGGAAACAGGTAACTGTTCTGAGAGATGAACAAGAGGTCAATTCTTTGTGACCCTTGAATAAATTTGAAACATCCATTGAGGTATGAATCTCAGACACACCCCAAAATGTCCACATGGACAAATATATTACTCGATACGGCCAGGCTCCTGCGGTGGCACTCACGTGAGACTGGCCAAGGGAAGATGATATGAACACAATAACAGATTTTATTCGATATTTACTTTTTTTTTAGGTTTTAATTATGTAATTAAACATATGTGTATAAATAAATACAGAAATATTTAATATTAACACTAAAATGGTCTTTATTTGTCACGGACGCGGAAACGGTGGATTGTGCTGCTCTTCCAATATTCAGAGGGCGTCTTTTAACTATTGCCACGTCGCATTCAATCACCAGGCCATTGTAACGGATTAATCCTATTTAAAACACTACATCTTCACTTGATAACGCCACATTTACAAAGTGTTATATTTTGTGATCAGACCTAAACTATTCAGTCACAACTTAACACATAATGTGGATCCCTAACGGTTACTTGTTGTTCATTGGGCAGCTTATATACTATCATCTCAAAACTTTATTTCTGCCAAAATATAATATTATATTTTTCAACACTGGATCAGCCCCTTCATGTCTGGATACTGTGTCAGATTATCTGCAATAGGCTTATTGTAGCGAGAATAGCGCTTCAGCCACGGTATGGCGATAATTTTGACCCCTGCCCGCTAGGGTAGACTATATGAATAGGCCTGCCTGTCATTCTTTCTACGTGTCTAGCTTCTTAGACATTTTCTGCCACACATTCCTTGTCCAGATTTGGTCTTTGTGTACCTTTTTCTTTTGGTTGTACAAACCGCGGCTCGACCGAACAAGCTCTATGAGCTCTTCCATCTTTAATGGTTCTATAGATGGGGTTTTGTTTGCCATATTTGCAGATTATCAGGTGATTATACGTTCAAGTTAGGTTTATCCTCACAAATTTTGCAAAACACGCTGCGATACACGGGAAAGCCCATCTGTGTGACGTCATTTTCTGAAATCCCCCATGCGGATTTGCCATGCGGTGCAGAAAAAATCCAGCATTGTTGGATTTTCTATCTGCGCGGCAAATCACCGGGATCCGCGTGAATGGAAATGATGCATGTATTTAATGAAGGCTAGATAATATGGTGGACCGGCGCGGGTTAAACCTTACCAATGGAAACAGGCCCTAGAATCTATTCAAATTTTTCTACCACATTCCCCACGATATGGAAATGTGCAGGTGATTCTTTTCAAAGTCTTATTGAAATTCAAAATGGCCGCCACGGATCAAATTATTTTTTTTTGCTAGCGCAAAAGAGTATGAAATTATGCAAATTTTACTATCACAATCCCCACGATATGGAGATGTGCAGGTGATTTTTTCAAGGTTTAACTGAAATTCAAAATGACAACCACTGACCAATTATTAACATTTTACAATCACATTCCCCACGGTAAGTATGTGATTTCAAGATTTCAATGACCGCCATGGATTACCTTATAATTTTTTGTGGCCACAAAAACTTAAATATTGAAGTCAGAAATAATTCTAATTTTACAATCACATTACCCACCATATGGAAATGTGCAGGTGATTTTACTTAAATTTAAAATGGCCATCACAAGTCGATTTTTTATATCCATATTTCACTAACGTCAAATATCTTAGGCAAATATAATAAACTTACGTAATTATACAATCAATAACTAGAATATGACATGATATTTTAACCAGTATAATTATCTATCACATGGGTTTAATCTATAGAAATATACCAAAAAATAATATTTTGACCTCTAAAATATATGGTCTATCGCTGAGCATGTATCTCATGTTTGGGCTTGTAATAAATTTTGGCTGAGAGCTTATTGTTGACGCATCCGCCTGCCTGCATGTCTGTCCGTTTGAACGCTTATATTAAAGCAAAAAAAAACTTGAGCGCGAGATCGAAAACGTTTGCCTTCTAGTTCGTGCTTGCCTTGGGGTGTTTAGGCAATGATAAAATAGTGTCTTTGATCGTTTTCGCGTTCGCGTTAGCGGTTTCTGCTTATCTCATAGCTTTACTAATTTTTTTGACGAAATAACACAATTATAAGCCTTATTGTTAAGAGGACGCATTGGGCCTTTAGTCTCAGTCTCGTGTTTGACGTGAAAATCGCTATCTATCAGCTTATATACGTACCTATAGTTTTTTTTTCTACGACCACTGTAGAGACAGCTCTGATTCCGATTTCAAATCAACTTGTATATGTAGACGAATTAAAATGAATATCAAAATTTGTTAAGGTCATGATACAACATCCAGCGCTGTGTCATGGGTGCTGTATTCGCTGGCTGGGCAGCCTCAGCACCAGACAAAGTGTAGAGAAGAATTACACAACCTAGTGAAGAACAAAAACAGCGAAACTATTGAGTGGTATGCATATACATTATAATAACATAACTCTTTCATGTTTACATGATTTTCTTTCTAACGTATTCTATTTATGCTACAAGTGATGATGTAATTACCGGCTCCAATAAAAAGAAAATTTCCTTTATTTTGAATAAAATCTAAATGTGGTATAATCATAGCGACTTATTTGCTTCACATTTGTGATAGAGTTTGTGACTGAAGATGTAATACTTTGCTAAAACTATTCTTGATAATGAACCAGCAATGAATTTTTTATACTACTAAAAGATGCTTCTGAAGAGTAATACGATTTATCAATTGTGTGAATAAATATTATACCATATCGGTAGTCGTCTCACGTTGATCGAATTATTTTAGAATGTTTTATATTTTATAAAATCATTATTATACAGTAGGCACATATAATAGTTGAATAGAGACAATGCCTTGGGATTATATTTCAAATAACATTTGAATGTATACTGTTGTTTAATAACTTGATGGTGTATTGTTCTAATTACATAAAAACGAACAAATTGAATGCCCTGAATTGTACTGGGTGGTAGGTTGCACTCTGATAACTAGCATGAGAGTTGCGTTTCCTTTATTGAATGTTGTAACAGGAGCGATCTGCAATCGGAAGGGATGACTCATCTAGCAAAATGTATAAAAGAGGCCATGCGTATTCATTCACCCGTGCCATGGATCGGCAGGGAAGTAGATCAGTCCATTACGCTACAAGGAGTGACATTAAAACCTCAGACATTGATTGACATCAGCATCTACAGTTTACACCATAACCCGACTGTATGGGGAGAAGACCACAATGTATGATCGTTTTCAAAGAATATTCTTTAATGAAACAGACAACATATCAGAATTCATCAAGTTGAAACGCCATTCTTTTATCTTTTGAATCATTATAATACATAACTACATATTTAGTTGTCTTCAAAGAAAAGTGTACTTATGATTAAACTCGGTATTCACATATGTTCGTAACTTAGACTTAATCTAGATAGTGTTGAATTTTCCATGTCAAATGTTAATAAAAACTTTATTTAATTATTTAATTATGATTTGATAACATAAAATAACCACTATTACGATCCGAAAACTGTATACACATCATAAGAACCTATCAACATTGACGTTAATTATTGTAGCAAATTAATATGATCACCCATTCAATGATGCGTTTAAACTTAGCAATCTACAATTTCGAATTAAAATATTTCAGATTTTGTTGATTCAATATTTTACCGTTTTTTTGTAGTGATATTAAGTAAGTATTTATGTTTTTTTATTCAATTGAATAATGTAGGCCTACACTGAATTGAATACTGTTTTTTTCGATCGACTGATTTTCATATAGTGTTAATATGACCTAATTTCCAGGCATTTAAACCTGAAAGATTTGATTCTGAAGCAATTGAGAAGATGGACTCTTTTTCTTATCTCCCATTCGCTGCTGGTCCACGGTAAGCATAATTTGCATTTTGTAGTTTAGACCATTATCACATTATTTCGTCAAAATATGTTTAAACACCTTCATTCCTTGATTGTCTTAGATCCTCTAAAAATATTGTTAAAGGTCGTATCAAATGATCAAGTGCTGATATAAATAAAAAGGGAGGGTTCTTTGTTATAATACTAGACAATGAAAATATGTTTATAGTGAACCCTTATAAATATATAAGCCTGCCTGAAATTGTATTTATTTTTTATTGTGTGTTTTTGTCAGAAATTGCATCGGTCAACATTTTGCAATGAATGAAATTAAAGTTGTCATAGGTCGTATTTTGTTGAGGTGAGTATATTATACATTTATTCTTATAATATAACACAGACATTGTTCATTTGCATATAGACCTATACCAATGTAGTCCCACCCGTAACAATTTGTTTCCAAATGAATATATGCTTACAGTCATAATGGGAAGACAAATTACATACTGGTCAATGACTAAAGTTGTGATTTCTTTAAATAATAAGTAATACCTACCTACCTACCTACCTACCCACCCACCTACCTACCTACCTACCTACCTACCTACCTACCTACCTACCTACCTACCTACCTACCTACCTACCTACCTACCTACCTACCTACCTACCTACCTACCTACCTACCTACCTACCTACCTACCTACCTACCTACCCACCTACCTAGGCTACCTACCCTACCTACCTACCTACCTACCTACCTACCTACCTACCTACCTGCCTGTCTGCCTGCCTGCCTGCCTGCCTGCCTGCCTGCCTGCCTGCCTGCCTGCCTGCCTGCCTGCCTGCCTGCCTGCCTGCCTGCCTGCCTGCCTGCCTGCCTGCCTGCCTGCCTGCCTGCCTGCCTGCCTGCCTGCCTGCCTGCCTACCTACCTACCAACCTACCTGCTACTATTACTACTCTACTACGTACTCTCACCAGCTCCACCACCAGAAGCAATACCACTTTTACTGCAACTATACTAGGGCCTGCAATTCTACTCTAACTACTACTTCTGCTATTACTGCTTTTACTAGCTACTGATAGATCTATAGATCACTACATTCGAATAAGGCCAATTGTTTTGCTCTCTCTGGAAACGCTGATGACAGCGGCTAGCGATAGAATTAAGCTGGACAAAACTAAAGCTTAACATTAGGATATCTGTTTCTAGACGTTTTGTGGGTGGGGCGCCTGGTGTAGTGGGTACAACTGTCTGCCTACTCGCGAATTCGTCCCCGTTCCGGCATTCATGTTTCACAAGAGCACGCTCTCTCAGCCTTGTACATCCAGGCTCAAATTTCGAATTCTGTGTCTGGAGGGCATTGTCATCTGATTCATCTCAGGAGGTTCTCTTGGCCCATTTTAGCCTACATATTCACAAAAGTGGCACATTCATTCATTCATTCATTCATTCATTCATTCATTCATTATTAATGCATTTTTGGTTTGTCACAGGTATGAGCTAAGAGTAGATGGAGCCCATCTAGTGCGACATGTGCCAGAAGCTGTCATGAGAGCAGAAACAGGCATCAAATTATTCTTCGCGCCAGTTAGCAATTGATTTATTATGCTTGAACACTTTAACGGGGTCTTGTCACAGACTGGTTGCTGTTGTTATTCAAAACTTGATAAGAAATTAATAAATATTTATTGACGACCAAAAGGCAAAACGCAAAGCCAACCCATGTGATGAGCGGACAATTATTCTAGTTATGAACATTGAAAGGAGTATACGTTACAACTTTTTTATACTTTGAAATGTATAATGTTTTAAACGTACTAACAGAGTCTGTCATGTTACTATGTAATTCTATATTTCCCATTAATTTTGTGTTTTCATTTTGGCGTTTTATTAAAAAAATCTCTCTAAAGACAGAGACGTTTCCTCCTAGAAATGTCTTACACGGTATTTTACCCAACACATTTTACCTTAAACAAGAACTCCGTCAGAACGACACTGCCCTCCCCGGTGGTAATTAATGTTGTCTTTTATATCGGGGTTTATATCGACGTTTATCATAGTATTGTACAGTTCTTTAAAAGTGATGTCGCAAGAAGGTATGAAATGACTGCTACGAACCACTTGTGAAATGATGGCACTTCTAGTACATACATGGTCAGTTGAGGGTCGCTCATCAATGCAGTAAAACGTTATACCACATCCTTAATTATGGATGCCATAGCAAATATTCAGTTATACTTAGTTAAACTATACCCAGGGGAAGAATAATGTTGGGGTATATAGCAGGCCCGTGCCGAGGAATTTTTGAGGGGAAGGGGGTCGGATTTTGGATTGCTGGGGTATTTTCGAAATATTTAAGTTGATTAGACCCCCCTGTAAAATGGGCATACTTTTAAGACCTCAGCCAAAATTTTGGCGGATGCCTATTGTCGTCATCCGTCCGTCTGTCCGTCACTTTTAGCACTGTAACTTGTTTCGCGTAAATGGAATGCACATTAAACTTCACATACAGGTTGATCATGACTAAAGCTTGACTAATTTCACATTTGACCTTTCTGTGACCCCTATGACCTTGACTTTTTTCCGATCGACAAATGTTCTTGTTAACATGATTCACTCCACATTTTTTATTGTATCGTACCAAAATTTATACCATACATACATTTCACTAATAGCTCGGATGAGTTCGAAATTGGGCAAGATTCGGACAGAAATTATAGGTCATGGTGGCCAAAATGGCCGATTATTGGCCATAATTTTTTTAATATGCGTAATATCTGGAAAACCAGACCAGATAGGTAGACAAAATGTGCAGTTTCTGGTAGGGATATACCATGAAAAAACTGAACTTGATCCAATTCAAAATTGCCGACCTGCGGTCACTTTTGACTACAATATACGTAATAACTGGAAAACCGTGCCAGATAGCTAGACCATTACTATTGAACAAAATGTGCGGTCTTTGTACTGCATGCTGCTAATAACCAGTTCTCGGACAATTTCAAACATGGTGGCGGGCTATTGTCGAGTAGGCTCTTGTTTCAAATGATTTTCACTTTTAAACAATGATTATAGAGGCTGAGGCTTATTTCCGTCGCCGACGTTACTTGTTGAATTTATATTTGGTGTGGCAAAATAATTCACCTCGATAAAATTTTAAATGGCGGACTTGTGATCATTGTTCACTTTAATATGCGTAATATCTGGAAAACCGTAATAGATAGCTAGATCACTACTATTGAACAAACTGTGGGGTTTTAGATAGGAAAATACCGTGAAGAGTTTCAACAAAATTACATTTTAAATGACAGACTTACAGTCATTTTTAGCCCACTTTGAAAAAAAAAATTGGGGCTGTTGCAATTGATGTCACGGCGTCGGCGTTAACATTTCCTTGTGGGCACGAAAACTTGAAAACTTCTTCATGTATCCTTCACAAATTTATTCTGCATCTTGTTAGTAACCACGTCTTGGATTTATTCAATAATGGCAGAAAAAAATATTTTCAAAATGACCGATTTATTACGATTTAATTTTCACATTTTACGTTAATAATCTTGCTTTGTGGGAGCGATAACTTCAAAAGTTTTACATGTATCCTACTCAAATTTGTAGTATGCATGTTATTCACAACTACCTGGCATGACCGGGCTGTCTAACTTTGCCGTAGGCCCGGTAGCACTGACCGCCATTTTATATCCACAGCCAGCTGTGGATATACGTCACTCGCGCCGCCTACTGCAACAACTCGGATGCCATGAAATTGAAACGAATATTTCAAATGCCTATAAAAACTTGGCCTTTTTCAGCGGGCGTAAACTTGTGATCTTTTTAAACTATTACATTTAAAAATGGAGGTCTCTGTGTCAGAGCCTTGCGATGTCATCATGGTAACTCATATATAACCAGTTCTCTGAAAAGTTCAAAAAATGGCTGAAACAATTAAAAGTGGCCGATTTATTGTGATTTTTCACCTTTTATGTCGATAATTTTACCTTGTGGGCGCGATTACCTTCAAAAGTTGTTCTTGTATCCTGCTCAAATTTGTACTGCAATGCTGCTAATAACCAGTTCTCGGACAATTTCGATAATGGCAGCGGGCTATTGTCGAGTGTGCTCTTGTTTCAAATGATTTTCACTTTTAAACGATAATTAGAGGTTGAGGCCTAATACCGTCGCCGACGGGCCTTGTTTATAGTTGTAGCTGCAAATTGGTGCAAATGGTGGATTCTGGAGGATGTTGCTGGGGTGAATTTTAAGCTTCGTGTTGATCGGGGGGTCGTGCGAACCCCCACCTCCCCCAAACACAAACGGGCCTGTATAATGATATATCGATGCATATGACATCAGCAAATGATTATTGTCATTTACATTGCCCGATAATATGGTACACAATTATATTGTAAAATGCAATCAGTTATCAAAATAATGTAATAGTCTCAACATAAGCACCGGAAAAAAATATATGACTAGACATCATGGCTATGACAATAATTATATTCTTCTGCTGATACTTCGTACTACATTTATCACAATAGATAGCTACACAATAAAATTTGGTGAAATATCTCTCTGTCTCTTTTTGTCTATAGCTAGGTGGGTACGCCTGTTATTAAACTCTGCGAAATAAACCTAAAGATAGCTGACACTATTTTTTTTTTGTTTAATGATAACTATGACAGCGCTTTGAGAAATCAATAAATTGAAATCGTCAACGGGATCATTCTCCTTCTAAACGTTGTGATATCTGTATTTGATCTATCTTGCTCTAACGCTCGTTATATTACCGCAATTGTCCCGTCATTCAGCCATTTTGAATAATCAGGGTTATGCCGAGATGACGATGTAATGTATTTCTCTGTATGAAAAAGCTCACAGCTAGAAAAGTAAGTTGCAATTTTTTTGAAAATTTCGAAGCAAGTAAGCAGAATAAAACCTGAATTGTAGTGTATTTACGGAACCGGAACAGTTCTCACTACTTAATTGCTTGTAAGACTATATTCTTTAACCATCGGACGTTAAGGCAAGTGAAGAACAACGACTCGTCACACAGATACATCTCTCTGGCGTGGCTTCAGTGATGGTGTCAAATCACGGAGCTCGACAAATGAGCAATCTCTCCCGACCCGGGTCACTCAAATACTCTCAACCATTAGCTTAATTTTTTGAGGTAGTACCTCAAAAATATAAGTGTGCGGTACACCGCCGACATCACACAAGCCTGACGTTCACGCACTTGCCGTTTAGCAAATCTGCTATGATACTGTTAAAACTCACTTATCCAAATTTAAGAGAATTAATTCGAAGCGAGGCTAATATTGAACTTGCAGATAACTTGTATGTTGATGACTGGCTTTCTAGCTATCGACTCGGTCGAACTGGCCCGTAGTCACATCTTGTAGGCCATTCACATTATGAAAGAAGCCAGCATGCATTTTACCAAGTGGGAAATCAACTGTGCCAAGTTGACGGCGGGAGATGTTTTTGAGTTTGGCAGCAAGGTCAATATGCTGTCGACATTCACAAAATCTTAGGCTTTGGATGGAACCCAGTGGTTGACTTTTTTGTTCGAATCTATGTGATCCGAAAAATGAATTTTTAAGGTTTGTGACCCTCTGTTTTTTAACAACTTTTTGATCAGAGGATTTTTTTCACAGAATCTATGGAGATGTACTGGTGAATTGGATAGGTTTTGAGAAGCCCCAGTGAAGGGGGAAACACCGAGACTCGAGATCGTTACATCGTTTGGACCGTGTAGGATCATTATCAGAAATTGGTTTAGGGATATTCTTGAATTCTCCTCTAGAGAGAGGTGGGGCTATATCCCAGCAAACACCACACATCTACCCAATGTTTGACTAATGTTGGGCCAATGTCGAAGACGGTGGACCATCATTGGTCAAACATTGGGTAGATCTGTCGTGTTTGCTGGGATAGTGTCCAACAGACAGGAACCCTGCTGATGTAGGTGTACTAACTCGTGAGTTGTCAGTTGACAAATTCGTGGGATGGGTCTGGTTTAATGGCCCTCGCGAATTGACGGTTTAAGGCTCTCCGGTACAATTTATGGACGTTATTTTGAGTACTAATACTTGAATTCCTGGTCTTTAATTCTTCAGAAGGTATTGCAGTCTCTGTTCGAGCGTACAAGTGATGGTGTACAATTGATAGCGCCGGACCGTGTGGATATGTGGTGCCCGCAGCGATTCCAACCGACTTCAATCTGGGCTGGGCGGGCTTGGCGATATTGAGACTGACGAGTCTCACTCGTGGCAATTCCTACCTACGCCACCGTCTTGCGCGTATTCCGTCACTTCCAACCAGACAGTCAAACCAAGGATACTAGAACGCGTTCTAGTATCCTTGGTCAAACCGAATACACGTGCCGCTCAGTGGAGCGCCGATTTGGCAAATATGGCCAGGTCTCACCCCCGTCGCGAGTTATGCATAGCAATTTTGACACCATCTACAATAAAGTGAACGAATGAACTTCATATAGTTATCATATTTTTTTTATCTTCAACCGTCGATCCGGCTGGTACAGGACTTAGAACAGGTTTGAGACTGGATTCCGACTACCAGCACCAACACGGGTAACCTATCCACCTCAACAAATATACTCCTCCAGCGAGTATGCCCTCACAATTTCAGAACAGGTGATCCTAGTTCGGGACCTGTTAGTATGTTTTGAAAACATTTCATTTTTTTAATAAAACGGTACGTGTAGGCTATCACGTTGGAGTACTTTGTTTGGGCCGTCTGTCGCTTCTTATGGCTGGAGGGCAGTGTCCTCTAATTCATCTCGTCATCCTCAGGAGGTTCTCCTAGCCCAGTTTAGCCTATATGTGCACAAAGTTGGCCTACATCCCCATTTATTTCATTTCTGTCGCTTCCAAGCTCAGATAATCAGAGAAGAAAAATTGTCGGGTGACGAATTAGCTCGGATAGGAGCTAATGTTTGTTGTTTGCGCTGCTTCTATGCAGCTACTTATGAAATGTCAAAGAGGACTCTTCTTGTTACATTTATTCTGTTGGCACATTTTCATTTGTTGATGCATACTTTTTTCTGGTTGTGTAATATTTCATTTGTCGGTGCTTATATTTGTTTGTTCCTGTCTAAGTTACATTTTTTTATGCAGTTTTAAATTTATGGTGTACTAGCTCCGCTAGTTTTCAGTTTGTCTATGCTTATAATTATTTGCCTGGTGCCGTTTTCCGTACGTGGTGCTGTTATACATTCTGTTCGGCATGCTAGCGACATCTGGTGTCGATATTGTAAGTTGTTTTGTGTGCTGTGTAGAACTTTTTTCCACCTTGTAATTATAATAATAGAAATAATTTGTCTATAGAAGAAATAATGATGTATTTCCGTGTTTTTTATAGTAACATGTTTGTGAAGTCCGACTGGACAATAAACAATATAAGCAAACCTCTATCCAAGGCCAGATCAGTGTGGACTGTGTGTGTTCGCACTGGGGCAGGAGCCTGTTCCATGACATGCATATTATATACATGATTTATATGGATGAATACTGAGACACAAATATAGGCTATTTGGATCTATTCGTCGAATTAATAGGACCTATAGATAATTGAGAATATATGCAGAGCTTGGACTATGCATGTAATAATGTAAGTGTGACTCTGAAGGCAACATCTAGCCAACACCGGGTGAGACATCGATAAAATATATAACCCTCTTAAAGCGACACAATCAGATTAAAATCATCAAAAAATCGGTAATTTTATTTTGGCTTCTTAATATGACCATAATGATGTAAACATGTCCATAGACTAGAACTGCAAAAGTTTTTAAATTTTTGTGTTGCGCATTCAAATTATCAGTTGAGCCAGATATAGAGACGAATTTCCCGATTTATTATTTCGAACATGCATGTCCAAAATAAGAAATACAGGAATTTCGTGATTAGTCTTAGACTGTGGGTATTCATGTCAAAAGTGTTGTATAATGCACTCACTCTTGTTTGCATCGCAGTATAGGCTATAACTTGGTAATCAAATTAGTTTAGTCTTTTTCAGTGCTTTTGAATTTGTTTTCGACTTGTTTGTAGTCAAGATCAGTAGGCTATAATATAACTTCATATAATTTGTTTTCAAAAGCAGTCGCTTTAAATATCCAGAAACCTATCGTAGGTAGTACGTACATAATGCGTACAGATCTATTTTATTTGCAATACATAATAATGCCATTTTACTTTACCTTGATTGTTTGACACGAGGTTTCAGTTGTACTCATTTAGAAATTTAAATCGTCGTGCAGATAAGCATCATAAACCGCCTAAAAACCACCAGTCATTTCCCTTGAACAAATGAAACATATTTGTATGGCGTGGTATTAATAATGCTATAACATCAAAAGAGAAATTCTAACAACATATAATTAAGTGAAGACTCAAACGCTATACCGTATCCCCGCAGATAAAACTGTTTCCATTTTTTTCCTCTAGTGGTTAGACAAAAATTCAAAATGGCCGCCACCGAGGACAAAATTGTCTATGATAGGCATGTATTTGGCCGGAAATGAAACACAGATACAAGCTATGGTTCTTTTTAAAGTGAGATACAGTTCATAGATAAGTTCTACATATGTAATCAGACAATACACTACACATAATTATTGTATGTAGGGCTACTGTGATTTATTTTCATGCTACTGGGTGATTTTAACGGGCACTATACAATGTACGGATGTAGAGTTGGCCACTGTGCACCCTCCTCCCACTCTACTCTACTCACCCCACACCAACTTGTTTTTAAGCTTTGATATATCCCAAGCATGACATGAGATGTTACCAGTAAAAAGTAAGGACGAACTTTATATTTTGACCGCTTTTATGGGGGTACCCCGTAAGCGTATGCCATCGATTTTCTGATTAACCAATCTGCACAGGCGATATACCATATAAAAGATAATGAAATTCTTGGTTTAATAATACATCACGCGTTGCAGTAGAGCAAATAGTCGTATCTCCATATACGCTCAAGCATGTTTTTTATTATAAAATAATCAAAATGAACAAAACAAACTAGTCAAAAAGATTTTAAAAAATGCCACAATAAAGCGTAGTTATTGGACATATCAATATCTGACCTATGTCTTCTGAACCCAGATATGTGTATGCTTAAACATGAGAGTTATTTATATTTATTAATGTAATACATAGTTTTTAATGAAATGAAATGAAATGAATCGGGCTTTAGGCCACCTTTGTGCACATATAGGCTAAACTGGGCCAGGAGAACCTCCTGAGGATGGTGAGATGATTGAGATGACACTGTCCTCCAGACACAGGATTCGAAATTCGAGCCCTGGCGGTCTGAGGCCGAGCACGCTACCTCTCGGTCACGGAGGCTCCCCACAATATTAACTTTCACACGTGAATGGGGAAGAAACAATTTTGTTTCTTTCAAACCGCCGTGACCGGGAACCGAACCCCGGACTCTGGCGTGAAAGGCAGCGGTGCTAACCACTACCCTAGGGCCCCCGCCCTGTTTTTAATGAAAGAATATTGCAGCATTTCATGAAAATATGTCCATTTAGCCTGGGCTGAAATCTGAAACACGGAACTTTGCTCCGGATTTTAGTGATACTTTTTGATCCACTTGTTTTTACATAATTTGTGTGTGCTGAATTCGAATCTGTTGGATAACATCCCATATTTGGTGACCTTCACCTTGAAATTAGCTAAAACACAAAATGGCCACCAAAAATGCTAAGAAAACCCCATATTTTCTATAGTGTGTCCCACAGAAAAGCATAATTTATGGTTTCTGCAAGATTTTTATTTGATGATTTTTTTCTTGTGTCTTTGGAAATAAATGACCTTTATTTGACCTTTAAATCCAATACATCCGCCGTTTTGTATGTATTTACTGCTACTATAAGTATAATGTTAAACATGTTGGCGATAATATGACATATTTGGAATGACTTAAGGGTTTAGGAATAAACGTTACTAACGAGTAAATTTATGAGAAAAAAATAAAAAATGGCCGCGAATTCATCTCCATATGAACAAGAAACAAAATGGCTATCTCAATATAAATTAAACCTCTTTTTTTTATTTGTAGCTCGGAATTGTTCAATTTATTCATTTTGTATGACTTGAGGGCAAAAACAAACGTTTACTGTTCATCGTCTGACCTATATTTTATCGTAAAATCCAAGATAAACTTCAGTTTAGATATTTAATATCAAAATAATGACGTTAATCCAAATACTAAGCACATCAAAGCATGTTAGCATACACTGTGCTTAAACACAGTTTCGAATGACTTGTAACCTAATCTGTCGTATTACGTAGCCCATTTTTTAGATACCCACTAAACAAATGTTTTTTTATGCTATTATAGTTCACATGCATAAAAATCGCTTTTATTTGTGTGAAACCAGAAATCGTGCAATAATGTTTTACAAAAATATAAAAAAGATGGGGTTTTGGCGGACATTTTTTGATTTGCTTATTTAAAGATGAAGAACACCAAATATAGAATCTTATCCGACAGATTCGAGTTCAGCATACACAAATTATGTAAAAACAAGCGGACATACAATATAGACTCAACTGCCCAGCAAAGACAGTTTGCGTAACCCTACCCCTTCATTTTAGACAGGTATCGAGGTATCCACATATAAGCGGTCGAAATGTATAGTTATAGTATATATTTCTTACTGTTAATATCTTATTTCTTTGCTGGAAAACACTCCTGTTGGAATTATTATTCCTGATGGAATGTAACCTCTATAATGTATGCACGAGTTTATAGGTATTTTAATACAATTTAGTCTATAATTTAGTATTATCTGTATTTGTTTCATCGAAATATGATATCCTAGCCGTTCTGATGGATTAGACACAACAAATGACATAGATTTTGTGTTTGTATGTTCATTATTAGTGATAATATAGCGGAAACCTGATTCTTGCTTATCAGTGGCGGCCATCTTGGATTTTTCATTATTGGACGACGGAAAAAAATGGAAACAGTTTTTATTTGTTCAGTTGTGATATATAGATGTGAGAAATCATTATCAATCAGGAATAACATGAACCTGACACAGAATTTTGCTATGCTACATAGCGACATGTACTACATGCACCTATAAGTGAAAATCGCATGCTTCAGCCGTGTTTTAAAATTATTTTATGTTTGAATATAAGTGCATGCACTTGTTCTCGATATCCATAATGACTCTGTCACTCACTGACACAAAAATAATTATGTTATCAACTGGTGGTCTCTATATATGTTTTATATGTCTCTTCTAGCTTAAAAATCTTGTTAACTGTGTATGTTGCCATCAGATGTATATGACGTATATTTAAGAAGCTAACACTGTAATCTAATGTACCTGATGAAGGCATAAAACCGAAAACGACATTACGTCACCATAGCACAATGGTCATTTAAGGAGAGAGGTGTAAATGTGAAATAATATATTGTTGTTTTAGTAACAGTTGTAATAATAGGTGTAACGATAGTGATGCCAATAGTGAAGCCCAAGGTGTGACGACTTTTTTCACCTGTGTGTTTTATCATAAATTGCTAAACTAAAATATTTTTGAAAGGTTGTTTATTTATATAATGCATACTGTTAATGATATTAGTATGTTTTCTATATTTATGAAAGTATACCAGTATTAATACAGAATAAATAACTTTGCAGTTTGTATTTTATATGCTCAAATATTTTTGTACAGATCACTATTTTCATGTTCAAATATAAATGCAGAAATATTTTTTATGTTTGATTATATGTTCATACACTTGTTTTCAAAAACAAAGTGCATGCACGTTGGAACAGTACATGATGACCGTTGCATTGTTTTACATTATATTTGTCAGTTACGTTAAACTGAACCTCTCCTTTGTTTTATAGTCATCTTGGCATGCCCAAATCCATATCCTGGAATAGATATTACTTCTCCTTGTCTTTGCATTGCTGTGTAACTTTAGTAGGCCATCTAGCGCTAAGAGCGGAGGGAGTCGCCTAGCACAGGGATAGCTAGCTCTTATCCAACAGGTATAAAACTGCTCACACTGAAATAATATATACTGTTACACTATGACGTCATAATTTTAAGAGAAAATGGAGTACCTTGAAACAGTCAATACAATAGGCTTTAGTAACAGTGGTACTATTATGATTGTGACGTCATAAAAAATGTCATATTTAATTGGTTAATGTTTCTACAAGCACATTTGATGATGTGTTGGATAAACCCCTGGATAAACCTGAATAGTAATTAGGTTAATGTTTAGCATAACTATCTGCTATCTAGAGAGATAGATGACGATAAACTTTAAAATGTTTGAAGGTTTAGGACTAGACCGTAGGACCATCCCACACTTTTTCCGTGGTAAGTATTTAATTGTGGGGGTTTGAAGCGACACAATCAACCGAAAATCATCAAAAAATCAGTATTTTTATTTTGGCTTCTTAATAAGACCATATATATTATGATGTAAACATGTCCATAGACTACACCTGTGTAATGTTTTTTTAAGTTTTGTGTTATTTCGATTTGCTATTTCGGACATGCATATCCAAAATAAGAAATACGGGAACTTCGTCTTTATAATCTCACTTAACTTGTAAATGCGCAACACAACAATTCAAAAAACTTACACAGTTGTAGTTTATGGACATGTTTACATCATATGGTCATATTAAGAAAATAAAAAATATTTTAGCCTGATTGTGTCGCTTGAATTTCTTCAAGAATATTTTGCATCAATTAGTGTGTGACAACAGCTGACGTGTCGTGCACTTATGGTATATCCCCGCGCATTATATAAACGCGCATGCATTTATAAGTGACAACCACACGTTTTACTGGTGTTTTTAAATTATTTTATGTTCGAGTAGGCTATAAGCTATTATGCAGTGAAAACACGATTAGGCTAAGCTAATGTCACTGCAATGTTAGCCATCGCCTATGATGCCGGCAAAACGTTGATCCAAATTCCGGGCATTCTTTTTTGTTCACTGGATTTGTATCCTCCCAGGAAACACGAGAAACGTACTGATCTAATACTGGGTTATTGCTGGAACATCGCCTTCGACGCTGGCTCAACACTTGACACATGGAAATCTGTTTTCAGAGGTTATGGGTCGAGGAGGTTGTGAGTGCTGGATGATGGGTCAAAGTATAGGCCCTAGTGGGTACACAAACTTTTCTCCCCAAAATAAACTCCATTAATTATTTAGGATGTTTAGTGGGACGTTTCGCTCCCACCTCATACTTAGGAAAGGAGTTTCGCTCTCGCTCTGTCCATAGGAAAGACGTTTTCCCCCGTGGTCATAATCGAGAAAGGCGTTTCGTACCCTAACCATGTTTCAGAAAGACGTTTCGTAACCTAACCATATTTCAGGAAGACGTTTCGCCCCTTAGTTATAATTTGGAAAAGATGTTTCGCACCTTTTTCCTAATTAGGAAAAACGTTTCGCACCCTCTGCATCTTTAAGAAAGACGTTTCGCACCCTAACCATAAAGACGTTCCGCCCCCTAGTCATAATTTTGAGAGTCGTTTCGCACACTTTTCATAAGTAGGAAAGACGTTGCGCCCCTCTTCATATTTAAGAAAGACGTTTCGCACCCTAATCATAAATCAGCATAATATTTGTCCAGATTGCGTTCCCATTTCATAATTAGGAAGGACATTTCACCCCCTACTCTAAAATCAGTAGAATATTGGCAGGTACAGTAAACAACCACTTTGTTGCCATCTGTTCTGTTTTGCCCTCTCTAAGCACCGACAAGCTACCTGCATACCTATCCAGTGCAGCACCAGCATATAGGACTGGGGGTACATCCAGTGGTTCCTGTCACCCCCACACCATCCATGGATAAACTGCGTACCTTGTCCCTCACACCGACACTAGCCAAGGTTGCTGAAAGTTTCATCACCAGGTGGATGAAGGGTGACATGGAGTCGAGCCTTGACCAACGTCATTTTGGTAACTGTAAAGGCAGGTCCACCAACCATCACCTTGTGCAGTTGGTACAGTACGCTGACTAGGCGTTATAGGATGGTCAACGTGCAGACTTTCTTGCCATTGACTAAAGCAAAGTATTTGATCGTGTTGACATTACTGTTGCCCTCAATAAACTATTGGATATGAATGTACGAAGAGAGATATTACCATCTGCAACCTAATCGCTGGGAATTCGTGGACGACAATACAGTTGTATCCCGTCGTAAGCCTACAGCCAATAACAATCCGCCTCTGCAACAGACAATGAGCGAAATAATGTGACACTGCCAACAACGACCACATCTAACAGTCTAATGTCCTGGAGCAGGTACAGAGACAGGTCCTCAGAGTGCTATTGCCTGACTCCAGTTACAGCGAAGCCAAATATATCAGGATGGGGCAAGTGTCATCGTCACAACCTGCGTAACAACAACAATATGTCCACTAAGCCTACCAAGTCTGGTCGTTTCAGCTATAGTCCGATCATGTTTTTTTTATTAAATTATTAAATAATGTTTAATGTATATATAATATTTTAACCAAATAATTGTGCCTGCAGATCACGTGTTCCCAGAAAATGCCTTTTTAACTTACTTTTAACTTATCTCGCTCATCTATCTTATTCAATTTTATTATATCATCATGTCTATATTGTATTTATTTTTTATGTAAAATAACAATTCTTCAGCCTTTTGGCTGCCATGTCTTTTTAGTTGAAAAACAGCAATTATAATAATTATTATTATTATTATTATTATTATTATTATTATTATTATTATTATTATTATTATTATTATTATTATTATTATTATTATTATTATTATTATTATTATTATTATTATTATTATTAATATTATTATTATTATTATTTTTTTTTTTAATTTTCTATTATTATTATTTATATTATTATTTTTTTATTATTATTATTATTATTATTATTATTATTATTATTATTATTATTATTATTATTATTATTATTATTATTATTATTATTATTATTATTATTATTATTATTATTATTATTATTATTATTATTATTATCATTATTATTATTATTATTATTATTATATTTATCATTATCATAAAGGTTGAAGGCGTAGGCGTAACCTTTCCCACCAACCCATAGAGCACATTTATGCAATACAGGCCTACTGTAGACTGGCATATACACAGCAAACACGAGACCTTGGACCAATGTCGTTCTAAGGTCGGGACAGCATCGGTGGAAAACATTGAATAATTATGACATTGGTTCAACGTATCGCGTTTGCTGGGAATGCGTGTGGTACAATTCTAGCTACAGCGGGTACATAAATTATACACTGCCTGTCTCCCCTTACATACAAGAAAGAAAGTATATATTTTTTACTTGCAACAATACTATGCGTTTCGTTGCATATAAAACACGATGTATATTGAGCATTGTTCCTGCACTCCCTCATCTTGCCCTATCAGGTCTGACCGTCAGACTACCAGTCTGACCTTGACAACAGGTGTGTGTGAAGCCGGTAGGAAAAGGAGGGGTGCGATCAACATGAATGTTCATTATGACGTCACCGGTTTACTAACTGCAGTGTGGAGGTCACACTCAGGTCAGATTGTTTGGCCTGCATGAATTGCCCAGGGAGGAGGGGGGTTCTGAACTAATAGCACATATACGTGAGAACCAGGAGTCTGCCGGTAGCAGACAACTGGATAGATGAAGATGACACTCCCTATGTGTAAGGCACTAACAGTGGGACGCTGTGGGATGCTGTATTATCACAATACTTATTACAGAGGCCACTGGCACCGGTACTTTATAACATGTAGCACGTCAACGTATAGCACGTTGCCGATTATTGACAGTAGAGCCTATAGTTTGGGAAGGTAAGTATGTTTTCGCTGATTTCGGCCCATTACAAAGAGAGTTGTCCTGAACAGTGGCAGACCACTTACAATCCTGTAATTGCGAGTCTATGCTTAACTCCTCAGAAAGGAAGTGTTGAAGTGATAATTTAGGTAATTGAACAGCTAGTTTGTGAAATGGCTGTGGCTGGTTGTGCAATATGGGTAGGAGCCATCTCAGTCAGCGCATTGGCGTGTACGCCTGCTGGCAGAGTAGGCCTATTCTGCATGCCTAGCAGTTCCATATGGTTGCTTTACTGTCTCCCTTGTCACAGACTAGCTATACTAACTTAATTTATTTTTCACCTAGGGTAGAAGATAACCCATTGCAATTAAAAAACCCGGGCAATGTAGACAAAAACACATTCATATTAGCAGTTGAAGAATCTGACTGCGCCAAAAAAACCAAAGCTGCTGATCTGCTTTCATGATGCCAAAACAAGAATACACAATAAAGTCATCATGAACAGTTGTAAATGAAAAAGTGTCAACAACAATCCTAGTCAGACTGCCACTGGTTAGGGCTACATGCCGCTTATACTTAACCCTGCTCATTACTTAATACTTAACCCTGCTCATTAGCTAGACACTATTCAATCTCCGGGGGGGGGGGGATTTTTCAAATAAATAATTTCGGCTTGACTCTGTGTGAAATAAATATATTACTACAGGAACTGTTCTATATAAATATGTAGGCCTACTAAAATTTACAATTTTCAACAAGCAGTCGAGCCGCGTTGAAATAAATCTAAATCAAGAATACACATATACTTTCGGTGGATAAAGCTCTCTGTGGTAAGCTCGTGGACTTGAAATGGTTGATCCCAGTGTAGGCCTACCAACAAAAAATCACTCCACGCCTTGGTGGTCTCCATATCCGCATGAACTTTCTTAAGGTAACAGATGACCATATGCGTGGCTGTGGCCTTGCAGATATATGGTTTGAAAGTGGGCTTCTTTGTCAAGGTGCAGTTGAGCATACCTTGAGTGGTATTAAACACTCAGGTACTAAAAGGGCATCAGGGCTCATTCACTCACAATTCACACGATGTGGCGCATGTTAATGGCTCTTGTGATTACACTAAAAGAAAAAGATGAGGACTATATAGTTCAAATAATTACCAATCTAAATAATGACGACCCCGAAGCAAGAACCCTCCTCGATCTCCTCAGTGATGCGAGGCTCACCACGTTATTTGACGAGTTTCGCGGAGGGCAATTAGATGTAAACTTCAAATTCTGGTGAGATTATATTAACATGATAGCAATACAACCTATGTTTACGAGAAGCCTTAGGGGTGGGATGTGGGATCTTAATCAGAAGTCCTTCTGTTTAATGTTTTCTTTTTTTGGGTAGATATGACAACTAGACCTACTTCAAATGGCATTATATATCATACGAAAATGCCACAACTGCCGTTTGTGGTGCTTTACGAGTTCAAGAGTGGTAACTTTGTTGGCAAGGGCTCATACAGGAAATGTAGCCAAGTATCTCCTGATCAGGCTCAGAAATGACTTATGCAACAGGGAAGAGAGAGGGGGGGTTGGTACTATAGGTATAACAAAGACATTATCTGCGCTGACGCGTTGGAGCTTGTCTTGCAATCATAGGTCAGTCACACCTATGTGTAAAATTCGGAAACACATCAAATGTGTAGAATCAACATAGCTAATAAACCACATCATACTGAAAAGGGATAATATCGATGAAGATAACCGGCTTCACATTTTCTGAAGATTTGATCTATTTGACCAGATCTGTAGCACTGTTCTAAAGAACATATAGTCACTAATGACCTCGCAACAGATCTAATACAAATATCGTCGCTGAAAGTTTGACATTGACATTGTTATGATATCATATCACAATGCAGTAGAAAGTTTGATGTTTTCTAAACTGACATTAAGAACCATGCAAACTCTTGTTGCTTTAATTTATTTTTTACAGAGATTCTGTATAGACATACACAACTGGCCTTATCAAGTATTCTTAGTAATACTAGCGACATTTTGATTGAAAAATTAAAATATGAATACTCTGGGCAATGTACCATGAAAAAACACTAGTATTGTCAATATAAGGACGATGCACGGGTATGTAATCTAATAAACATGATAAAAGGCGCACACAGCCTACATTATAACATATAATTACAAACTTAGAATTGGTGTTATATTTTAAAGTGACATTTATTTTTAAATTTTATTAACATTTAATGTTTACTGACGTATAGCAATATATTAAAACATAATATAAAACAAGCGAAACAACTATATTATCGCGATTTTTTCATTACATATAAAATAATATTTAAAAAAACATAGAAAGGTATTAAGGAAGTAATGTGAAAATATCCTAAAACTCAAAATTTTCTCCAGTTATTCTATTATAAAAAGATCAATGACATCTGACAACATGTCAGGATCTATAGATAAAGCACGTACAATGGAACAGCCACTTTATGTTTGCTTTGTATACATTAGGCGTGCATTTGATAAGTGTCAATGTTTTATAAATTACTACAGCGAGTTTTTGATGGGAAAATTGTTAAAATATTCTGGTTTGTTGGTTTGTTATCAAATGTTATAATAGATGAAACTGGAGTTAAACAGCCCAAATATGTTTGTAGATTTTCTATGAGATATGCGTAACTACCTAAATGAGAAGTGTTGTGTTGTTTTTAATGATAGTGTACTTTTATGTTTGCTCAGGGCAGATTATATGATTATTGTTGCAAAATCAGCAAGTGATTTACAAAATCCTATAGACAACTTAGCCAGTGAAGTGGCAACTAGTACTAAATATATTGAAAACTAAAGTTATGATATTTGGTAAAATTCCAATGAAAGAAAGAACTAGGCAATTTATTTCAATGGTCATGAAATTGAAATAGTAAAAGAATACACTTATGTGTTTACGGATCACATGACAAGAATATTTATTAAGGCATCCCGAGCTACATACCAGGTTGAAAATGACTGTAAACCATTAGGCTCACCTCTACCGCTAAATTGTTTCACTCCTCAGTAGCTTCTGTTATTGAATATGGTTGTGAAATATGGTTAGCTGGTATAAAAACAGATCCAGTCGACATACTTCAAAGCAATTTTTAAAAAGAACTATTAAATTAAGTCTTCAGACAAACACTTTAGCAGTTCTGAGGGAAGTAGGGGAATACCCACTGTTTATTAAATTTGATTTAAGGGTTATCAAATATTGGATGAGACTATTGAAATTACCAAATTATCACATAGCAAGGAAAATATTGAATAGTCTGGAGCAATTTGATAGGGCCAATAGGGTATGGAACATGAGTTACTTGGCTAAGAAAAATAATTGCCAAATAATAATTAAATGACATTTTTATATACTTATTTATATTAGTAGTTACAAACATATTAAACAACGTATATTAGATATGTATGAACACAATTTTATTTATTTTTAACATCATATATATGAGGATTTTTTCCTAATTTAGAACATAAGCCTACAAGATTTTTAAAAACAACTTTAATTATGAGTTTTATTTTGATCTTCTTATTCCTAAGTATAGAGAAAGTTTTTATAGATTCAGAACAAGTTCTCATCAATGGTCGTTTTACTATTCCTAAAACTCCAAAACAACTTCGAGTCTGCAGGCAATGTGATGCAAACTGTGTTGGAGATGAAATACATTTTCTAGTAATTAACTGTCAAAAACATAATGAGTTGAACAGTCAGCCTTTGTATATCAAATTTTTTTATTCTCTGTTCTAAAGAAAAAATTATCTCAATATTGACCAGCTCTGTAAAGGAAGTTATTTTAGCACCTGCAAAATTCAGTTAGGCTACTGGGCATGCAAACGGAGAATTTAGGAGTTTTATAGTCTGGTGTATAGGCCCTAACAATGTTGATGAATGGTATTAATTAATTCAGTAATTTACTTGATCGAATGACTTGTTTAAATGCATATTGTTTGTTTGTAAATGTACAGACCCATTATGTCTACTTGACATTCTGCTTTTTGATCAATAAAACTATTATTGCATTTGAAACTGCGTACTTTATCATTTTGGAGTGAATGGCTTTCCATTTACAAGGGACTCTCCGGAAATACGGTTAATATACTTTGAGAAATGTTTGACCATTTCTTTCGCAAATGCTTGTAATTTCGCCACGTGCTTACATGACATGGTGACAGTCAGTCCGTGACAGTGATGTTGCATAATAATCATGTGTTAAAACTGTATTTAAACGCTTTTTGTCAATTGTCAAGGGGAGTGGGCTTTCAGACAATAAGAAAAATGGCCGGAAAGTCATCGAATTTATACGTTCGTTCAGTAAAGGGGGAAGAAAGGCTCCAAATCATCCTGAAGTATTGCCGAAACTTGGAAGAAAATAATCCAAATACTGAGCGTGTTTTCAATTTTGATCGTTTGCAAATCGAGGAATTGCATAAATCGCTGGCAAGAATGACCGCAAATATAAAGAAAGTCATTGAGAAAAAAGTTAAAAGGAAAGAAAAAAAACATATTAAACCTTCATGCGACAGTTCTGTTGAAAAAAACGCTGCACACGGAACCTGTGCTGATAGCAAGGCCGAGGGTCTACAGCCGGTTCTTAACACAATCGACGTTACAAACAACAGTTTAGCAGCTAGGCCTAACGACGTTAACAGTAAGGCAGCCGACGACCTAGGAGAATTAATTACGTTAACTCTGTTCAATCAAGGGGTTAAAGTACCAGATGAGACTCCAAATAATAAAGCATGGACCAATGGGGCAATTCTTTCGATAGGAGACCAGCAATGTGAAGTATTTGTAAATATGCCAACAGTTAAAAGCATCGTGCTCCCAGACTGCAGTATGGTAGGATTTTTACAGTTTCCTAGAATGGATACCGAATTTGTTGATTTAGATAAGTGTCAGTTTAAATGGTTTAGAAATATTGATGAGGAAACTCACACAAATTTGAAAGAAAAAGATACATGTAAGAAATTATCACATACACAAAAAAATGATCTTCAACAGCTAAGCCTTCGGTGGGAAGAAATATATACTGGTTTAATGTACATGCCTACAAGTAAAGATATAGGCAAGAGACTAAAATTCACATGTTTACCTGTGGACGAAAAAGAAAGAACAGGTTTTATTACAGAAGCATTTTCTAAAAATAAAGTGACTTCTGTCCCAGATGTTTGCCCCTTTGAAAGGAGACATAGATTTACAAAAACACGGACACAATATGGCAGGTTGGTATTATATTATGTTAATATTTACATCAATATGGTTTACCAGTATAATATTGGAAGATGTATTTAATAAAAAATTGACTACTCGATGGACAACCTTACATCCGATGTAAGGTTGTCCATCGAGTAGTCAATTTTTTGTGTAGACCCTAGGGCCCAAGGGCGGCTTCTCCGTCATCATGGTCATAGCCGGGTCTACTGTACAACTGATGACTGCAAGTGAAGCCAATTTATCAATGTTCATAAACATGGTCAACTTTAACATGTTTAACCATTTACCCGCTGATTTTTTATTGAAAATCTTGCAGGCCAAAGGGTTTTTTTTCAATTTGAAATCATCATAAATGTCTTATTCAGCTCTTCCCGATTTATTTGAATAACTGTACCTTTGTTATCAGTCAGGGAGCGTAGTTGTACAACTAACAAAAAATGTTAGTTAAATAACTGACAAATCTTGATGTTAGTGCAAGAACTAACATGATCGATTTACCAGGAAATTGATATTACGGGAATTCCGTGCGTTTTGTTTTAAAGACGTGAACGGCTAGCGCATGCGTATACAAGACCAATATGGCTGACATCGAGTAAGAACCAGAAATTTTCAGGTGGGTATCAATTTAAGCTATTTTATGTGTAAAATATCGAAAATAAGGCCACATTAGTAATTCATTTTAAAAATAGTAGCCTTAGGATAATTTGCGTCGCTTTTTGGCTGCATATTTGTGAGATATGTATCTTTATATAATGCAAACCACCCAAGGCGTATAGGCCGTATTTTAGTTTGCGACGCAGTTTGAAGTTGCCGCAATTTGATGTTTCGATCGGCGATGTCAGTTGCTGAACTGACACCTACTTATGACTCAATTTTTTTCCTGCCTGTTCCATTCACCAGAGGGCTCTTCGAAATTGTTAGTTGATCAGCTAACAGCGGGGGCGGAAAAAACACGCTCGCCCCTGGAGAGTAAAACTAACGGCAGGCGATGTGAACTGACCACCGAATCGCTCTGCTGACGACCTGAGTAAATCCACGGGATTTAGTTTCAAATCACAGATCGCCTAGCTGAATTAGGTGACTTAGGTCTAACTGCTAGGCCTAATTCATCTACAGTCTTTTTAGATTTCAAGTCCTGTTTTAATATCTTTTTTCAAGTCGCAAAAATATCACACTAAAAGATTAAACATATCAGCCACTATATATGGTGTATTGAAATTGGTCCGCCCGCCGCGTGTATTACGGCTTAAACATGCAGTTGACGTGTAGTGCCGCAAATAGGTGCCATCGAGGCCCACATGATAAAAATGTGAGCTGTGCATCCCAGTATTCAGCGTTGTCGGTAAAAAGAAGAGTGAGAACGATGCAAAACATAGGCTTACCAACAACATTTCAATGCAGTGGGCCTATAACAGAAAACGAGCTGCTAGTGATATATATATGTACATAAGAATATACCAAAATTTAGTTAAATGTATTTTATTATAGTCGACATATTGCCGCTTCTGATAGGGCCCAAACCAAAATATTGTACCGATAAATCTTCGCAAAATTTCATATTTAGTACCATCGCAAAATCGCTAGATTTTGTTAGGGTGACGATAGCGTTACACCCCTACCATCACAGGCTACCATGGGTTGGCCTATATGCGCCGCGTGATGTGCGCGTGAACATGCGCACGCACTCTGTTTACATTAAACATGGGACGCCGCTGCCAGTCGGCCATCGTCTACAACGCTGGCAGAGACACCCCTTATAAAGGTACTAATATATATACCGGTACTGCGGTATTATAACATAGATCCAGTGTAGGTCTCTATATATACAGCATGCTACAGACATAGTCATCAGCTGTTACTGCCTTTAGGCCTTGTGAGACGTTATACCACTATTGGGTCAGTATCGTTTTCGCAGCAGAGTAAGCTGATTTACTGGCGGGAAAGACAATCAACAAAGGAGTTGAAATATATATGAAAGCCAAACTCAAATATAAAAACATATATTTGTTTTAATTGAGTGTTGAATTATAACGATTGAAACTGATTTTCGACGGCACGGTTGTAATATATGCCGATATTGTGATCCCCTGTAGGACTGAGAGTGTCAGCCTCAACAGTCTAATCAGCGTTACGGGAAGAACAAAGCGACCAGCGGCGATTGTGTTATAACACATCAGACCAACAAACACGTGTCATGTCGCCAATACTGGCTAATGTTGACCCACCATCTACGACGCTGGACCAACGTCAAAAATAAGTAGACGTCTCGTGTATTGCTGAGAAATCTAATTTATTTATAATCTCTCCTTTCAGTAACCAACAGACGCTATGCATGTTTCTCAATGCTGGTAGGCCTACACCGTCCGCAACGCTGCCCCGGCATTGAGTCTCCGGTGTGCTGCCATAAAATACCGCTAGAGTACAACAATTCCCAGCAAACACGAGGCTTCGAGCCAACGTTGTTTTAATGCTGGCCCGCCGTCTACGACGTCAGGCCAACATTAAGACAACATTGGTTTATTGTGATGTGTTTGCTAGGAACACGAATCTATAATAACTAATACCGGAGTTACCGGGACGAATTACTGCTGCCCGTTGTACGCTGAAGTTGAGATGCGGTTTGTAAGAGAGTTTTTTTTTAAATCAAAACCATCGATAAATACGCTAGGTAAGTTAGGGGTGCGGTTTCTGACCGAGGATGTGGTTAGTACGGTAATTAAAATTTCACTTTTGTTTTTTACCATGCTTACAACTCCTTGATAGCTTGGACAACAAGCTCAAATAGGAGCTGCTTCATACTAAATTAATTAGGGGTAATGATATGTTCAAATTGAAAAAACCCTGTGTCTCCATGATTTATACAAAACTATTTCAGCGCTTTAACAGTTTAAGGGTTAATATTAAACAGTCTCCCCCTATTTTCTTACTGTAAACACTGATGCATAACTCCTGATAGACAGACAACTTCGAATAAAATGGCCGTTCCATAATAATTGGGGTCATCAAAGCCAAGTGCGGTTATTGGAATAAAAATGGTATATGTTGTTCGGATTTCAAAATGTGATGAAATTGTATAACACAGTTGTATTGCAAGCATTAAATGTTATTTTCATCCTTTTTTACAGTTGGGACTGAGATGAAAAATAATCATTGACATGATGTGGACATGGCTGATACAGATTATACCTTGATAAAGTTTTAATAAATGAAACCGGTCGGCACCATCTACATCAGCCGTTTTTATGCTGCAGATGAAAACGTTCAGCAGTTCAATGGGACCACTCTTTTTCATAGTATATCTATAGATGTTTATAGCTTGATATATATCTATATTATTTTCTATCTATACCTATTATCATGAATATAATTATCTTATATATTAAGATACTATTTTTGTTTTACTAAAGCTCAACTCGATATCTATAATTATATCTATACATATATCTATACATTATATATATATATATATATATATATATATATATATATATATATATATATATATATATATATATTTATGTCATTGTATTTGTTTATGTGAGTACATGTATGTCTGTTCATTTGTGTGAAATAAATAGTATTATTTTTAATATACTAGTTGTGTTGAGCTGAGGTGTGTATAACCCATCTCTATTAATCGGTCAAATGATATATGGATATACATTATACAGGATTCTGTTATCTAGAAAAATACATTGGGCTTGGAATTCTCACACCACTGTAGTAATTATTTATCCAATGCAGCAAAGTTAAACTTTGTAGACAAGATATCACAGTCACCAACATTAGAGGTCCTTATCAACAAGGAAAACCTTTTGAAATATTTAATGTGGTAAAAATGATTGAAATAAATTGTTAGTTTGAAAACGTAATCCTTTATTATTAGTTCATCAGCTAACAATAATCGATAAAGAACTTTAATTATATCAAAGGTAAATGATTCTGTACAATTATTTCAAGTGTCAATAAAATCACCTAGCTATGATCAACGGCTGCTCTTATCAAGGATATTTAAGGGTGTGTTTTGGCCCATAGCTGTGACCAATATACAGTTACAGGTGTATTAAGTATTTGACTAAGGTGTGAGCTATATATACTTGCTTACCAACAACAACTGTGCTGAGAAAAAAAGAAAACGTTTGGTGCTATAATAGCTGATGCGCTTGTTAACTTCTCAACTAACACATAAGTTTAAGAATATAAAAACTGGATTCTATATTGGACACATCATGTCAATGATATGATACCTCGATATATTGTTGAGGTTTCATCCAAAGTTGATGCTTGGTTCAATAAATAATCCATTTTTTTTATTTTTAAAAATCATGTGTTAGTTGATAAGCTAACAGTTAATTTTTTTTTTAACTGTTAGCTTATGGACGTTTTCTTAGACAATTGCTCTCAACTTGTATTATGCTGGATGACTTTACACCATATGAGATGAATGGAGGAAATTCCAAAACATGTAGTCCCATGTGACCCAAATTTACTAAATTTAAACAGTATTTGACTTGGGTATGAGCTATATATACTTTATTACCAACAAAAACTGTACTGCGATAAGAAGGGAACGTCTGTGATATATAATTGATGCGCGTGCTAGCTCCTCATGACACATACTTTTTAGAATACAAAAACTGGGTTCTCTATTGGACAAAGCAAGTCTATGATGTGAGACATCGATATATTATCAGGGTTTCATTTAAAGTTTGTGCATGGTTGAATAGAGAATACAATTTTTTTTTAGCTCTAAAAATCATATGTTAGTTGATAAGCTGACAGTTTAATTGGCGTTTTGCAGGCTATTTCTCACATCTTGCATTATGCTGGATGACTTTCACATCATATGAGATGAATGATGGAGATCTCAGAAACGTATAACGGATAGTCCTATGCTCCAATACATATGGGACTAAATATGCTAAAGTTAAAAAGTAATTGACTAAGGTATGAGCTATATACTTTATCACCAACAGCAATTTTGCTGAGGAAGAAAGGAAACTTTGTGATATAATAGTTGACGCGCGTGTTACCTCCTCAACTGACATATCATTTTTTTAAATAGCAAATCAGGGTTCTCTATCACGCAAAGCATGTCAATGATATGAGACCTCGATGTATTGTCGGGGTTTCACCCAATGTTTATGTCTGTTTATTAATTCTAAAAATCATGTGTTAGTTAATAAGCTAACAGTTTAATTGTCGTTTTTCAGTCAAATGCTGGATGATTTTTGCACCATATAAGATTTACCTAAGTGAACAAATACACTAGACTGAAAATGGATTTGACTAAGGGATTTTGTCTAAGTTAAAAAAATCCAAAAATCCGAGAAAAACACGGATGTGGGTGGGTGCGTGAAGCCCCAACTCGGATTTCTTTTTTTTTTTGGAGGGGGGGGGGGGAGTTTTTTTTTGTACATGTTTCCAAAAAAGTTGCAAAAAATAGATTTGGGGGTGGGTGGGTGTGACAAGACCCCTAAATGCACAAGCTATACATACTTTATTACAAAAAAAGCATGCCAAAGAAAAAACTACTATTGGAAATGTAAAAGTTAATGCGCCCGTTAGCTGCTCCACTGACACCATGATTTTTACAGTAAAAAGAATGGCTTCACTATTAGACAAGTCATGTGAATGATGTGAGACTTGAAAGTGTCGAAGTTTAATCCAATTTGTATGCTTGGTTAAAAAAAGCAACAGATTTTTTAAATTCTTAAGGTCCCGTGTTAGTTTCTAAGCTAACATTTTGATTGACGTTTTTTAAGACAATTTCTCTAGCAGCTGAGAGAGATAGTCCTAAGTGAAAGAATATATACTACTAGACTGACAAGGTGACTAAATGCATCAAATATATATCATTACCGAACAAATTGTCAAGAAAATAAACAAACGTTTGAAAATAATAGTCAATGTGCGAGTTAGCTCCTCAATCAACACAGCTTGACAATTAAAAAAAATATTTGGAATCTCTATTGGACAAAAAAATGAAATGAATCGGGCTTTAGGCCACCTTTGTGCACATATAGGCTAAACTGGGCCAGGAGAACCTCCTGAGGATGGTGAGATGATTGAGATGACACTGTCCTCCAGACACAGGATTCGAAATTCGAGCCCTGGCGGTCTGAGGCCGAGCACGCTACCTCTCGGTCAAGGAGGCTCCCCACAATACTAACTTTCACACGTGGATGGGGAAGAAACAATTTCGTTTCTTTCAAACCGCCGAGACCGGGAACCGAACCCCGGACTCTGGCGTGAAAGGCAGCGGTGCTAACCACTACCCTAGGGCCCCCGCCCTCTATTGGACAAAGCATGGCAATATTATGAGACCTTGATGATGTCGAGGTTTCATCCATAGTGTTTGCTTGGTTCATTAGAGAATCCAGTTTTTTTTAGTCATGAAAATCACGTGTAAGTTGATAAGCTAACAGTCTAAACGACGTTTAAAGATAATTTCTCCTTGCAGCTGAGGTAATCTTATTAAGTATATATTCGTTCACTTAAGTTAAGTGAACGAATATATACTAGACTGACAAGGCGACTAAATGCATGAACTAGATATATCATTAGAAAGATAATTCTCAAGGAAAAATAACTTAGAAATATAATAGTCAATGTGCACGTTAGCTGCTCAACCAACACAAGGTTCTACCGCATGTATAGTATATAAAAACAGGTTTCTCTATTGGATAAAGCATGGCAATGATCGGAGACCTAGATGTTGTCGAGGTTTCATCCATAATTCGGAATATCACGTGTTAGTTGATAAGCTAACAGTCTTAATTACGTTCTTAAGTGAAATGATATATACTAGACTGACTAGGTGACTAAATGCTTGAACTCTATATCATTAGTTTACAAAACAAATTGTCAAGTAAAAAAGCAAACTTTTGAAATATAATGGTCAATGTGCGCGTTAGCTGCTCAACTAACACACAACTTTATTAAAAACTATAGAAAAGAGTTCGCGAACTCCGAAGACCAGCTTTTGAGTGCTTTAGACAACAAATTGGCCTAAGATTTTGTAAACATAGCTGTATTGGTTTCCTCATGGGCCAGCATCCTAAATGTCCAGGATATAATTATTATAAGAACCAAGGAGACAAACTTGTATATCTTCAAGGTACAGGCCTATTCCTTCCACCACCATTGCTGATAAGTCAGTGTACGCGTCTAACAATGTACCTGGTACACACAATGTAGGCCTACCTACCCAATACCTGTTCAATGTTGGGCCAGTGTCGCAGCCCATGCTGGTTCAATGTCGGTCTATGGTATTCGACGCTGGCCCAACATTGAAACAGCCACTACCCGGATAACACGATGCATCAATTGGCCCAATTGTGAAATAATGTTGGGTCATCGTCTGCAACGCTGGGCCAACAGTATTCCCACCAAAACCCTTTAATCTCCTAACCACGAATATAATCGTGAATATATTTTTTTCTGAAGACTTTTTAAACACAAAAGTAATCAACCGATGGGACATGTTCATAAGGACTGGTGTACAGAAATGTCAACCGTTTACCACACACAGCACCCCTCCAAATAGGACACAAACTCAGGCAAAATAAACTTAATAGGATGGTCCTGAAAACTTGATTCTCTATTCGACAAAGCATGGCAATATTGTGAAACCTCGTTGTTATCGGGGTTTTCATCCATAGTGTTTGCTTGGTTCATTAGAGAATCAAGTTTTTTTTTAATTCTAAAAATCACGTGTCAGTTGATAAGCTAACAGTCTAAAATATATTTTTAATGATAATTTCTCCCAGCAGCTGAGATAGTCTTAAATTAACGAATATATACTAAGTACTAGACTTACAAGGTGACTAAAAGCATGAACTATATCATTACAAAATAAATTGTCAAGTAGAAAAGCAAATTTTTGAAATATAATGGTCAATGTGAGAGTTAGTTACTCAACTAACACAGTTTTTAAATTAAAAAAGAGTATTCTACATTGCACCAATCATGCCAATGATATGAGACCTTTATATTATCAATGTTTCATGCAAAGTGTATGCTTGGTTCAATAGACAATTTTTTTTTCAATTCTGAAAAACAGGGTTTAAAAATTAAACGTTTGTGATATTAATAGATAATTTGCGCGTTAGACGCTCAACTAACACATGATTTTTAGAATTAAAAAATAATGTGCTCCCTATTGCACCAAGCATGCCAATGATATGAGACCTCTATATTATCGTGGCTTCATCCATAGTGTATGCTTGGTTCAATAAAGAATCCTTTTTTTTTAATTCTGAAAATCTTTTGTTAGTTCATAGGCTGACAGTTAAATTGGCGTTTTTCACACAATTTGCCCCCCCCCGCACTCCCATGCTGCATGGCTTTCGCACTCTATTACATTGTTCTAGTTGAATAAATTTATATACCGGATTAAAAAGAAAATTGACTAGGCATAAGCTGTATGCTTCTTTACAAAAAAGATTGTCATTTTAAAAAATAAACGTTTCTGATAATATTTGATAATGTGCGCGTTAGCTGCTTAACTTACAAAGATTTTTAGAATTAAAAATAAATTGGGTTCGCTATTGCATGAAGCATGCCAATGATATGTGACCTCTTTGTTGGCGGGGTTTCATCCATTGTGCATGCTTGGTTCAATGGAGAATTCATGGAGAATCCAGGTTTTTATTAATTCTGAAAATCATGTGACGTTTTTCATAAAATTTGCTCCGCATGAGCTCTATGCTTAATTACAAAAAAGATTGCCACCCTCAAAATTAAACGTTTGTGATATTAATTAATAATGTGCGCGTTAGCTGCTCAACTAACACGTTATTTTCAGAATTTAAAATAAGTGGATTATCTAGTGAACCGAGCATACACTATGGGTGAAACCCCGACAACATCGAGGTCTAATAATATTGCCATGCTTTGTCCAATAGAGAATCCAATTTGTTTTCTAAGTATAAACTGTGTTAGTTGATCAGCTAACGAGCACATTGACCATCATATTTCAAAAAAGTTTGCTTTTTTACTTGACAATTTGTTTATATATAGTTCCTGCATTTAGTCACCTTGTCAGTCTAGTAGTAAAATTATATTCTTTCGCTGTCATCTGCTGGGGGAAGTTATCTTAAAAACGTCTTTCAGACTGTTAGCTTATCAACTAACACGTGATTTGCAGGATTTAAGAACTAGAGCCTGACGGCTCTGAAGTAGAGGTTGCGTCGACCTTTAGGGTCATTAAGCGACAAATGTGTTAACTAATATCACATAATTATTCTCATAAAATAGAATGGAGCATACAAGATGTCAATTTAAACCACTTATGTGCTAATTATATTCTCATGTAAGTAATGTTCATGACACCTTTTACAGACCAGGGCCCCTGCAGAACACGGCGGAAGTCTGCACATTTATTCTTAAGCAGTGCTGAGTGACTAATCAAACGTAATTCTTTACAATGTAACTCCATGGACAGCACCGTTTACGGAATGACGTGCTCCCATTGACCGCCATTATAACTCTGCCATATGAATAGCCACTCCGTTTATTTTTATTTGGTTTATATCACATAGCCGCGTAATTACTACTAGGCGTAAGTCATATTTAGTGAGAGTTAACTTTGTCATATAATCATGATAATACTGCTATTACATATGTTGTGGTTATAGTTACAGGCTATATTCAAGTTGCGAAAAAAAAAAAAAATAATAATAATATCGACAATAAATTATGAGAATGTGGAGTTAACTAAGCAGACTAATTAGGGAAGAACAAAGCTGGAACCGGGATTACAAAACAGGTGGTGACATCAAGTTGAGCTAGTGTGATTTGATTTGTGACCTCAAAAAACACAAGGCGCTCACTGTATAGTAGTCCTATAGGCACTATTTAATATTGTCCCTCAGTCTGTCACGCTGGCCCAAGATTTTACCAACATTGGCTCAACGACTCTTGTCGTTGTATAGCATCGTTTACTCGTCTACTGACTTCAGTCAACAGTATTTCAATCCAGCAGAAAATGCTGTCACTTTTCGGCAAATAAATATTAATTTTGGATAAAACTCAGATTTGCTCTGTTTCGATAGCTTCTGTATCAGTTATGCTTTATGCAACGTTCTCTGGTTTTTAAAGGGTGTGTTTATGTTTCTTGCCTATTGGAATTGTATTTTGTGGCAGTTTGAAACTGAAATCTGCTACCAAATATTTCTGTGCAACTATCGGGAATATATAGGCCTAGGGCCTAACAGATTGATCAAATAATAAAATTATTTATTTATTTTTTAGCAGCCCTATTCCCATAAAATAAGATATGTATGCTGGCATTGATTATGTCAGTGGGGTGCGGTGATGACTGTGACAGAGGAAAATAAAATTGATTCTATTTTCCTTGCTGTGACGAAATACTAGACGCTAAACCGCGGTAGTTGCTTTAACGTTGGTTTGGTTTATACAGTAGGCCTACAGCAAGAACACTGCCATTGAATCTGAGGTTCACGAACGATCTTCGCTGCTTTATCAGTCAATGCCATGGTTTGAATGGCAATTGGGGCGGGGGCCCTAGGGTAGTGGTTAGCACCGCTGCCTTTCACGCCAGAGCTCGGGGTTCGGTTCCCGGTCTCGGCGGTTTGAAAGAAACAAAAAATGTTTCTTCCCCATCCACGTGTGAAAGTCAGTATTGTGGGGAGCCTCCGTGACCGAGAGGTAGCGTGCTCGGCCTCAGACCGCCAGGGCTTGAATTTCGAATCCTGTGTCTGGAGGACAGTGTCATCTCAATCATCTCACCATCCTCAGGAGGTTCTCCTGGCCCAGTTTAGCCTATATGTGCACAAAGGTGGCCTAAAGCCCGATTCATTTCATTTTTGAATGGCAATTGTCTTGGAATTTTACCCCATTTTCTAGTGCTGCGACGACTACACAGACAGAGTGGTGAAATTAATCCTTAGAATGTGTCTATATTTCAATGGACATTGATTTAGGCCTACCATTTGTTTCTATAATAGGCCTATCACTCTCACCTGCTGCAAGTGTTTCCCCATTGCGGCCCAGCGCTGGATTGACATTGGTACAACAGTTAGCAGCCGATTTGTGACAGCACTGGCCGCTGCTACAGCTCTCACCCCTACTGCCAGCGTTGCCCCGATGCCGGCCTAGCGCTGTCTGCGATGAACCGACATTGGTACATTACAGAGTTTTTGTTCATAGTGCTACTGCTACTAAGGTCACGAGCCGGGGTCACGCGTGACCGGGTCACCGAACCTTACAAACACTGATCACGTGGAGTCCAGCGAGTTATTGTTCAAAGTGCTAGGTACTGCCAAGGTGTACTGCTGAGCTTGGTGCCATCACTGAGCACCTAATCGGCCAATTACCCTTGTGAGTGAATCACCTGCACACACTGATCAAGTGAACTGTAGACACAGCCAAGCAGTGATGGCTGCCATTGCATTAGGCCTTCAATAGGTGAAATGAGACGAACTTTAACAGTGTTTATCTCAAAATCTAAGCAGAAATCTCAAAATATGAGAACGTGTTGCAATGAAACAAGTTATTTTTAACAGACACATGACGTTAGATATGTTCTCAGCTCAACGATTTTAACGTCATTGTCGTGAAATAAATCGACACTAAAATACCTCACAACTGCAACAGTATAATAAATGGATTATCCATTGAAACAAGCAAACACTTTGGATGAAACCCCGATAATATAAAGGTCTCATATCATTGGCATGCTTGGTTCTAAAAATCATGTGTTAGTTGAGCAGCTAACGCACACATTATCAATTAATATCACAAACTTTTATTTTTTAAAGTGGCAATCTTTTTTGTAATGAAGCATACAGCTCATGCCTACTCAATTTCCTTTTCAATCCAGTATATTTATTCAACTAGAACAATTTATTATGGTGCAAAAGCCATGCAGCATAAGAATGCGGGGAGCAAATTGTCTGAAAAACGCAAATTTAACTGTCAGCCTATCAACTAACACAAGATTTTCAGAATTAAAAAAAAAATGGATTCCCTATTGAACCAAGCATACACTTTGGATGAAACCCCAATAATATAGGGGTATCATATCATTGGTATGCTTGGTGCAATAGGGAACCCATTTTTTTTTTAATTCTAACAATCATGTGTTAGTTGAGCAGCTAACGCACACATTATCAATTAATATCACAAACTTTTATTTTTTAAAGTGGCAATCTTTTTTGTAATGAAGCATACAGCTCATGCCTACTCAATTTCCTTTTCAATCCAGTATATTTATTCAACTAGAACAATTTATTATGGTGCAAAAGCCATGCAGCATAAGAATGAGGGGAGCAAATTGTCTGAAAAACGCAAATTAAACTGTCAGCCTATCAACTAACACAAGATTTTCAGAATTTAAAAAAAAAATGGATTCCCTATTGAACCAAGCATACACTTTGGATGAAACCCCGATAAAATAGGGGTCTCATATCATTGGTATGCTTGGTGCAATAGGGGAACCCATTTTTTTTTAATTCTAACAATCATGTGTTAGTTGAGCAGCTAACGCACACATTATCAATTAATATCACAAACCTTTAGTTTTTTGAAGTGGCAATCTTTTTTGTAATGAAGCATACAGCTTCTGCCTAGTCAATTTCCTTTTCAATACAGTATATTTATTCAACTAGAAGGGTGTGAAAGCCATGCAACATAAGAATGCGTGGAGCAAATTGTCTGAAAATGCCAATTAAACTGTCAGTCTATCAACTAACACATGATTTTAAGGATTAAAATAAAATGGATTCTCTATTGAACCAAGCATACACTTTGGATGAAACCCCTATAATATAGGGGTATCATATAATTGGTATGCTTGGTGCAATAGGGGAACCCATTTTTTTTTTAATTCTAAAAATCACTTGTTAGTTGAGCAGCTAACACACACATTATAAATTAATATCACAAACGTTTATTTTTTAAAGTGGCAATCTTTTTTGTAATGAAGCATACAGCTCATGCCTACTCAATTTCCTTTTCAATCCAGTATATTTATTCAACTAGAACAATTTATTATGATGCAAAAGCCATGCAGCATAAGAATGCGGGGAGCAAATTGTCTGAAAAACGCAAATTTAACTGTCAGCCTATCAACTAACACAAGATTTTCAGAATTAAAAAAAAAATGGATTCCCTATTGAACCAAGCATACACTTTGGATGAAACCCCAATAATATAGGGGTATCATATCATTGGTATGCTTGGTGCAATAGGGAACCCATTTTTTTTTTAATTCTAACAATCATGTGTTAGTTGAAAGAATGCGGGGAGCAAATTGTCTGAAAAACGCAAATTTAACTGTCAGCCTATCAACTAACACAAGATTTTCAGAATTAAAAAAAAAATGGATTCCCTATTGAACCAAGCATACACTTTGGATGAAACCTAAATAATATAGGGGTATCATATCATTGGTATGCTTGGTGCAATAGGGAACCCATTTTTTTTTTAATTCTAACAATCATGTGTTAGTTGAGCAGCTAACGCACACATTATCAATTAATATCACAAACTTTTATTTTTTAAAGTGGCAATCTTTTTTGTAATGAAGCATACAGCTTCTGCCTAGTCAATTTCCTTTTCAATACAGTATATTTATTCAACTAGAAGGGTGTGAAAGCCATGCAGCATAAGAATGCGTGGAGCAAATTGTCTGAAAATGCCAATTAAACTGTCAGTCTATCAACTAACACATGATTTTAAGGATTAAAATAAAATGGATTCTCTATTGAACCAAGCATACACTTTGGATGGAACCCCGATAATATAGGGGTATCATCTCATTGGTATGCTTGGTGCAATAGGGGAACCCATTTTTTTTTAATTCTAAAAATCACGTGTTAGTTGAGCAGCTAACACACACATTATCAATTAATATCATAAACGTTTTTTTTTAAAGTGGCAATCTTTTTTGTAATGAAGCATATAGCTCATGCCTAGTCAATTTCCTTTTCAATACAGTATATTTATTCAACTAGAAGGGTGTGAAAGCCATGCAGCATAAGAATGCGTGGAGCAAATTGTCTGAAAATGCCAAATAAACTGTCAGTCTATCAACTAACACAAGATTTTAGGAATTAAAAAAAAAATGGATTTTCTATTGAACCAAGCATACACTTTGGATGGAACCCCGATAATATAGGGGTATCATATCATTGGTATGCTTGGTGCAATAGGGTAACCCATTTTTTTTTTAATTCTAACAATCATGTGTTAGTTGAGCAGCTAACGCACACATTATCAATTAATATCACAAACTTTTATTTTTTAAAGTGGCAATCTTTTTTGTAATGAAGCATACAGCTTCTGCCTAGTCAATTTCCTTTTCAATACAGTATATTTATTCAACTAGAAGGGTGTGAAAGCCATGCAGCATAAGAATGCGTGGAGCAAATTGTCTGAAAATGCCAATTAAACTGTCAGTCTATCAACTAACACATGATTTTAAGGATTAAAATAAAATGGATTCTCTATTGAACCAAGCATACACTTTGGATGAAACCCCTATAATATAGGGGTATCATATCATTGGTATGCTTGGTGCAATAGGAGAACCCTTTTTTTTTTTAATTCTAAAAATCACTTGTTAGTTGAGCAGCTAACACACACATTATAAATTATTATCACAAACGTTTATTTTTTAAAGTGGCAATCTTTTTTGTAATGAAGCATACAGCTCATGCCTACTCAATTTCCTTTTCAATCCAGTATATTTATTCAACTAGAACAATTTATTATGGTGCAAAAGCCATGCAGCATAAGAATGAGGGAGCAAATTGTCTGAAAAACGCAAATTAAACTGTCAGCTTATCAACTAACACAAGATTTTCAGAATTAAAAAAAAAATGGATTCCCTATTGAACCAAGCATACACTTTGGAAGAAACCCTGATAAAATAGGGGTATCATATCATTGGTATGCTTGGTGCAATAGGGGAACCAATTTTTTTTAAATTCCAACAATCATGTGTTAGTTGAGCAGCTAACACACACATTATCAATTAATATCACAAACTTTTATTTTTTAAAGTGCAATCTTTTTTGTAATGAAGCATACAGCTTCTGCCTAATCAATTTCCTTTTCAATACAGTATATTTATTCAACTAGAAGGGTGTGAAAGCCATGCAGCATAAGAATGCGTGGAGCAAATTGTCTGAAAATGCCAAATAAACTGTCAGTCTATCAACTAACACAAGATTTTAAGAATTAAAAAAAAAATGGATTCTCTATTGAACCAAGCATACACTTTGGATGGAACCCCGATAATATAGGGGTATTATATCATTGGTATGCTTGGTGCAATAGGGGAACCCATTTTTTTTTAATTCTAAAAATCACGTGTTAGTTGAGCAGCTAACGCACACATTATCAATTAATATCAAAAACGTTTTTTTTTAAAGTGGCAATCTTTTTTGTAATGAAGCATATAGCTCATGCCTAGTCAATTTCCTTTTCAATACAGTATATTTATTCAACTAGAAGGGTGTGAAAGCCATGCAGCATAAGAATGCGTGGAGCAAATTGTCTGAAAATGCCAAATAAACTGTCAGTCTATCAACTAACACAAGATTTTAGGAATTAAAAAAAAAAATGGATTCTCTATTGAACCAAGCATACACTTTGGATGGAACCCCGATAATATAGGGGTATCATATCATTGGTATGCTTGGTGCAATAGGGGAACCCATTTTTTTTTTTAATTCTAACAATCATGTGTTAGTTGAGCAGCTAACGCACACATTATCAATTAATATCACAAACTTTTATTTTTTAAAGTGCAATCTTTTTTGTTTGAAGCATACAGCTTCTGCCTAGTCAATTTCCTTTTCAATACAGTATATTTATTCAACTAGAAGGGTGTGAAAGCCATGCAGAATAAGAATGCGTGGAGCAAATTGTCTGAAAATGCCAAATAAACTGTCAGTCTATCAACTAACACAAGATTTTAAGAATTAAAAAAAAAATGGATTCTCTATTGAACCAAGCATACACTTTGGATGAAACCCCGATAATATAAGGGTCTCATATCATGGCATGCTTGGAGCAATAGGGGAGCACATTTTTTTTTACTTCTAAAAATCACATGTTAGTTGAGCAGCTAACGCACACGTTATCAATTAATATCACAAGCATTTATTTTTCAAAGTGACAATCTTTTTTGTAATGAAGCATACAGCTCGTGCCTAATCAATTTCCTTTTCAATCCTGTACATTTATTCAACTAGAACAATTTATTATGGTGCAAAAGCCCTGCAGCATAAGAATGCGTGGAGCAAATTGTCTGAAAAACGCCAATTAAACTGTCAGCCTATCAACTGAAAAATAAACAATTGTTTCTTGTATGTCATTGTTAGTTGATAAACTAACAAATACGTTAGCTCTTCAATTAACACGTGATTTCAAGTACCAAAAAAATTGAACTGAGCAAATCACATCTGTGTACACCTCATCACAGATGATGCTTAGTTCAATTGAAGGACCGTTTTCTTTTGCTAACAAAGTAAATATTGGTTTAACTCTGAATGATTCAATCCACTAGATAAAAACAAGTTATCTCATTTTCCTGGAGTCAATGTGCAGACGATACAAAAATCAATTGAATATCGTTGCTAGGGCATTGGGAAATTTGAGTCATTTGAAAAACAGCTTCATTCAGACCAATAATGTCCTAGATTTAACCATATACCTTTTTAAAGTTCACAATGCTCACTAGTCTGTGTTGATGATCAGAAAAGTGGTTTGTTTCCGCATGATCTGAGAGGTATAGAATGACAAGCCTCAAGTCATCAAATTATGTCGTACGGAACTATAAGCTTTTCTCTGTTCGAGCTAATGATAAAATCTTGCCTGTTTTTTTTATGAAAACATGTCCTATAAATCTGACTGGAAAATAAATCATTGTTTATCAGGTATGTCATTGCTAGTTGATAAACTAACAAACACGTTAGCTCTTCAACTAACACGTGATTTCAAGAACAAAAAAAAAATTAGATCCTCAATTAAACTGAGCAAATCACATCTGTGTACACCTCATCACAGATGATGCTTAGTTCAATTGAAGGACCGTATTGTTTTGCTAACAAAGTAAATATTATCTCAACTCTGAATGATTCAATCAACTAGATGAAAACAAGTTATCTCATTTTCCTGGAGTCAATATGCAGACGATACAATAATCAATTGAATATCTGGTTTTGCTGTTCCGGCATGAGGAAATGCAAGTTTCATTCAGACCAATAATGTCCTAGATTTAACCATATACTCTTTTCAGGTTCACAATGCTCAGTGTTGTTGATTAGATAAGTGGTTTGTCTCCGCATTATCTGAAAACTATAGAATGACAAGCGACACGTTGTCAAATTATGTTGTACTAAAAGTTTTTCACTGCTAAAGCTAATAGTAAAAATTGCTTGTTTTTGCTGAAAACATGTCCTCAGAATCTGACTGAAAAATAAACCATTGTTTATCATGTATGTCATTGCTAGCTGATAATCTAACAAAAAATTGATTCTAAATTAAACTGAGCAAATCACATCTCAGATTCTGTGTACACCCCATCACAGATGATGCTTAGTTCGATTGAAGGACTGTATTATTTTGCTAACAAAGTAAATATTGGTTCACCTCTGAATGATTCAATCAACTAGATAACAACAAGTTATCTCATTCAACATAGATTTCACCCTGAGGCCTTTTTAAGTTCACAATGCTCAATGTTGGTGATCAGAAAAGTGGTTTGTTTCTGAAATCTGACAAAGTATAGAATGACAAGTTGTCAAATTAGGTCGTACTATATGTTTTTACTAATTGAGCTACTGATAAAATATTGTCTGTTTTTGCTGTAGACATATCTCACGAATGAGACTGAACTAAAAACCAATGTTGTCTATTATCTGTGCATTTTTTAGTTAATAATCTAGCACATAGCTGTTTACCTGACACATAATTTTACAAACCAAAAAACGAATCCTCAATCAAACTTAGCTTTTCACATCTGTTTCACACATGGGCACAGATAAGGCTTGGTTGAACAGTTGAGGTACGATATTGTTTTGCGAACTAAGCAGATGTTTAGCTCAATAGGGAATGATTTTTCCGCCTGAATGAGAGCAAAGTATCCGACTTAAACATAAACTGCTCTATGATCTATGATAGTTGATGAACTAACAGATACTGTTAGTTGATCAACTAACAATTACGTTAGCTCGTCAACTAATACGTGATTTCAGAAAAAAAAGATTCTATCAACTAGATGAAAACAATGTATCTGATTATCAGTTAAGGTGCAGACTATACATGAAACTAATTGAGTACATGGAGTATCTAAACTGTTTTATATTGTCTATGTGATTGTCAGTTTGTAAACTAACAGATCCGTTAGCTATTCAACTAACACACAAATTCAAGAACCTAAAAATATTGGATCCTTAATTAAAATATTAATAAACTATTGCGAAACATAATTCCCCACACATATACATTAATGACACAGTTGAAAATGTAAAATGAGTCATTGAGCATTTTAAATATTGTTAGTTGACAGACTAATTTATCCACATTCTGTACAATAGATATCTATATTGGAACGGAGTGCCACCTAGTGAATGATTTTTGTTAGTTATATGACCAACACTTTTGTTAGTTGTACAACTACGCTCCCCGACTGGTTATGGGTGTAGTGGTTAAGGTAGTAGGCCTCTAGTACATAATACTAACTTTGTTTGTGTAGGCCCTAGGGCCCAAGGGCGGCTTCTCTGTCATCATGGTCATAGCCGGGTCTATCTTATTGATTCTTGGAACCATGAATAACATATTTTCAACATGATTAACTTTATTTAATACTATAATGTTTTAAATTTTACACTTATAACAGTTTATTACGAATTCAGTTACCTTATACATGTTATACACTTATATATGTAGGGCCTACTGGTATATTATCAGTGATTACATCTATTTTGAGTTCATTTTATAATTAAAAAAATTAAAGAATTATCTCTAAAATTTCTTTTCTTTTAAGTTATTTTGTTTTTAATTAAAGGTCATTTATGATCTGTTAATTCAAATTTCTAAGTCTTCTACTAACCATAGAAGAAATGAATGTATTTAATTTAATGTTTATTTACAACTATTTATCTGAATATAGGCCTATATGTGCTATTTTTCGCCAAATACAAATTATGTACTTTACAAAGACCCCTAAATTGGCCTAAATTTACCCCCTACATCCTGTGGTCAAGCCCCCTGAGATTGTTTTATATGGTTACCCGATAATCAGCAATTAAATTCAAGTTCCTAATGTATATATATGTATCCTTGTCTTTCTCCACATACAACACCCTTAGGCTCTGTATCAATGTGACTGTTGTGGGGGCGATCAAAACAGAGCAACTGCTGTTCATTCTGTCTTTTTCCTTCTGTTTATAAAGTATGGTCAGAATGTTTCTGTTATGTGTCACCATTTGCACGACTGACAAAAAATAACAGAGCCCCTCCCCCTTGATTAACCAAGCAATAAAGCAAATTATATTAAATTATATTACTTTTTATTTAGGAGAACTTCATTACACATGTGCATGGCAGTGCTAGTAGATATATGTACTGTATATTAGTGGAACATTTTACCAAATATTGCTAAACTTGTGATCAATTTTCTAGCTAGAAATAATCCAGTTTTTCATCCAGACATTTTTAACTGTAAAACATGGTGCTGCACCATGCTGCCCTTAATGAGAACCAGGTTCCCCTTCTATAGGGCTATGCTGCCCTTTATCAGTTGAGAAAGTGCCATGCCCAGCCATTGACATTAGGATTTTTGTATACTAGACAACAGGGCAGGTAAACTGTGATTTTTGTCTGCCCTGGTGACTTTCAACTGGACCTGGAAGTGGTACGTAGGGCTAAAACTATGAAAACTTTACCCGACCACCGGGCGACCGATGTAGACAGTTTATCCGACCTGGGCCTTTTTAACCTGACTCGGGCGGCTGGTCGGACGTTAATGTTGATAGCTGCATGCCCCTTTGAATTATTGTCACGTCCATCTCAAACCCACCTGGGCCATTGTGACCATGTGAACCTGTGTAAAACAGCTTGAGCACTAATACACTGGTGTTGTGCATTCACACTTGACGTAATGCCTGATGGCTGTGTGTACATAATGATCATCACTGGTGATGTTTACACAATCAGTGATTACTTTCTAGGTTATTTTTATAATTTTAACTTTTAACTGCAGATATCTAGCCGGGTGCCTCTCGTGCATGACTAGGTTCCCCTAATGATGGGGCCATGCCCCTTTGGCATCCGAGATGGGAAACCTCGGATCCGCAGGAAATTCTCATCCCTGCACTGGCCACATATATGAACAAAACTTTTTATGGGAGGCATATCTACAAGCAAATCCTGTCACTTCAAGACCCTAGTCATGTTCTAGTTTGTGATGACACTCTTTTTTTTAAATCATGTATTTTTAAATGTTTATTTATGCGCCTGAGCTTTCAGAAAATATATTGTTATAAATACCTGAGTTGCAAGAAACTGTGGTTTTAAGACTGACCTGTCATGTTCATTGCATGCTGGTAACTTTCAAAAGCTCATCCATCTTTGCCAGGACACAGCACGTGAGTGGATGTAGTTTTGTGAGGGTTACTAGAGCAGTCAGTCATATTTGATAGCCAGGCAGAACAAACTCAGTGCCGAGAAGTCACAGCGGGTTGTGTCATTATATATATCTGGCCTCTCATATTGTATTGTTGTCATGGTCAACAGCAAGAGTAACTTCTCTAATATTTTTATGGCCTTAGTTTTTAATTGTTGAAATTTTTTAATTTTTCATATAATTTAAGACCCTGTACATACCTTGATATAAGATAATTTTGTGGCCACATACACATCACTAGCATTTGAAAGATTAAGCAAAAGTTGTAGGTAAAAGCAATGATTTTATATTAATGTATCATGTGGCAATTATAGTACATGTACATATATTATATATTTTCTTTCCTCAGTTTTAGAATTGTGACCTATAACATATTGGCAGATGTATATGCAGATTCTGACTACAGCCGAGATTACCTTTACCCATATTGTCCTTCAGAGTTCCTCGCTATGGATTATAGAAAACAACTTCTTCTCAAAGAAATAACAGGTTTCGTGTCTTATTACCATTTCTGATACATGTAAAAGAAATGATTTTGTATTAATTGTAGGCCTATAGTGCTGTAGACTTTTATGTCAACAGGTCTATGACAAATAATGTCAAATGTAGCACATAATGCATATCTTTTTTGATCCAATGATGATTGCTGCTTTCTGCTGGGTCCCAAAGTAAATTTAGGAAGCTGTGGGGGGAAATCCCTTTACATTTTTGAAAATCTGCAGCTCATGGAGGGGGATTAGGAGCCCTCTGACACCTCTCCCAGTGTATGCCCCATTTTTAACATTAAATGTTTTCAACCTTAAATCATAGTACTGTACCACAAATAATCCATGGTCAGTTCCGACAAAGTGATGCATATCGACAAAAAACGTATGTCCCAAATTCTTCAATTTATTTCGTAGACCCACAGCATAGGTATTCAAATGAAGCGGAAAGAGCTAAGTAAGACAGTTATAATTTCAAATTGAAAAAACCCTTTGGGCTCCTTGGTTATTTAAAAATATTTCAGCATTGTAAGGGTTCTTAACAGTTTTGCAAACTTTTGATACTATTTTTGCAATTTAGCAATTCTCAGAAATTCTACAAAATAAGAAATGTCAAACATAGGGCGTGTGATGATTGTGGCCTTTGGCCTCTTTGTTTTTAAAGCTGGTCTACAACAGAGCACATTTTTTACAGTATTTAAATTGAGGATTCTGGCGTATGATGTGCAACAATATTTGACTTAAATTTGAATGATAAAACTTTTCGGATAATCTTTTTAAAATTTTATGTTTAGGTTATAATGCAGATATTGTTTGCCTTCAAGAATTAGATTTGAAACTCTTCAGCCATACTTTTCTACCTATAATGCAAAGTCAAGGATTTCAAGGTATAATGAAGTGTAAAGATGGGGAGATTTCAGAAGGAACAGCCATTTTATTTAAAGAAGACAAATTCAGGTGATACAAACATATTTATAAGCACAGTGTGCACATATTTAGGATTTTCTTATTATTTCAAACTTAGGCTAGATCTATATGATTTTGAACATATCCTCATCTGTCAATAAATTAATGTTGATATTACTATGTGTTTCTAAAAATAACTGTAAAATAATATTACCTCTACCTTAGTATTAATAATATATATTAATATTATTTATCAAATTAAACAGTTGATAAGTGTTTCAAATATACGTGTACTTTATTTAATTAATAGGTTGCTGTCTCGTCATGACATGAATATGTCTCAAGCATTACAATCTGATGAAGAATTTAAAGATGTACTAGAAAAAATTAGCACAAATGCATCTCTTAAAGAAAAAATGCTTGCTAGAAAAACAATTGTTCAGGTAAAATATTATGTTAATTATAAAGGAGAGAAAATATAATTTATTAATGTTGATGTTGCTCAGGACCTGTATTTTGTCTTGTAATTGGTTTTGGGTAAATTTTTAATTATATTGCCTCAGTAATTAAATCTCCACTCACTATGTGATATCGACTTATCGTATTATAGATGTCTATTGCTGTTATTATCAATACAGTGCCCCACGCTTTCAGAGAATGGCGAGTGACTCTTGGTTATTGTAAGCGTTATACGCTCACCAATATTTACTGATTTAACAAAATTCCAATGGGGCCAACTGCCTCATAGCTCAGTCAAGTTTGGTGGTGAGGGCTGTTCTGTAATAATGAAGGCTGTTTTAAAAAACACTCAGAAATTTCTTGTAAGCAGTACACACTACTGAACCTTTCACACTCTACACCTGAATATATTCAGGCTAAAACATAGAGGGGAACTCTAAAAAAAAAATAATCTGGAATGGGAAGGGTTAGTATTGAACCAATTTTTCTTCATGAGTGCAACTCCCCCATAGCTGAGTCAAGTTCACAGATGATGGCTGTTCCAATGTAATAAATAGGGTCACTACTGTGCTATACAGATATTCCTTGTAAGCTTGGTGCACTCCTCAGTATTCAACTGATTGCTCAGATTTTTTTAACGTGGGTGCAACTCGGATTAGTTCGAAGATGACGGCTGTTCTATTAATTGGGGTCAGCATGGTTGTTTCCAAATTAGAAATTTCTTGTAAGCACAATGTATTCCTTGATATTTGTTTGGTTGCTTTGATTTCTTCACTAAGATGACGGCTGCTCCATAACAATTGGGGTCACCATAGCCACATTTCTATTTAGTGTTTGTTAATTTTTTTACCACAGTTTCAACTCTGGAATACCTCAGACAAAACATATATTGGCAATTAAAAGTTAAGCTATTGCAGTAATTGCTCTGAATTTCTAAAACGTTGATGAGGGTTTTGTTTACTAGTGGGGCGGGAGGTATCAGGGGGGAGGGGGTGGTGGTAATTTTGAAATATACAGGAAAACGTTTTTGGCCTATTCAATCTCTTTATCTTGTATCATGTATATGATCCATCACGCCCTAACCTGGGTTACATTGATACTCCCAAGTTATATCATGATACCATTATTTTTAATAACCCGAGTATGCCATGACAGCAAATCTTATATATAACACTGCATCTTGTGAAAAATGACAGCTTTTAGCAACAGTTTATCATGATATACAGACAAGAAAGTTGTCTTATTGACCACTTAGAAGCACGTAAGCAGAATAGAACCTGTATTTAAATGTATTGTGTGAAAATTTTGTGATGGAATTATATGTGTGGGACAGTAACCCGGGTCGTGGCGTGATCAGGTGATGGATGATTTATATAGCAGTGTTTTCAGATGTCCTATATTTCCTATGCAATGTATTTCCTATACAAATTTAGTAATTTGATTGATCTTCCTTTATTTAATTAATTTATCATTATTTTCTTATATATTATCTTGGACGAGTTTTTTGCAGATCAAAAAAAGAGTATATGTTGTGATCTAGACCGTGATCATCTGTAAACATCATTAATCCGGAAGATGGACATTTTTAATAGGAAAAAGAATTTTTCTAAAATCATGATTCCGAATTATTTAAAAGCACTAGGAGTAGGATAAAAAATAAACTAATTATGTGTTTTGTAATAGACAACATGATTTAAACTGTATATTTATCCTACTATTGTCCTATAAATATAATTCTGCTGTTGAAAAATAAATAAATAAATATTTTATCTGTTGTCATAGGCAGCCGTCTTTCAGAGTGTAGAAAATGCATCCAATCACATTTTGGCTGTAACAACTCACCTTTACTTTCATCCTCGAGCACCTCATATACGTATATTACAGACACTAATGTGTGTGCGACACATAGAGCGAGTGCTGGCATCACTGGCGGAAAAACAGGTCAGAATTTTCTTAAAGCTGATTAAAAAACTTGATTGAAATGTGGTATGATCAATTTCATAACCAATACTGATCAAAATTATATCTGATAGCTAAATTCTCATTAGTTTGTCGACTCGACAAACTTTTAAGCTGGTTTTCCACACAAACGTCTGTCGTTAACTCCCGTTACTATCTGTTCTGTCTGTGCCATGTCAGAAGGCAATATCTGCTCCCTGGTATACTAGGCATTTACTGCTTTTTAACTGGCGTCCCGTCTCTTCCTGCCATAGCGCTGCCAAAAGGACATATTTGTTCACTTGTAAATCAAGTATATACTTCCTTTCCGCTGATGTCACTGCCTCCTTTTGGCTTGCACTGACCCAATGTTGGTCAAATGTTGTGCCATCATCTATGACACTCTTCCAACATTGAACCAACATTGTGTCAGGGTATTGAGTTGCTAGTGTTCCCTGCAAAAATGAGATCTTTAGCCAATGCTGTTTTACAGCTGAGCCATGGTTGTAGACGATGGGCCAGCAGTGAGCTAGCATTGGGTGAACGTTTATCTTGTTAAGGCCTATATACTGGTATGCCAATGCTGGGCTAATGCCGGGCCAGTGTTGTAAACTCTGGGCCACTATCAGGCTAACATTGTGTCAATGACATGAGTTTGCTGATCAGCTGTGACCGCAACCCAGCAGACAAGAGGCATTGACCCAATGTTGTTCTAATGCTGGCCCGCCGTCTTCGACGTCGGCACAACATTAAAACAACATTGGGTCAATGCCTCGTGATAGCTGGGTAGGTGTTCATGAATGCCAGCAGTCTGTAGCGGGAGGGCTAGCCACCTTCTCCTACCCCTCTCTGCCTCACTTGACACAACCGTGTTGTTACGCAATATAACAATTAGTTCTTGGCTAAGATATTTATCTCCAAAAATTGCAAATTTTGTATTATTAAAATTAGATTTTTGGACTTGGCAGTAAAAGGCATTGCACATTGATATAATTTATACACTTCTGGTGTGAAAAATGACCGAATATTGTAATTTATTGCAATGCCTGATCATGTGGTAAGTTAACTCTTTCATTACGACCATCTGACACGAAAAGGGTACAAAGTATGGTGAACTATGCATTTTTATTTATTTATTAAGTTTATTTTGCCTGTGTTTGTGTCCTATTTAGGGGAAATAGGGGTGCTGTGTGTGAGAAACAGTTGACATTTCTGACACCAGTCCTTGTGAATATGTCCAATATAACGTTTGGGGTCCCTAGGTTAGGTAGGCCTACTTTCGTCTTTAAGAAGTGTTCAGATAAAATATATGTTCATGATTAAATATAGTGATTAGACCGTAAAGGGTTTTGATTGGAATAATATTGGCCAAGCGTCGCAGACAGTGGCCCAGCATTACATCAGCATTGGGCCAATGTATCGTGTTATCTGGTGTTTCTGGCGCCTGAGGTAAAGAATACCCAGTGCCTGACTTATAAAGAGTAGGCCTAATTGTGGGATTCCCACAAAAAATAAAACTGGCCCAACATCATCCTATTGCTGCGCCACACTTTGAGCAATATCTTTGTTTTTGACACAACAAGTTAATTTTAGTGGGCCATAGGATTTTTGAAGATAAGGCCCTGCCTGCTGAACTAAAGGGACTGGCTCAGGCTAAAATCATAAAAAAATCAGTGATTCTATTTTGGCTTATTAATATGACCATATAATGTAAACATGACCATAGAATAGAACTGCAAACGTTTTTTTAATTTTTGTGCTGTGCATTTACCAGTTAGGCTAGATATAGAGACGAAATTCCCGTATTTCTTATTTTTGACATGGTAGTGCCGCCAATAAATGCCCATTACGGCGCACACTGTTAAATTGTGAGCTGTGTATCGCTGTATTAGTTTCAGTATTAGTATTCAGCGTTGTTAGAGCAGAGTCAAGGTTCGGCATCCCATGATCCAAAACATAGGCCTATATGCTTACCAATACAATTTAAATGAAGTATGGCAGAAAACGAGCTACTGAAACCAAAATGTAGTTGAAATGTTGCTGATTCCACGAAATATTGGACTGTCACCTGTAACCTGACTGTAACCTCGCCACAAGGTAACCTCGCCACAGGTGATCTCGCCACAGATTTGGTAGCCTCGCCACAGAAGGCTGAGTAACCTTGCCACAGCTTTGGTAACCTCGCCACATGGGGCTAAGTAACCTCGCCACAACTTCGCCACACCTGTTGTATTCGCATTTATCAATGTATTTTCAAAGGGAAATCTCTACCTTGAACGTGGTGTAGATGTCTATATATAGACTTAGACTATATGTGCCCATAAAATCAAAAGCAAAAAAATTCTAAAAAAAATGGACCAATATATAACGAATAATGATAGGCCTACAAATTTATTTTGGACAGCAAATATTGTAGAAAATTTGTTCATTGTGACTAATAATAAAATTATATTAACCCTTAAACCGCTTATTTAAATAATTTAAATTTTCACACACTTGGAGTTGTGTCTCACTACCTTGACCCACAACTTTAAGTGAGAGAAAACAGCTCGTATTTGATTAATTTGTAATTTAAGACTAAGCAATTTACAAATCTTGATGTTTAAATGGCTAATAAAACGGATTAAAGCGACTACAGTCGCGCTTAGCGGTTTAAGGTGAATAGGTGTAGGCCTAGCGGCAACAACAGAGGAAGTTGATGACACTGCCCCAAGAAGAGATCCGACAGCACCCGAGGAAGACAACGAGTAGCACTCAAGCTATGTGATCGACTCCAATAACACTCGATATTGTTGACGCAATTGATTGACACAAGTGATATTAACTCATTTGAGTGCGTGGTGACGTGAAGTCGATTGGGCCTACTTGCAAACGCTGAATGTTAAACCTTTTTTTCTTCTTCCGGTTTTAATAATAGCATAACCGCCAATATGAATCTTTGATATTTCTATCAGCATGAACACCTGATGAACGTTTAATATGGAATTTGAAATAATAATGGGTTACATGCCCCATCGTTTAAGGCCAATGCCCCCCCCCCCCTCCAAAAAATATCATGGGCCCCTTGGCCCCCTTTTCCATTTTATAAATCGGGCACTGAATATGTAGTAGTACCAATCTCATACATATAATTTTAACTATTTATATTGCCGTATATTAACCGTCTGCGTCCCTATGTTTGGGCTATATTCAAGTTAAGCTAAACGTAGATTTTAACCTACGGTAAGTCTATGCTAAAAACACAAATAGTAGGCCTAATTTATGTTCTTGTATTATAAACCCTATCGATGGAAGCTGATATTCAACATCACATCGTAATAAAGGCTTAAATATCACGCTAATAGGGATCTAATTAGAAGTTACTAAAATGTGTGGTACCAAAGCCATAACTTTATTTTGAATTGAATTTACAAATAATATTATTAATAAATGATGTTCCTTTAATGCTGGGTAAACGATGTAGAGGGCGGCACAACAATAAACTAAATATCCAGTTATCCCTGGTTTATTGCTAGTCCACCGTCTGCACTGCTGGCCCAACATTAAACTAACATTAAGTCGATGTAGCTTCTGTGGAAAGTATAGCGTATATAGCCAGTGTAATATATTATGAGATTATGCTTTGTACGCTTCGCGTTGACTACTACAATGAGGCAATACCGCTGGAGTACAATCACACGTGTCTTGCTATAGAGTTAACTCTATATTCAGATATTTAGTCTGGCTAAACTTCTGAAATTCGAAACCTTTGAGTGTTGATCCACTGTTCGCCGTATCGTATTTGCTGGGATGCACCTAAAAGTATGCATACTTTAGAAGTGGATATATGTATATTAAAAACATGCCTCGAAGTAATAATATGTAGGGCTATAAAGTGTCTATAAAGCAGCTGGGCCAATAGTGTTTTTTTTTAATGACACAGCATCATAGTTGAATTCACGCTTTCCCATTCGTTGATTGTTTTCTACCAATTACTGGCCAACCGTCAATGATGAAGACGAGGACCAGCCGTGCATGTGGATTATAAAACTTTAAAATATATATTTTTCATTTTTGCAATAAATGAAAATCAAGGTGGAACAGGGAACACTATTATGGCAGAACCAGAGTAAAAACATACCTGTCAATTATAACAGGTAAGGGATAGCAATGACATGACCAATATATATTATGCACATGTTGATATGTTGTGCAGAATAATATATGAAAAATGTTGGGCAGCGCCCCTGACGGTGAACCAATATTAAATCCACAGGTAATGTGTTTGTATAAATGTAATAACAATACCGAAGGACGGGTGGGGGGGGGGGGGGGTTTGGTGCCTGCTAGGAAAGTCAGAGATCGCGGACTCGTCTCCTGCTCTGGCATTCAAGCTTCAAAGAGAAACAAAATGTTTCCTCTCTGTTCATTTATAAATATTGAATATTGTGGGCAGCCTCCGTGACCGAGAGTTAGTGTGCTCGGCCGTAGACCAACAGGGCTCAATTTCGAATCCTGTGTCTGGAGGGCAGTGACACCTCATTCATCTCACCATCCTCAGGTTCTCCTTACCCAGTTTAGCCTATATGTGTACAAATGTGGTTTAGAACCCCATTTATTTCATTTCATAGCATTTGATACAGCCAACTAACACCTGACTCAACGTTGGCCTGACAACATTACAGCAACATTTCAGCAAAGATCGTGTGAGTTGAGAAAGCCTTCATGGGTCTTTATTCTTAGGTCTACTGTGTGTATTGTGATTTCCATAATTGGCATTACGTAAGGGGGTGCAGTGAAAGTGCATTACGTCCACATGTGATAATGATGGATTAGGGCTACTGTATATTTCATGACTGAGTGAAAATTGAAGATTTCGTGAAAATTCCTGGCTAACTGGGGCGTTATAAAAGTCCCAGAAGAAGTAATAATTTCATTTTTGTAATATTAACATTGTAGTCCTGTGAAATGATTCTTTGTCAAGCATATTTCATTAGGTGCAGTGCTTCAGAACGTGTGTAAAATCAGCAAAATGTATTATGGGAACCGAACATAATAATATAAATGCCAATGAGTGATATAAAGGATATACATCTTTTCATGATAATGCATCTTAGAGTATAGTTATACATTCCCTGACACATTTATAGCTGATTTTTTGCAATGCTGTTGACAAACGTCAAGGCCCCTGGGCCTCTTGTTATAATTCATTTTATAGTTGTTGTATTTTTGGATAAATGACAATCTAGCCTTATTAGTATACATGTATATCATAATTATAATAGTCCACACTGGCATATCTATCTACTGTAAGCTGAAATATACAACCACTAGAAATGATTAGGTGTGTTAACATTGTCATTTCAATTGAATTTAGAATTGAATTTAGAATTACAGTATCTTTGCTTTGAAAAATCATGGAATATCATAGATTTTGAAAAAAGGATGATGTGCAGAAACACTGATACAGAATAATTATGCTTGGCATCCATGACTGGCAAAGAACCTACCTACATGTATACTTCTGTGCCACCTTATTTAAAACTACTAAAAAATGTGTTGTCTGTACTTTTACTACTGCCATCAAGCTAAATCAATTACATTTAAATTTCAGTATAAGTTTTGCCATGACCTGTTGTCTTGTAATTGCAGATCATACCAGCAGTAGTATTTTGTGGTGACTTCAACAGTTATCCTGAGGGAGGTGTTCATAATATTTTGAATGATCAGCAAATTTCTGCTCACCATGCAGACTGGTATTGCTGTAAGTGTATTCAGCGTGTCAATGGTTATGGGTTTTTCTATCAATAGTATGTATTCACCTATTAACCTTAGAGTACTGAGCTATTCAATCTAAATTTTCAGTCACTTGAAGTTATGTCTCGATACCGCGACACACAAGTGACTGAAAATTTATATGATTTGTGAAATTTAAGTCCTAACATATATCAGTGTTTCAAGATTGAAGGCATATTTTACTTTAAAAAAACCGGTTGTACAGGTGCTTATAAAAAAAGAGAATGTCTACTGTAGTCGACATCAGTGTTCTAAGGGTTAATAGTACACTAATCTATTAGGGTGTGAACCAGATTTTCTAATTATAGATATCTTACAGGACTTTATTACTTTAGTATACTGTATTTACCTTTTTCAAGTTAACCACAAAACCCACGCTATGCTGGGTTTAGGTTCCACACTATATTTGTTTTAACTGATTATCATTATTATATTTTGCCTTTATAATATATTACATTAAACCTAAGTACTATAAGTCCAACTGTACCAGAGGTTTGATAGTGAAAAACTAGCAGTTCCAATCAAATTTGTGTCATTTTTTCTATGTTCTTGCTGTAGGCCTACTGTCCATATAATGTGAGAAATATTTAAGTATATTCTAACACAAGCGAAATAATTCAGTTTTTTATTGTACTGAGTATACATGGTATATGTTTTTCAATTAAAGTTTCAATCGAAAAAGGACTATTTTTCTCGCTGGTGCACTTGTCATTTAAAACCTGCACACTACTCATTTTTTCAGCAATTTTCACTTCTGTTGGTGATAATTTTTTTATTATTATTAAATGTAGTAGACATGCTGCTTCTGAGACACTGTACTGATGCAAGCGATGCGCCACCTGTTGTATGTTGACTAAAACACAACATAAAACATTTAAGAACTGCCGTTTTTGTTGCTTTTTACACATATTTGTTTAATTAGTGGCCGCAATCAAAAACATGCACCACTTTTTAAATTTTCTCTGCCGAGAAACATGGTTCCTTTTTGGCCTTATACTCGTACAAAATGGAATATTGTAGAAAATTTCATGAAATAATAACTTTAGGTTGATTAATTACCAATTAATTAACAACATCACATACTTCAAAATCTAACATGGAAACAAATTTAGCCTCCAAAGCAACACCGTTCATTCCATTTTGAAGGTACGTAGAGGCCACTGTCAATCAGCCAACTGAAAAACGATTATCAGTTATATTTCACAAAAAACTGGCCTTGAAAGTAACTTATATTACAACAGTATCTTCAGATCGAACATCGTAATGTTATAATTCTAATTATTTGTATTGCTTTTACAAAGTTTCCATCTGCAGACTGCTGTTAATCGAACAGTCAGCAGAAAAATGATTACCCGGTATCATTTATATTCACAAACATGTTTTTGAGAAGGGGCGATATTTCTTTTGTGTGATAATACCCCCTCCCTCTGTTATATTACAAACTAAATTCCTCAATTAATATTTGTAAGTTTTATTCTTTTAGTGCTGTTTATTGTTGTGATTATTATTTGTATTATTCTTCAAACAATCATACGACATTAAACGCCATACAGTTGCCAATAATCGGTCGGAGATGGTAAACATAATGTGAAATAAATATGTTGCGTGTCTATATCTCTACTACATATTTCTGTAACATTACTCCAAACTTTTATTTTTAAATTTCCATGTGCATTTTTTTCACAGGTGGAAAAGAAGAATACATTGAGGGCATGGAATTTTCCCACAGTCTTACTTTATCCAATGCTTGTGGTTTCCCTCGATACACAAACTTTGTGACAGGATTTAGTGGCTGCTTGGACTATATATACACAGACCCAACAAAACTCAAAGTTGAAAAAGTAATTCCTATGCCGACTCATGAAGAAGTAACAAAGTATACTGCACTACCAAATGCTGTGTTTCCATCTGATCACATTGCTGTAGTTTGTGATTTAGGATTTTTAAATTCTAATTCGTAAAATGTTTTTTATTTGTTTAGTACCATTTACCATTTGAATAAATTGTAACTGGTAAATATGTAAAGTATACTTCACACTGTATATATATATATATATTTACCGGTAATCATATTTATCAATCGTCCACCTAAAGGCCATGACCCTCCTTGAGCCAGATGCAGGTTACTTCATCGTACTTACTTACATGTAGAACCTACTATGAGCAGCCACCCTTGGGGCACTTGAAAATTTGACTTTCAAGGCAAGTACATGTATACGCATGCCATTTCTATTTCATGCTAAGCGACCAATGATGTTCTATTGTAAATAAGTAAACCAAGTACAGTAGAACCCCCTATTAGCAGCCACCCTCGGGTCACTTAAAAATTGGACTTTCAAGGCAGGTGGCTTCCCATATGAGGTTCATTTGTATATGAAATGTATTTTGGGGGAATTATAAAATGGCCTCCCATTGGTGGTTAGCTGCCCATAAGTGTGGCTGCTCATAGCAGGTTTCACTTTACTATATCTATAGGGGCTTTAGTCCGAAATAAAATCTGCATGCCCTATTCTGACCTTCATTTATCGTTTAGTATTTTGTAAAACCTGATATTCCGGAAAAATATTATTGATCTGTGCCACACAGCTAAACATGCTAAATAAATAAATGAATAAGGGTTTGTAAATCTCCAGTATATGATGAAACTCTCAACATTGTTCAGACCTGTAGGATTCTTGTTTGTATTATGCAATGTCTGTTGCATGCTACTGTTTATTAAAAGAAATGTTTATAAAAAACATATTTTATTTTATTTTTTATTTATTATGCACCACAAACAAATACACTAGCTAATACAAAAACACAGTTTGATGTACTATAAGCTTTTCGTGTAAACAATCATTTTAATGCCATTTGTCCTAAATATTCATAACATTGTATCAGTAAATATTAAATAATTTAAACTTAACTTCAATTATTAATTGATCATATAACTGTGCATGAAAATTATGTCTCAGTATCATGTATAGTAATATCAACTTTTCTTCAACATTTATCAAGAATAACAAGTAGTCGTAAGTGTTTTGTCAGGTACCAGACTGTATAGATATACTATAAATGTTTGGTAATAATGCTTTGCATACAATCTGATTTTTGGAAAATTAAACATATAGTATATACGGCCACACTTTGGTTTTTGAATGCAATACAATAACTCAAGATTCAAAATCCAGTAGACCATACCTATCATGTGTAACAATGCTTATGATTAGGAACTTCATTACAGCTATACATTTAATAATTTAAATACTCTATTGTATAACATTGGTACTACTGATTATGGAAAATAATAATTGCTCATCATGTAATATTCTCCTTTGAAAAATAGCAATATGAAAATATTTCAGACAGAACGTTCGTTTAGTGTGTAAAAATTATTTCTGCACAAGTTGAGCTTACATTAGATGTTTTACTAAGGATTTTGACATTAAAGTCATTCCACAAAATGTATAAGACCACTGTGTATAAAATCTACAGTTCACAGCAGGTGCAATATGACAACCTAACTAGAAAAAAGAACAGAAGAGGCAGAATAGGTCTTGGTTAAAATATGTTGAACACAATCTTCTACATGTACATACTTCTATATTGGAAGTATACTTATACAGTAGAACCTGCCATGAGCAGCCACCGTTGCGACACAGGCAAAGTGGCCTTTAACGCAAGTGGCTGAACATAGAAGGTTCATTTGTATACAAAATGCCATTTTGCAGAATGGCCAAGTGGCCTCCCATAGGAGGTTGGCTGCTCATAAGAGAGACTGATCATAGCAGTTTCTATTAATAATAATAGCAAATTTTGTGAGGACTTTTTTGAATGTAAGATTATTCTTAAAGTGTAAAATAAAATATTTTTATGATGGTCAAAATCCATCATGGTTGCCACTAATTATAAACTTTTATTAACCTTTGTGCTGCTAATTTTTTTGTTTCTACTTTTCTTTCATTTGCAGCTACAATTGCTAGTCACACAATTTCCACCATTAAATTACGAAAAAATACATTTTATTTATGAGAATAAACATTTCACAAATTGAATTATTTGATGAGCTGAACATCTATCGGAAACATTTTTTCTTATTTCAGTGGCATTTTATTTAGATTGGAACATGCTTGAAACCGTATATGTACAGTTTTACCAGGACAAGGGTTGAACTTCTTTTTAATTTTTTTTTTTTAAACATTTTTTCATTAAGGATTACAAACAGCTTTTTGAATTATGATAACCAGAATAGCTGAATACATGTATCGATATAAATGTTTTAATTACAATATCTCAACATAACAAGATATTCTCTGCTGTAATAATTCGAACATATTGTCATTATACTCTAACAATATTTTGTCTTGTTACCAATATTGGAGGAAGTAAGGATGAATTAGTATTCCGAATTAACAATTGCAAACTTTCTGTGAAAATTGGAGAGTTAGTGTTTCTTAGGTAATTCCACCAAAGCTTTTTCTGTTGCTGTAAGAACGAGATCTGAATGTTCTGTACACCACACAGCCATTCTCTCTTCTCCAAGCTGAGATCTTAGCTGATTTCTTTTTGCATTTGATTTGCTGACTTCTTGATTCATTCTGGAGAAGTGAAAAGTAAATATAATTTATCAATACCTGTATATATAAAAAATAATATTAATTGAAGGCTAATTTATTTAAATGTCTCATGATATAACATTGTTCCAGGACAAATTGCAAACTGCTACATAATCATGATAATTGCTTTGGTCAGGAATAATCAATTAAATCTGAAATTATTGTTCATCATTATACAGTTATAGGTAATATCAAGAATTTATAACTGTATTATATATTCTTGGCAATATGTATACCTGTTAGATTCTGCTATCGCCCTCTCAAAAAAACTGTTTGTTCTATCAGGTTGGCTATGCTCTTCACCTTCTTTAGCTTTTTCTTCAGCCTGAAAAGTAAAAAAAAAATTAGTTCTGATAGTTACTTTTGAAGGTTTACTACAAAGTTAGGGTTGGCTAGTTTGGGTGAACTCTTATCATCTGGTAGTCAATCCTTCATTGATTATATCTTGCACTGTATATGCAATCGTTGTTCATTTGAGTGTGATATGGGAAAAAAAGGTGTGAGCCTTTACAGGCTTTAGTCAAACACTTTATAATTGTAGAACAAGTGCTGTATGTTCCCAGAATCCCCTTATCACATGAAAAATGAACAACGTTTCTTTTTCTTACACAATGAGGTCACACATGACATAACTGGTGTACATTTCAAACTACTAAAGTGCAATATGCATGATATGGGCTAATATTCTAATTATTGACAACCATGTCAAAAATTAGAAATACGGGAATTTCGTCTAGTCTATGGACATGTTTACATCATATGGTCATATTAAGAAGCCAAAATCAACGATTTTTTGCTGATTTTGGCCTGGTCCAGTCCCTTTAAACTTTTATTTTGCGAAACCAATTCTACCGGCAAATAATACTCTGTGGCAAGAGTGATTGCTGTATCAGAAGGGAAATAAAAATAAATAAAAATAGAGTAGACGTCTAAGTCACCAAGTGTAGCCGTAGGCCAGCCGCCAGGGATAGGGCCGGGCCCACCCCAGCTGGCCCAGACCAGAACTGGCCCAGACCTGCCATGGCCCAGCCCTATATTCTGTCCGACGCTGGAGGATGGTCCAAAATGAAAGTTAGCTTTTCGGTATCCAGTCAGTCAATTCTCATTGATTATATCTTGCGCTGTATATGGGCAAAGCCCGCGACTTCGTGTGACCCCAGCAGTGTTTTCGTTTGTAGTGACCTCCACTTTTGTTTAATTAGTTTTATCATTTAATTCATGCATAGACCTTTCAGAAAATGTATAGTTATTCATAGCCTAGACAAGAAAAAATGTGCCTTTGACCACTGGAATGCCATAAAAATGACATTTTCCTTGCTGTGTGATGAATATGTAGTCTAAGGTAACTATGTGAGAAGACATAAACAAATTATGATATACTAACAGTGCTACTTTTGCAATAATCAATAGAAACAAGCAGGTGCTATTTATTTTTTAAGAAAACAGATTACGTTACATGGACTCTGAAGATATAGTGATATGCACACTTAACAACAAATGGCCCTCTAGTTAATCACTAGGTATGTCTACAAGCTGCAAGTAAAAAATTAGCCTGGCCACTGAACCCAGCTTTACAATTGTGCAAAAAGCAAAAAAAATACAGAATACGTTACACAAAATACGTTACCTTTTGTAACGTATTTTGGTAACGTATTTTGGTAACATATTTTGCTCTTCACTAAAAAATGTGGTATTAGTGCGTTATGTTTCGTAACAAAAGTACAAAACACTCACACTTTGTATAATACAACTATTTACTGGATATAGTGACATTTAATATCATTAAATTATCATAACATGAATTTTTTGTTAGTTATGTAACATATTTTAGTAACGTATTTTGCATTTTTATTCGAAATATTAACCAACAGGCACGAAAAGACAGAAACTCAGTATTTATCGTTATAAAAAATTTTTAAAATGTGCTTAGACAAAAAAACACATCGATTATTCTATGTATCAGTGTGTAATAACTTTCATTATACACACAAATACAGAATACGTTACTTTTAATTCTGCTAATGATTTTGCGCCTGGTGTAGTATGGTGCAAAAGTCGATACAATAAGTCTGGTAACAATGACACACACAATTTATTTTATTGCCTAGGTTAATTTTAAACAATATTGCATGGTTATCGAACATGTAAACACTACTGTCCTTATTAGGAAAAAGATAAAAGAAAAAAACACTGATATTTTGAAAAACCTTTAGGCCTATATCTCATATACTGCAATGTATAAAGACCATTTACACTTAGCAACATTGAAGTTACATTAATATATTTCATTTTGCATGTTTTTATTTTGTAGGCCTATAGTATTTCTACAGAAATGCTCAATACATATCAGATATTTTGGGAAATGTTTAAACTTGTTTAAAAATGTAACGTATTCTGTTTGTGTTTTTTTGTGCTTTTAATTGGTCATTTGAAAAAAATGATTAAAATTTGAATTTTAGACTTGGTTTAAGTTGGTAGGCCTAGACCCTATCTCAATTTTTTAGGACAAGAAATAATTATTTCAATATTTTAAAATAAAGTTGCAAAAAGAGGTCTATACCAGGATTCACATTCACCGTGGTGGATGAATTTCGCCGATTTCTCCGTCAATTCTCAATCAATTTTCATGAAATTTTACACACACTATTTTCCATTCATGTCGTGACTACCCTGAAAGTTTCGCGGAGTTTTGATAAGTATTTAAAAAGTTAGACCATTTGACATGTAGTAAATAAATAAAAATGTTGCCCTCTATAAAGCCATTAGCTTCGTCTCAGAATTGTATTACATGTCAAATGGTCTAACTTGTACAATACTTATCAAAACTTCGCGAAATTTTCAGGGCAGTCACGACATGAATGTCAGAATGGTCCATTGAATGGAAAATAGTGTGTGTAAAATTTCATGAAAATTGGTTGAGAATTGACTGAGAAATCCGCGAAATTCAATAATCCTGGTTGCTGAATTTAATGTGAATCCGACTATAGTGAGAAGTTGATTTTTTGATATGTAGCTTGTGGAAAAGTCTCGAAGTCGCGGGCTTTGCCCATATGCACTTAGGCCTACTACAAGGCTAAAATATAGGCCCAGCGGCGCGCCAGGCCCGGGCCGGGTTCTACAATTTTTGTGCTCTCGCAATCTCAATCTGTCAAATAGTCTACTGACCATTTGTATCGTATGTTGTTCCATTATAAATTCGTGTAAGCTATTTCCACTCGAAGCCATTTCTTGTGTATTATTGGGAAGGTTTGAATTGTTTTCCCCGCCTGACAAGCGTTTGTTTTCCTCCTGGTCCGCCATTTGTAAACAAACACGAAAACGAGGTGACAGCTACATACAGAGCTAAACTCTAGATCTGTACGAAACTGTGGCAAGTGCTCTTCACTGGAGTTTTATCCTTTTAATTACACCTTTACTCTTTTGTTGTCAGTATTGTTCAGTTATAAGGTCTTCATTTTATTATTCACACTTTTTTTTAACACTTAGTCTCATACAAGTCATAGCATGCGATTTCCAACGGCAGGCATGAAACATGTGAAAGGGGAGGGTGTTGACTGTTGTCAGTGTTGACGCCTGGCCATTTCAGGCATTTGCCTGACTGTCGGAGAGGGGGTGTTCACCGCTGAGGCCTGAGCCCACGGGCACTGGCTTGTTAGCACTGGTTAGGGTTTTGCGCAGTACGCTCCCTGTCGTGTCTGTTGCCTAGAGACGCCGACGCACTTGGACAGTGTGTTGGCAGGGTTTGCTTGTCTTGTGCTAACATTAAACACGCACACCTCTTTGCATGCGGAAAACTCATTCACTTTCTAGCTGTTAATATTTAATCAAGTATTATCGCTTTGTAAACAGCTCATCATCATGTACGAAGACACTTCAAGTAGCGGTGGCGAGCCCAAGGGCTCTTTCGAAATTTTTAAAGCTGAAGGCGATGTCCTTTTCAAACAACAAGAATACAAAAAAGCTCTGAAAAGCTATGTCAAGGTATGCCTACAGTTCTTATGCAGTTATGGCTATGCCACATGCCATGGGCATGGGTATCCTAGCAGGCTAGGATTAGGCCAAACGGTTAGGCCTAGCCTCCCTAGGTCAACGAGTAACGTTAGGTCCAGGAGTATCGTTAGTCAGTAGGAGGCTAGTGTCATGCATCCCACTAAAAATCTAATTTAATAAACCCCTTAACTTCACTTTTCACTGTTAATAAACCCCTTAACTTCACTGTTACAGTTAGGCCTAGATTTAGCTTCTGTCCACCGGGGATCACCCCTGTAGCTGTATTCAGAATTTCTGTAAATTTAAGAGTTTGGGCTGAATACAAATCACACTGAAACATCTTCATTTTCTTCAAAAAAGTTAAGATCCATTAGGCCCTATCTAACCCTTCAAGGACCAACAGTCTAACTTTGTTATATCGCGAGTTTAAAGAACAATCTGAAAACAGCTATTGACATGATTATTAGCACTTTAAGGGCATGAAGGATTGATTTAGTACAGTCTTAATTCTCTTTTTGATGTTTTAATTTGGCTATACTTTGAGCCAATCACATTGACATTGTTTTTGACATGTTGGGCCAGCGTAACCGTGGATGTCCAGATTATGTAAGCCTAGACCTACTCGACTTGGATCAAAATATAAATTTGCCATTGCGCTTCCAAAGAGTTTCCCTTTTCAGCTTTTAATATTTAATAAAAAATATCAGAACTTAATTGGAAGGCTGTATGAGCATCTATTTTAAAACTATTCTTGAAAGATATATAAATGATCAAGACAGTCTACAACTGTAGGCTACGTTAGATTATAATTGATACAGTAGAGCTAGACTTGACAAGACAAGGGGCCACAAGGGTTAAAACTCTAGTGCACTCCATGTATATTTATTAGGTCAAAGGTTGTTGCTCTCCATATAACCCATGTAGGCCTACACATTACATGCATTATAAGCATACATGTACCATACTGTCAGCACAGTGTGGTACCATGCATGCACTATCAATGATGTTTGCCTATATAGCCTGCCGTTGCTATCCAACCCACTAATATTTGTTGTAGTGTTGGAGGTACACACCCGGAATAGTGTATAGGATTTATACCAAAATATTATATAGGGGAGTTTGATTTGAAATTTTAAACATACAGTTCAAGGCTTTGCAGTCTCTTGTTATCAAACATCTCTAAATCATTTCTGAGGAAATATTTATTAATCATGCCTCAAGGCAAAAGTAAAGGACACTCACAAAACATGCCACCGGGCCACAGCAGACGGAATCGTAGATCTAGTGATACAGATTCAGAGAAGAAGGAAGGTGGATCCTTTGAAGTTTGTCAGTCTGGTGCTGTTACTTTTCATCATGCAGGCCAATATCGTAAAGCTATTGAATCTTATTCCAAGGTATAGCATGGATTGTATCACAATCTAAAATATTTTAAGACTGTTAAGGAATTGCTGCATTTACATGTAATATCAGACAATGTATGATTTGTGAATTGAATATATATTTGTTGTTTTGTTTGAAGGCTTGCATCTATATAAATAGTCATTTCAAAGTTAATAAAAAAATTGAACAGTTTAATGATAATTATAGATACCTTGTTCAACATTGGATAAGCAGCTAGATTGGGAATATTTTGGTGGTTCATTCGATTAACCCTTTAAATCCTGAATTCACTATTGTAATCTTCATCTACTACAAGCCGTGAATTGTAGTCGCAATTCGTGATTTGTAGTGGATAAGTGGGTGAAAAATTGAAAAAAAATATTGTTATTATCAAAACAGTTCCATGAAAATTTTCGTTCTAAAACCCCTAGGTGTAGGGAAATAATGTTGGTGTATTTTCAGAGATGTGAAAATGATGCTTTGATGCATCGTGAGGGTTTTAAGGGTTTAAGGCTGATCACATTTTAGATAAATTGCATTTTTAGATATTGTATCGAGTTGTGGTTTTAAGAATGTTGTCCTATATAATGACATTTGTTGTATGGGGATTGGGGTACAACAGCAACAGTTTTTATTTTTTTATTGCTTTGAATATCTAAGCATCATGCTTATGATTACCCTATGTATTACTGAACTTTCATTTGAAGTGCCCATTTTTACATAGTTTGTCTGGAAAAAAATGTCACAATTTAAGTAAATTGGATGAAAAATAATGAATAACTTTTAGCCAAATATTATTGTTTAGCTAATTTTATGTTGACTATATCTGGACAGGTGCCTAAACATGTTAAATGCATATAATGACAAGAGTTTAAATACTTGTAGGCTGTCTGTAATGCACACTCCATGTGAATGACCCATATTTCATTATAGTTACACCAGAAAAACTTAGAGAGATGTATTTCTGGTACATACATGAATTCCTTGTTTTGAGTAGTTATCAGTTTAAAATCAAACATTAAATTACTCCCTTTGCAAAACATACACTTTGTCTATTAGCTAAAAGTTATCCATCATAACATCATCCTAATGAATGAAATGTTGAAAAGATCTTTTTCACTACAAAGTGACTTCACCTCTAATTTACAGGCCTTGGATCTGAAACCAGGTGATAAGAACTGTTTGGTGGCTCGTTCACAGTGCTTCTTACAGCTTGGAGATGCAGACAAGGCACTTCTTGATGCTAATGAAACCCTTGAGGAGGATCCTAATTTTATCAAGGTAGGCTACTTTGGCTGGAATAGATACTTTAATTTTTTCCAAAATTTACTTCATTTTTTTAACTTTTCAACTTAATATTAAATTGATCACCATTATTCAATACTACCTAGAATAAATAATAACATTTATAATTCTTTAAATAATAAATCATAAATTTTAGTAACTGAATAATATAGGTAACCATTTTGTCTGTGAAATATTTAATGATGTACGTACAGCTATGTGTGCAACTGCCCTTCTAGAACTGTTTTTAATTTTTTAGATTAGCATGGCTTTATGTTCATCAAATAACTTTTTTATTAGATTTATTTTCCTGTTTATTTTAGGGTCTTCTTCAAAAGGCAGAAGCACTATACCTTAAAGGTGATTTTGAGATGGCACTTGTATTCTATCATCGAGGTAATAAATTGCGTCCTGAAGTTGAAGGATTTCGGCTAGGTATACAAAAATGTCAGGAAGCAATTAATAACAGCATAGGAGGTATGTTTTTAAAACTATTCAAGTCATATAGTTTATGATAATAACACACTAGATAATATTTTGAGAGATATTTAAATATTTCTCCCGATTTTGAGCATAAATCCGGACTTGTCAGTCATGAAAGAATAATTAATATTTAACTTTAATATTTTAAAATGTCGGAAGCTGAAAGTCGTCCACAATTTATTACCTGCTATCCAATGTGATATCATGTTTTTACACTTTGTTTAACATTACAGTTGTACCATGTACAATACATATTTTGATATTTTTTAATAGTTTTTTTTGAGAAATTTAACTCTAGAGAATCTTCTGTTTACCTCCAAGATGATGCCGGTATCAGACTAGAGGCCAAAGGTGATTTGACATATTTTCATGAAGAACAGCAGACACAGCAGGTGAAATAGTATATTATTATTTTTCATACCTTTTTCATTTTAACAATCCCTCAACATTATTCATATATTGCACAGTGTGGTTAGAAAGGCACACGTACACCTCTCTCATCACTTAATCACCGCTTGCATGCTGAACCTTATAGTCAACTTTATAACTCCTGCCCTGTCCTTTTTGACTGCGATTCACAAAATTAAATAATTAAATTGATATCTTCAAATAATAAATTACCATAACCCACAATATCAAATTGTTTAATTTGAGACCAAAATTTAATATAAATTTTGCAATCCAGAGAACCATTATTTGATAGGCTAATAAGAGGGATTAAACCAGATAATAGTCGTGAGTGGTGCTCAAAGGGTTAGTATTTGTCATTATTTTTTCAGCTTTTGCATAAACCAACAAAAGAACACAATGAAACTTAATTTCTTAAAATAGTGTTTAATGTAGCAAGATTAAGGATTTTTTATTTGAAATTTTTTAGGTCATCATTATTTTAATATTTAAGTAAATTGGTATTCTAAATTATCTTTATCCATTGTGTTAGATTTAGATAATTATTGTTTGTTATGTATTTTCAAAGAGCAGGAAGTTGTCATCATCAATTACTGATACATGGGAAGAGGTATAATACTGGCTCAAACTGTTCTGAACTCGCCAGTACATTTACGTTACCACTACTACACAATCTGATTTTTCAGTTCCATGCTGTTTTGTAAAGGATGCCAAACAATGATTGCCCCCTCCCCCTCCCAAGTAAAATAAACATGATAAGGTAAAAATAAAAGAACTGATATTAGGTGGCACATTTTATTGTGGATTTACACTCACAACAATTTTTTCTTTTCATTGTCATTTGACACAGTAGCGCATGTGTTAATTCTTGCGAGAATGAGATGTCCTTCAGCCTACAACCGTATTTGTCCGGGGAGGGGGGGGGGGGGTATTTTTTTGCCTCCCCTTATTTATATCCAGTGTTTGACTGACATGAAATATTATCAATATCTGACGACTGGTTAAATGACGACTGATTGAATAACATATGTCAGGATAACTTTGGAAAGGTTACATTATTTTTGCCAAATGGTAATCAGGTAATGGTTTGTGTGATATTTGAAGCTATCAATCTTGAACAGATGATTGCAGACTAGAGTTATGACATTCCTTTTCTGCGCCACAATGTCGCTTGGAACTTTCACAGCTTTAATGACTCTCTAAACAGGTATGATTGATAGTTAATATAATCAATATTATTTTTCACCTATGTTCTTCCAGCAGAAGCATAATCAGTACGCAAGGACAGGGAAATTATTTAAAAAAGCGAATTAGAACTATGATTTGGGGAAATACAGTGGGAACACAGGGATTTTTTTTTGATGGTGCCTTTGCAGAAAATGTGAGCTGCTATTTCAAAACACCAGCACAGATGATAGACTGATGCATTTTCGTCAATTTGTGTTTTTGCTTTAATTAATCAGGTTCATTAAAAAATGTATCAATAATATATTTTTACTCCCGCAAACTTTGAATGTACGCATGCAATTTGCTTTGCTTTAGGAGGCGTTCACATAGCTTCAGTGCATGCATGGGGCCTCTTTTTGATATCTAACACAGGGAAAAATTTACATTTTATATTCTGTGGGTACCCTAATAATGTAGAAAACACATTGAAAAGTAGGGATTATGACCTCAGAGCATACTTTTGTAGGCAATACTGTATGTATTGGTGAGTTCAGAGCAACTTGTGCTTCACCTTTTGGTTATAATTTAGTAGGAATATTTTGTGTGATATATAGCCAACCCTTTGCTGGCCTAGCTACGTATAGCAAGCCTTTAATAGCTGAATTTTTGAATCACAATTATATATCTCTTGGTCATATATGGGTTTGCTAGTAATGCAATTTCCATCTTAAAAATGAAATATATTTTAATAATAAATAAACAGGCATTTTTTAATTTGTACTGTCTCCTTGAGAGATAATTAACCACCACATTGTATGTCATTAACTTTAAAATAACCTATTGCTCAGCTGAACACCAGTTTGAGAACATATATTATTATGTATGTAGACAGTCGAAGCATTTTAGAATGACAGGGCCAGCAAATGGTTTATATGCTGTTTGTTTATGAGAATACTTGTAGTATATTTGGAAATGGCTAAGTGCTATTTATGTGGCTGCATGTTGTGTGTATTGATTGTACATGAGTTATATCCAGTGTATATATTAGTGTAAATTGCATGCATTTATGCTCTTTTTTTCATTGTGCTTGGTAAAGGGAAACATAGTGAATATTATACATACCAGTTTTTTAAAATTTGTTCTAAATATAAACCACATCACCACTTTACATTCATTAACTAACAATCTGTTAAAATTATAATATGCACAAAATACAAAACATGTGCATGTGTATTCATCTTTTTTGTCCGTTAATCTAAATCTATGTTATTTTTTCAACAGTCTAATTTTCTTGAAGAAAATGCCAAATCACTGTTGGTGAGAGCTAGAGATAAGAAATGATTTTGATCAGTGGGGGAAAGATGACATATGTTTTGCACAGGTGTTAGATACGCACCTTTATGTTTCATCTCTTCAAGAAAAAAATCAAATGTACATAAATTTATACCATTGACAATGTATGAAAATTTGATAAGACCCACAAATTAGTAAAAAAAAATAGCCAACTCTAAAAAACGTTTCTCTTTCATATATGATGTTTCTACAGCTATAAAGAGTGATATCATGATGTGTTTCCTATCAGAAATAATTGCTATATTTATTCAGAAACCCCCTTCTAAGCAATTCATGAAAGGTTAAAGTTAAGTGTTCTTCGTGTTAATTTAAGCCAGGCCTCGAAATAATGCCATTCCGCCACTCTGGTGATGCTAAAAATGTGTAGGAATGGCAAATTCTTGTTAGCAGCCCTTACGGTGAATTGGCAAAATTTGTGGGTTTCCATGTATTATGGCTATTTAGGAATGGCAGTTTCCTTATTTTGCTAGTCCTATAGATTGGCATTCCCTCAAAGTTTATTTCTACCCCTTCACACGTTCAGGTAAAGACACGTGTTAATCCCTATATACATGCTTAATGAAATTAAATTATTTACTTCACAAAAATGTTTTGTAAATTTAAAATTTGCACGCAATGGCATCTTTCCCCAACTGTTTGTTTTTTGCACAGATAATGTAATATTCTTTTGAAAAATGTGTAAAAATTGATGATTATTTAGAGAAATCATATATATTGAGAGAATATTGGAAATTTTAATTTAAATGATAATTGTACTAGGCTAGTGTTATGTTACAATATAACTATGTGGTTTGTAGTCAAAGCTTTTACCTCATCTTTGACCGATAAAGGTTGGGTAGCTTTTGTCTTGGTTGTTATTATCATGAAAAAAGGATAGTCAAATAATTAAATTGTAATAAACCATTTGACAGTATTTTTATAATAAATCTGGGGATGTTCAATAAATTTAGTTTATGATTTTTTGTAAAGCAATGTCCACCACCCATCATAAAATTACTAATGCTTGTATTTCTGGCTCACCTGTATGCATGTACTCTATTTGAATTTAGATTCAGGATCAACAGTGTTAATGGATAGACTATCTTGAATTGTATTAAATCTTTTATACTATATGTTGCTGTCATAAATACAATGGTATATAAAGCCAGCTAATAAACCATCAGCCATCTCTGTAGCACATTTCATTGTTAAGTAAGTTTTGAATTAGTCTACTTTGATTGAGTGATGGTATATACTGTTTAAGTTATAAATATACAAAAGCTTTCACATGATGAATACAGGATGATCAACAATCAGCAAACGTTATCCAATTCAACATTCATCCAAAAACTAGTAGGCCTAAATGTGTGAGAAACTGTTTTATATTGTTATATTTATGTATTTGTTCCAATTTTGTTGAATCTCCTTTTCTTTTGTTATTGTTATTTTGTTTATATTAGACAAGTATAAATCATCCTTTCCAGCAAACATGAGTCATTCTTCCAATGGTAGTATATTGTTGTCCCGTAATCTGTGATGCTGGCCCAACATTCAAACAGCATTAACTTGATGTTTTGTGTTTGCTGGGCTAGCAAATTAGGGCCGCATTTCCACCCTAAAATTTACACTTGTTACTACATATATATTTAACTAGTGGTTGTGCATTAAGAATTCAAACTTTAATTTAAGATTCATAGTGTATTTGTAGTTTGATCTAGTTTAGTATACATACATGTGTATTTTACCATCCCTACCCATAATCATGTTAGCCTATTCTAAAAATGGTTATTTCTGTAGCTAATCCATTATCCTTTTCACAGAAAACCAAGTCAAAACAGAAACAGAGTGGCTACAGCAAACCTTCAGCAGTAAAAGAGGAGAAGAAAGATAAACGTCGATCACGTTCGTCACGCAACAAAGATGACCCAAAGACAATGAAAGAACTGTTAGGAGAACTCTATGCTGATCATGAATACCTGGAAAAAATGGTAGAAGATATTGGTGAGTAAAGTGGATCCAATCTGTTGCAATAACTCATTTTTAAAATCCCAAATAAAAGACTGAAAAAAGCTTCTGTATGCTATGTAAAGTATCCCGGAATAAACTATAAGTTGTGCAATAACCTTTAAAGCGCTGAACTACTCTTCTATAAACCATGGGGACCAAAGTGTTTTTTTCAATTTGAAATCATCATAAATGTCTTAGTTAGCTTTTTCCACTTCATTTTAATACCTATGTTATGGGTCTACGGTCGTTATAAATATTTTTACTCTTATTTACAGTGCGGGGGTAGACTTTAGACGTCAGAATTTGACATCTACAGACTTCAGATTTTGATGTTTAAAGTCTATCCCCACACTGTAAGAGTTTGAACACTAAATTAAATAATTTAAATTTGCACCCACTTGAAGTGACCCACAACTGCAAGTGGGTGAAAATAACTCATTTGTTCAATTTGAGGACAAACATTTGCAAATTTTGATGTTTAAACACTCTTTTCATTCCCAATATCATTGATTTAACTGGCTATTAAAACAGATTAAAATGACCATTGATTAGAAGTCAACCATGCGCAAACACTAAAAATGGCATCACTATCGTCACAGCTGTTGATATTGTTCACATCCTTGTCCATTAGGGGCTGAATATGAGAAGGATGCATTTGTCTTTCCGTAAATGAGCATCGGACTAGGGACTTAATTGTCCCATTGAGCCATTCACTCAGTAACTTACCTACTAACACTCAACCTGGTGTGACTACCCTTTGTAAACTGCTGTTCCTCAGTTTAACGTGGATCCAGTCTATCTGGCGGCTTTTAAATCAACTTTGCAAGGGTCTGTTTAAGTGAGTGTCAACAGGCTGATAATGAGCTGAATTTCCTTATCAGTGTCTTCAGGCTTTTTAATATGTGTCTATATAATACAAAATTTGCTGATTATGACCCAGTTTTGTACATGAATTGAATCACAGACATTCAGTGTTCAGCACAGGCCGCGATATCGCGTCAATTACGCACTTGGAGGTCAAATGTCTCCTTTTTTTCCATGGTAGTGAGACAAATGTCCACACCTATTTCTTGTCTGTGCTGAACACTGGGTGTCAATTACGCACTTAGAGGTCAAATGTCTCCTTTTTTTCCATGGTAGTGAGACAAATGTCCCCACCTATTTTTTGTCTGTGCTGAACACTGGACATTATCACACATCTATAAACATCACCAGTTGACAGCAGCTTAACCTTTTCAGGTCTGACCATAATTGCAAGTACAGTACTGGAACATGTTAAGAAAACGACATTACTATATACATAATAATAATAATGATAATAAAAATAATTCCATATAGCCCTAAAATCCACATAATGTGCTCATTGCGCTTCACAAGTCTTTGCAATTAAAAATCATTGTATTAATTATTAAAAAATAATTAAAATAATTGTTCATAGAAGGGACAACCGATAACTAAGTAATATAAATGTCAGTCTCTAAAATATTAGTTATGAGTGTTTTGAAAAGAGATCTATGTGTTTTAAGGTGTTTTTAAAATTCTTCAGTGTTGTGACCTTCTTCAAAGGACAAGGCAATTTGTTCCACAATCGAGGTCCACAGATGGAAAGCTCTGGTGCCATAGGCACCACAAGCACACACCACCTCTAGATTATTACAAGATTTTGATTGCAATACCCTGATTATAGTGACTTAACATGTCCTTTAAATAATCTGGGGCATGACCGTGTTGGGAGCGATAGACAGTAGTGAGAATTTTATATTCGATTCTCTGAGAGATAGGAGCCAGTGAAGTTCTTTGAGTATGGGTGTTATATGTGTCATTCTGCTACATTTCATTAGCATGTTTAGTTTAGTGATGCCTATACGTATTTTCTGATTATTTTATGTCAAACATACTGGTAGGTAAAGTGCTGGAGATCAATGTATATAATGATGTAATCGAATTGGTTGTATATTCTGTTTTGATTTAGTAACCACATTTTATGAAAATTTATGTTTTTTTTCAATTATCCAGAGAGAGTTGCTCGTCCAACAGACAAACTTTTAGAGTGTCGTGAAGCAGCTATAGACTGTTTGGAATACTTAGATTCTCGCACAGAATTTTGGCGCCAGCAAAAACCAATGTACTCTAGAAAGAGAGATAAGGCATTGAGAGATGGTGTTTCATCAAGAGCTAGTAGCACAGGAGGACAGAACTCAAAGAAATGGATAACAAAGCAGCTTGAGGCTATAGATAATGGTATGAATATGTGTTATATAATTATTAATAATTACATTTACACACTTTCAGGTTGAATCAGTATTATTATACACATTTTTTAAATTAACTGTGAGAAGTTTGACAATACATGTATATTGTACTGTTACCACAGTATTAGTCTTGTATAATGTGGGCAATTTATTTTTGTGTATTTCTCGTAAGGGTGTGACAGCAGTGGTTGTTTTGCCTTTGGTGACTTAGTGATGTACTTACAATGTTTGTCACACTGAACTAGTGAATCTTAAAATTTGTACTGATATTTTAATATATCAATGAAAGAATATGAAATATAATATTTTTGTTATACCATAATTGCTTACCCAAAATATCAGTAACACAAAGCTGCTTATTTTTGGAGCCATATTTACAATGGTTGTAATAAAAATAAAGACATGTTCATCGATGAATGTCTTGAGATAACCTTTACTCTTTTCAAAATTTAGCTGTATGTTAGTCTTCATTGATTTTATGTAGATCAGCTGATAGCTCCGTAGCATTTCAAGATTGTGATTCTTTTAATATCTTTGGTTACAATTAAATCAAGTAGTAGTGATTTATCTGTTTATAAGACTGGTATAAACACAACTTTAAACTTATTGTCAAAAGAGAATAACCTCAATTTAGCGTGTTGCCCAGCATGTAATTATTGACTACACAATATATGTTTAATTAAGTTGTTACATCATGGTGATTATGATTCAGGAAGTACGGGAGGGGGCAATCAGTAATGGCCAAGTGACTATTCTAAAAATTGAGAGAAAAATCATTATTGTTGTGGTTTAAAACACTGTGGAATGGCCAGAATTGTGTGATGCACATAATGTCATATCTGTGAATTTGAAAAAAACTATTACAGTATTTGAAAGCCTAGATTATGATTTCAAAAGCAGTTTTTTGTCACATAATTTTTTCAGACATGGTTTACTCTAATGACTGTATCTGACAAGCATGTATAAATTAAAGCGATTGGCATCAGTTATTGCTGATCAATTTTGAAAGCCATTGATATATGTGTTTCCACAGAGTTGCACCTAATTAACAGGCACCTTATTAATTATTAACTGTATTTTATTCTCTGTGCCTCACAGATGTCCTCTCGTGATGCATGAAAAGATCATTAGCTTTCAACCTATATACATGTCACTTATAAAATGTTGCAAAATACATCTGATTATCTTAGCACAAGAAAGAGGAGATTATGAATGGAGCTTGAATCAAAGTAAGAAAGTGATGAAAAGAATCGAAAATTGGTCTGAAGATGATATTCCTGAGCGAAAGGAGTATACTGCCCACCTTCACAGTTATATTGGTAATGCCTATCTGGAATTGGGAGATTACAAGAATGCTCTAAGACACCACCAGCTGGATAGAGAAATAGCTGAACAACAGTTAGTTATCATTTTGCAATCAATACATGGATATTTAATCTCGTATCATATTCACTGTCATTATATATCAGCAGTACTTAAATCATTTCAAAGTTTTAATTTACATTAATTACAGGTTATCTTACCTTTCAAGCCAAGTCAGTCATACCAAGCCATGAAAAATCACAGAAAATAGGGGGTAATGATTGTTTCCTTTAGTATAAGCTGGCACAATGAATGATGGTCTTCCCCTGGCACCAAAGTAGTGGCTGCGGTGGAAACCAATGTGACATGTGTCGAGTAAACTTGATTTTTCCATTCAGTAAACTGGTGATGACTGAGGTGAATAGGCCTACCTACCACTGCATTCTAATACTATCCTATACTTGTTGTAGAGACCATTAATTAAGCAGCCCTCGCCGAGGCGGGCTGCTTACTATATCGCACACAGTCCGCCGCCGCAGTTATTTGTTTTCATGATAGCTACTAATCTATCAACTTCTGCTTCCTCATACTTCACATAGCTATCGCATACCACTAGGGAATTGTTTTGGTGACATTTTGATCCCCATATCATCAACCCTTCAATTACTATGGCCACTAACAAAGAAATGCTCGTTAGCGCATTTCAGGAAAAAGTTGCCATCAGATCTTCTTTTAATTTGGGAAATATGTTCATTTTGAATTTTGTAATGTTTACTTAAATCAAGAAATGCAAAATGACTGGACCATGAATATAAAACAAAATTGTATTGTCTCACACAAGGATAACCCATGACAAATTTCACACTAAAAAAATCTAAAATGGCCGCCGGTCCGCCATTTAAATTTTTTTTTTTTAAATATTTTTTTTTCAATACATGTATCAATGTATCTCCGAAATCTTGCATGATAGCTTATCCATGAATTTCTGCTTCCTCATACTTCACAAAAATAGTGGTCGAGCGATAACGAAGGGCTGCTTTTGTGTTCGTTTCGAACAACTCTTTCTAGTTAATAAATTGTAATAGGATGGTTAGCATGCAACCCAAATCATCAAATGCCAGATAAAATGACTAATGAGAACATCTTTGTCGTCAATCTAATAATATCTGGCACTACGATGATTAAATGTTTATCTGCTATTCCAGTCATTTGCACAAACTGCTGAACTGCAATTGGTCGATTAGGTTGGAATAAAACTAGCACCTTACCAATACATATATGTATCTTGAAATTATATTGTTACCATTTTGTACTTTCGATCTGTGTTAAAAGGATTAGCAAGAAATAAGTTTTGTTAAAAAAACGAAAGGCAAAATTTAAATCTACAACATGGTGCAGATGTATTATGTCACATACATGTGTGCCGTATTTATTAAGGCTCCCCCCTATCAGGGGGAGGCTTTTAGTTTTTGTACGGTTTCGTCCGCCGGCACGTGCGGGCGGCGGCGACAACGCGCATGGGCACCACCTCTCATCCATGTCACCCTGATATTTACAAAACCGCTTTTTCAATTCATTTGGTGTTCAACATACTGGATACAAGTATTAATACCTAGGCTGCGTCAATTTTTCAGAAAGTTCGGGAAAATATTCGGGTCATTGCGGCCTTCTTTAACCATTTTTCGGCAAATTAGGAGCTCGTCACCCTGATATCTGCCAAACCGCTTTTTTGATTCTTTTTGTGTTCAATAAACTGGATGCAAATATTAATCCCTAGGCTGCATCATTTTTTCAGAAAGTTTGTGAAAATATTCGGGTCACGGCGGCCATCTTTAATCTTTTTTCATCAAATTTGGACCTTGTCACCCTGATAACTTCAATGCCACTTATCCAATATACTCAAAATTCAGCGTATTGCATAGAAGTATTAATTTCTAGCCTGCATTAATTTTTCGGAAAGTTCGGGAGAATATCCGGGTCATGACGGCTATCTTTAATCTTTTTTTCGTCAAATTAGAACCTTGTCACCCTGATAACTTCAAAGCTGCTTATCCGATATACTCAATATTAAAAATACTGCATAGTAGTATTAATTCCTAGCCTGCATCAATTTTTCAGAATCTTCGAAAGAATATCCGGGTCATGGCGGCCATCTTAATCTTTTTTCTTCAAATTAGGACCTTGTCACCCTGATATCTACAAAACTGCTTTTTCGATTCACTTTGTGTTCAACTTACTGGATGCAAGTATTAATTCCTAGGCTGTATCAATTTTTCAGATAGTTTGGGAAAAAATTCGGGTCGTGGCGGCCATCTTTAATCTTTTTTCGTCAAATTATGACCTTGTCACCCTGATATCTACAAAACCGCTTTTTCGATTCACTTCGTGTTAAACATACTGGATGCAACCATTATTCCTAGGCTGCATCAATTTTTAAGAAAGTTCAGGGAAATATTCTGGTCATGGCGGCCATCTTTATTATTTTTTCGTCAAATTAGGACCTTGTCACCCTGATAACTTCAAAGCCGCTTATCTGATATACTCAATATTCAAAATACTGCATAGTAGTAGTATTTCCTAGACTGCATTAATTTTTCAAAAAGTTTGGGAAAATATCCGGGTCATGACGGCCATCTTTAGTCTTTTTTCGTCAAATTAGAACCTTATCACCCTAGCCTAAAGCTGCTAGCCTCTGCCTCATAATATTACTTGATAATTACATGTACAAATTGATTATCTGCAAAAATTTTAATTAATGTATAACTCTTATTTGAAAAGTGGGAGGGGGAGCCTTGTTGGGTGTTTACATGGTAAACACTTGCATCTAGTTCTAATAAACGCCCTGTGCATTGATTTGAATACCCCCTGTTTCTTTTTTATTGGCTATATAGTGTATCATGGTCGTGGATTTCAAGTGTTTATTGGAGTATGGGCATTTATTAGAATAAATACGGTGCATATAATGCTTTGGAAAATTTGTGAAATTTTAATGTATTAAAAAAAACGTAAAAAGGGTAGTCACATCAGGCTAAAAAAATATGCCCTTCACTTTATACATGCCTACTGTTTGTTGTAATGAAAGCATAATGATTCACACACCAGGCCAGTTTCTCAGCAACCAAAGAAAAAACACAATGCGAATTATGCAAGTGTAATCAGTAGGATTTGGGGTTCAGGGTGTGATGGAAATTTGTCAGGGTGTGTGTAACTGATGAATACACACCCTGTAATGAGGTTTTACTACCCTGATGACATCGCAAGGCTCTGACAAACTGACCACCATGTTTTAGCGGGCCTGGCTCTACGGAGATCACCAGAGCGCGCCAGCTGACTAGGGCCAACACCGCTACCGTCTTATCGGTAGGCGGAGTCACTTTCTTTTTTACACGGGCAGCTGTGGAAAAATGTCAGTCACTGCGGCTGAGCTCCACGCAATGTGAGTAGCTTGGCTTAGCCGGGTAAGGTTTTACAAGTTGAGATAGAAATTATAAAGTGTGTTCAGGTTGCACACCCTTCTAGCTAAAACACTATTATGACATGACCAAGTTCCCAGTAAACACAAAACATTTGTATGCCATTTGTACAATGTTGGCCCAACTTCGAAGAGGTTAGGTCGATGTTGTATACATACTAATGTTTTGTGTTTGCTGGGTTGTTAACTACCAATATTAATATTGTACGTGTTTTTAACTTTATTATAGAGACATTGAAGATGCGAAATCCCGCTCCATGGATAACCTTGGTCGTGTCTATGCTCGTATGGGGGAATACAGAAAAGCCATTGAAGTGTAAGTGTATAGTATTGTTTATTTCATGTTTTTTGTATTTTTTTCTGTACATTAAGTCATAATTAGGGATATTTCTTATTTGTGTCATTTCTTTGTAAATAATTGTATATGCAGTCATTATATTTTATATTCACATGCATGGCCAAATTGTATAAGCTACGGACTTCTTGTTGACAATAATTGCATTTCACATAATTGCAGATGGAAAGATAAAGCTCCCTTGAGTAATTCTCCATTAGAAACCACATGGCTCAATCATGAAATAGGTCGTTGTCATCTGGAGTTGGGGGAATTTGAGGCGGCCAGAGAGTATGGTGAAAAATCCATGAAGTGTGCACAGGAAGCCAATGATCAAGTTTGGCAATTAAATGCGTCTGTTTTAGTAGCACAGTCATATGGTAAGTACTTCTGGTAACTAATAATAAATAAATATAAAATGGAAAGGGGAGGCTCTCATGGTATGATGTATTTGTGGTACACACTTAATGTACCGGTACCTATGTTATGCAAGTTAATTCAGAAGCATTCTATATGGGGTAGGCCGGCCCCAATGTATCATTCGCTCCTGTTGTGGCTCAAAACTCAAGAGGTACTGGGTTCGAATCCGGGTCGGGTCAGATATGTTTGTCATATAAAAGTCTGCAAACTGATCAGTGACCTGGTGTGTGCAGTGCTTTCTTTGGTACTGTGCCTTATAAAACCCTTGAAGTCATTTGATACAGAGTGGATCCCACCTAGTCCCGACTTCGGGCTTCCTTGTGTCGCAACGTAAAGCAATATTCACACCCTCACTCCGGTAAACGATGTTACATATATCTTCATTATAAATTGCTAGGTCTATAATCTAATTATGTTCTAAATCCTCACAACACTTACTCATTTTTATCCCTCACCCAACGAAGCAGGGCAAACTGTGCCAGATAGCTAGATCATTACTATAAAACAAAATGTACTGTTTCAGGGAGGAAAATTTCAATTTGATCAAATTCAAAATGGCCGAATATCAGCCATAATTAACTTTAATATGCCTGATATCTTGCACTGTGCCAGATAGCTAGAGCATTGCTTTTAAACAAAATGTACGGTTGCAGGGAGGGATATTCCCTGAAAAATTTCAACTAAATCAAATTCAAAATGGCCAAATTGCAGCAATTATTGCCTTTTATATCTGGAAAACCAGATAGCTAAACCCCCTCGGAATTTTTTCATCTAGCCTACTTTGGTCCTCTTAATGTTTAAAATGCAAAAATACCATAAAATGTGACGTGAAAAAGTTTATCTCCTAGAAATATAATTTATTTGATCTTTGACAAGCATTTACTCAAAATTTTTCTCTTGAATCCAAAGGGCACTTATTTTTACATTTTATTGTAACAACAGTAGTATCAAACCAATTTTCATTATATTTGTACTGAACTAAAATGATGTGACAATGTTTTTTTCTGAAATGATGAATTATTGCAAAAATAAATGATCCTTGTTCAGCTGCTTTGTCGATGTCATGTCACATGTAAATTTCAATGTGAAATGTTACTTTAATTAAATTATATCTTTGCAGTTAAACTAAATGAATTACAACAAGCATTGGATCAATTTGAAACGTCATTAGATATTGCTAAAGCACAAGGAGATGAACCAGCAGAGACGGCGATAAAGAAGGCGATAGACGATGTAAATAACAGAATAGCAAAAGGATTAAAAGAAAATGGTGAAGAAGAACAAAGCGCAGATAATGAACAACAACAAGGTTAGTATTTTGTGCATTTTATTATTTGGATCAAACAGAGATATAATTATGAAACAAAAATGTGTCTCCTATTATGCAAAGTGAGAATAAAACAAATCTTGTTATTGCTCATCTTTACTAACATGTTAGAAAAACTATGCATCTGGTGCCATAGCTAACATTTTTCAACTGTAAATATTATTTCAGGCTTTATTGACTACTCCTACATGTATTAGACAAATCTATGTGTGAATTTTTTTAGCTGTCCAACTGTCCCACTGCCTGTCCATTGTTTGCTAGCATATCAAATGGCCTCAAAATATTCTCCTACCACGGTACATAAATGTATGCTTAAGAATTGAGTATCTATGCTGAATTCATTCATATGGTGTAATATTATTAGTCTGCATTTTTAATCAAGAAAATAATAATATTATTTCTTACGGTTGCCCAGAGTCTGTCTCAAAAATTATGTGGTTTAATGGATAAAACAACAACAATTAGGCAGTAAAAAAAAATGAAATAAACACCTTCAACTCTTGTACCATAATTTCCATGCTATAGCACCCTACTTTTCTTTATGAAAATGAAATGAAACCAACAAAGTATCTATGTCAAGTATGTAATCAACCCCCTCCATCTCTGCAACTATTGTGCCAAGAATATGGGTGACTATCGGGAAATGTTGTTGAGTGTTTTATATATAATAAAATCCAGGCCCATCAGTTAATTTTTGAAAATATTTGTTCAGAAGACGCACATGCAGAACAAGAAGCTAATTATGATGATGATTTTGAGAAAGGTATAACTAAAATTTTGTTGTCTCATCAAGATTTCATATCTGTGATTGTTATGAAATGTACAAACAGAGAGGTCATTTATGTAGATCTGATGTGTTTATTTTTAAAGTATTATTTTATTTTTCTCTATTTATATCAGAACAATACAAACCTTTTGTTGCCTATTGAAAAACATTAAAGCTATAATGTCTGGTTTTAGCTGACTGTTTTCTTGTTACGTTGTTGTGATCTTTCAAAATAAACTTTTTTTGTGATTAAATCTTACTGAATATTACATTTTTTCAAACCAAAGTATCTGGACTGGAGGTTAGTTGTCTTGACCAGTAAGCAAGTTATGATGTGTAGACTACTTCTCACATGGTGTCACAATTAATAATTTTATCACAGGATATCTCACCGTACACTTTAATTTGACACAGTTCACCCTTAAATTTCTCAGTGCTAAATTTTTCAGTTATTATTCATAAATTTGAATATGGAATTTCTAACACAAGTCCCAGTTTCAAGTAAATGGAAATGCTTTCAATATGAACGACAAAAATGGTAAATCTGTTATGTGAACAGAATATTTGATTATAATTTAATATTATAATGTGATTAATTTGGTTTGCTGCCTGCTAATATGGGAGGCTACTCTAAATATATTGTAGCTTTAAGGATAAAATAGATTTATTTTTCGAGACAAGAAGCATGCAATATGTTTGTAATCTTATTTCATGGCTAGCAGTATTGAGAAATATTAGTGCAAGATTCGTTTTATTAAAACAATAGGATCACAGGATCGAATGATATATGCTTCAGATATTGATTTAAAATATAGACCTATTTAAGGTTGGATGAGAATCCTACTGAGAAAAAACTAATCAAACCTATATTTTGGCCTTAGAAATGATCTTTTTGTGATGATGTTACCATCTGTACTTTTTCATTGTGATCGTTGAATCATTAGGTTCGCAATTCTTGCGTCAAATATTGTTTTTTACATGTGAATTATGTGGTCTATCAACAAAAGTGAGCATTTCCTTGATGATTAAATTTGTAGTCTGCTTTATAAATCTTCATTTGCCTTAAAATTTAGTTATGTTATCTGAAACTATAGGATTAATAATAACTACATTTCACCTTTTTAAATTTTGTTTAAATGCATGAAAAACACAAGGTATTATTTCTACTCGCATCAAATGTTATATTTGCTTTCTCAAGACTGTTTGAGCACTCTCTATGTACCGGTATTAAAATATGTATTCAATTATAATTATTCCTTTTTTCATGCAAGTATGAAAATATAATTATGCCGGTTTTCATATGTACTGACAACTAGCAAAAGGACCAACTATATTATTCTAATTCCGACCAATGAAAGCATGGCTCAGCTTGTCACATGACAAGATCAGCTAAACACAAACTTCATTGAGTTTTTATTTAATTTAGGGGTAGAATACTATACTTGAGCCTAGCAAATTGTGTCGAAGACATAATTTTTGCCTGTCATTGTTTAAATAATTACACAGTGCATACATCTGAAACAAACTAGCGAAGATATTTTTTTGTCACCTTGTGTTGTATATGCCACTTCAATACCAAGTTGTACACTTTATCTATTAGTATAATGTGCCTACATCCGTCTGCAGTGCAAATACAATGTACCTGTCCAGACGCATGTAATATCCTGCACCATATTTACATAAAGCGATGTACTGTGAAGTGAAGTGGCAGTTGTCATATTTTTGGGCTTTAAATTTTACACATAAATATATGTACAGTAAATAATTTTTATTCAAAAGCTAATGTTGATTGCAATAACGAACATTCATGTTGGTGAAGATTTTAACTTTTAAGGCCCTTAAAGGTGTGTATGACTAGCACATGGTCACCAATTTCATTAATAGGATTAGGAATATTTTAATTGAGATATTAGTGGTGTGTCATTGTATGCGAAGAAGTTATGACCAATTTTTTTTTCAAATCTAATTTTAGCGAGTAATTATCTCCGAACTAATTGTAGAACGAATAGGACTATCATTATTACATAATTCTCAAATTCATATTTTACAAACCATATTTAGCGGGACCCCGCTGCACTCTTTTCCATGATCTGAAAACCAGTTTGTGTTTCTCGTCATTCATGATCTATCTGTATTTATAACATATTTATATTTCAAATGTTTAAATACACATGTGACTTACTATAATGAGGTATACTACTTCTCTATTTATGCTGTACTACTTACTGTTTTCTTTGACTAACATGTGTGCATTAACCTAGTCTAACCTTTCTTTAGACACTAGCTCCCAAGAGAACACAGCGCGCAGTTCTGGTTCTGACACACAGAAGCCTGCGCATGATGACCAGCCGTCAGAATCTCAACCAGAAACAGGTGCAGAGCTATCTCTTTCTAACACTAGACCTATACCTCATAATAACCTCTTCAACCTTAGAGCACTGCATATTTAATTTAAATTTTCAGTCACTTGAAGTCATGTAGCTACCGCGATCCACAACTTCAAGTGATCGAAAAAAATTGTTATTTGGGAAATTTAAGTCCCAACATATATCAGTGTTTCATGATTAAATGCATATTTTAATTTTAACAACTGGTTATGCAGGTGCTAATAAAACACTGAATGTCTACTGTAGTCGACATCAGTGTTCTAAGGGTTAACCCTTGCAGCACGGGGATCGACTTTGGCCGTCAGAATCTGACGTCTGTAGACGTCAGATTCTGACGACTAAAGTCGATCCCCGCACTGTAAAGAGTAAAAAATATTTGTATGGCCGTAGACCTATAACATAGTTATTCAAATGAATCAGAAAGAGCTAACAAAGACATTTATGATGATTTCAAAAAACCCTTTTGGTCTCCATGTTTAATATAGAATAATTGAGCGCTTCAAAGGTTAAAGTGCTAATCAGGTTTTTATTTTGCCTTCAAACAAGAACATTTGAAGGAGGAATAAACATTAAATTTGTGGATCGCCATATGTTTTGAATCAAATTTTATAAATGGACCATTGAGTAATTTTTACCAACATGAAGTTGTGGGTCGCAGTAGCGAGACACAGCATCAAGTGGGCACAAATTTATATCTTATTACTTAGCACCATGTTTACAAATTACCTTTCTTAGTTTTGTAGTGATCAGCATTCTCAGTGATGGGGAATATACTTTCAAAATATAACCAATATCTATTAGTATGGGTTGGCTATACTCTCCACTCTGACATTTTTATTTTTCCTTGTATGTTTGACTGAGAGTGAGAGGCTGGTTTCTTTTACAATTTCCATAAAGAAACAAGTTCTTTGACGCTAAGGAATATTCCCATCTATGATGGCATATTTTTCTAAATGGTGATTTTTATAAACATTGCACATCTGGTCGAGATGAAGTTATTTTTATAGATAAATCTGTTTGGACAATCAGTGCAAATTTGTTGAAAGCCTCTGCATATCTGTTAGTGCTGTTAAATTGACTGGTAAACTTCAAAGTTATCACACCATTTTACAACTTGCTGTATTCATGTATTTTTTTATACAGGTACACAACATTCTTATCATTTTCTAAACCTTCTCGTAATGTCCAGTATCATATGGAAACATCTACTCTCTGAACTTAATAAGACTGAGGAAGTAAAGAGTTTTATGATCTGGAAAAAAATTTCTAAAAATATAATAAACTCCAGGACAGATAAGATCTGAACGCAGCACTTTTTTTTTAGCTTTGTGAAGGACCTATTGTCGAGCTTATACGACTGCCAAATATATTAATTAAAAGCAAGGTTATATGTAAATAATATATATGGTGTTTTATATGTTTCAATGGTCCAGCTTAAGCTTGGAAGCTGTGTACCATAAATTGAGCAGTAGACTCTAATTTAATTGATGAACTGTTGGTTGGATTGCATTCAAATTTGGTATTGTTGTCCTCTAGGTATTTCTGATGATCTGATTAACTTTTGGGATGAATCTATTTAAAAGCCATTTATAAAAAGATTGCTGCCTAAAAAGCTTGTGGGCACGATGAACTGTTACTCGGATTGCATTCAAATTTGGTATGGTTGTTCTCTATGTATTTTTGATGGTCTGATTAACTTTTGGGATGAATCCATTTAAAACAAAATGGCTACCACAGCCATTTAAAAAAAATATGACATGCTGGTAGTGTGGGTCATTTTTTCCTCATTATTTCTTGATATTGATGGACAGAGCCTACGGCTGAGGGGTTCTGCCATCAATTGATGGCTATTTTTATGGCTGATTTTTATGTTTGATGTCATGTAAAATGATATTTATTTTTTTTGCTGTGGGAACAACAGCATACAACTCTTTTAGTGGTTTCAATTCATAATCCGGTAATGTATTTTATTATCAATCCCGACATTCTTTTGCAGGGTAATACGAAAATATGAATATGAAAGTATGAACCAGCAAATTTATTCTAACTCCGATTACAATATTGTATTCTAACCAAATCCGCCCTGTAAAACATAAGAAAAAAAAGTCTGGCCTAAACAAAGATAATTTTTCCCCATTTAAAATTGTGGGTCATAGATGGCGTGACATGACTTAGACAACTTTTTAGTTGCTGAAAATTTCAATAAAATAACATGGCACTTTTAAAGTTGAAATGGGAATAACTCTAGTATACAGTTGATTTCCAGTAAGTTAATTTCTCAAAATGTAACTTCTATGATATATAATTATGTATGTCACTTTATTCCTGCTGACAGACCATGAGAATGCAACACATGAAGACGCTCAATATAGTAGTACACATTCACAATTTAGCTATGATGAAGAAGAGGAGCAGGCTAAATCCTGCTATGGAGAATCTTTTGAAGGTTCAGTTCGATAGTCAGTTTATATTGCATGTTGCATGCACATTGCTAAAATATGTCACACCTATATGTTTGTAAGAGGTTATTTCAAGTATGCAATAAGTGAAAAAAAAATATAAAAAATATTTATCATAAATTTATGAAGATAACCACCCATCATCAACCCAATCCAATTCAATCAAAATTCTGGATGTTGTGCATGCTCACCGTTCACGGTCCAATGTTAAAACAGCAATCAATGATAGTTTAGTGGGATTATATAGTCAAGTTGACATTAAATGGTCGTATCTGCCACTTTGCAGATACTACACTCGTATGTCGCGGATGGGGTTACACCATCACCATGTGTTCTATGTCGTATTTAAGCCGTATTATTTGTCACCAAATACAGTAATATGCTGCGATCATATGATCATGTGTTGCTTTATATGATATTTAATACCTGATGGTTAGTAGAATGGGGATATACTACTCTCATACCAAGGTTTGTCTTGTACCAGATATGCAGTTAAGTGGAAAAACATTATCCCACCATCGGGTCAACGTCTCTTAAAAATGCACATGCATCTATGTTTCGTCTGCTTAGCGTCTTTTGGCGTTGCATTTGTGTCTCGTAACATCTAGATACTATAGTCTTACATTACATATTATATAGAATCTCAAGCAAGCATGACATTGTAAAAATCATCTCCCCAAGGCAAGGTTTCACACCCGAGCAAGATACCTGTTAGATGGACTATCAAGTAACAAGTAGCTTATTTCTGATTACCTTTTGAAAAGGTACATTAAAGACAGATGCCAATGCCACTATCGGCATAATGTACTATGTCTAGCATGCAAACTCATAGGATATTTGGAATCTCCACCTTTATGCCCGGGTGTTAGACATTGTCTGAGGAAGCTGGTAAATATAACATAGTGTATGTGTCCAAAATAAATGTTTCTGTATATGTAAATTTGCATGACTTTTAAGCACAACAAGGTTGTATACGTATATACTTGTAGCTTTAATTGTGCATGTACACAGCTGAAGAACTTTACATGTAGTTGCAGGTTAATAATTTTATGGATATATTTTAAACATTGTTTTGTGTTATTTATTATTGACCGGTATACCTTATTTATGACCAAAAGGCATTTGATTTTGTTTCATGTTAATGTTGCACAATAAATTGTTTGACAAATATTTAAATTACCCAGGCCTATTAATGAAAAGCAAAAATGTGACTGCATATCCAATTCATGTTATTTTCCGCCACCAAAGAGGGGGGGGGGGGGTTATTTCATATTGCACACACACATCACTTGGTGTAGATGTGCCTTCTGGGTTATGACCTTTGACCTCCTTTTTCACTTACATCTCTGGGTCAAAATAGTATTTAACACCAACAATCTCCTTTTCAGTGCATTTCTCGAAAATACGTGGGGAGACTACGTTTATATTGGACACACTCGTACATCAATTAGGAAGTTTAAATGTGCCTTTTGGGGGTTATGACCTTTGACCTACATCACTTGGCCAAAATAACTTTATGTGTATATTGCTGATATCTTGCAAACCGTGCTAGATAGCTAGACCATTACTATGAAGCAAAATGTGACTCGAAAAATTTCAACTCGATCAAATTCAAAATGGCTGATCATTATTGACATTAATATGTGTAATATCTGGATAGATGTATATAGACCATTACTATTGCACAAAATGCGAGGGTGGGGGTTATAGTGGCCTTTGGCCTCTTTGTTTTAAATGAGAATGCACAATTTTTTGAAAAACAAATTGCACTTAAAATATAAAATTATTTAATAACCTTTTTTCTGGGGGATGTTTTTAAGAAAGAAATAAAATGATGTTGTCACTTTAAATGAATGCGGTTTTTGTATACATTATGTTTTTGAAGAATGATCATTTTGACTGTGGATGGGAGAGCAATTGTTCTTGGCGGTCGGCGCTAACATTTCCTTGTGGGAACAAGTTTTTCATGTATCCTGCTGAAATTGTTCCGCACTGTTTCTGATAACCAGTGATTGGACAAGTTCCATAAGTGGCCGGGAAAAAATCAAAATGCTAATTAATATCGCTTTATCACATTTTTACATCATTGCTGTGGGCTATTGTCGAGTGTGCTCTTGTTAAAACATCCATTGAAAAAATCGCAGCCTAAATTATGGTAGTAATTTAATATGGTACTGATTTGTTTGAATCTCTTTTACTGGCAGAGCTCTTTCAAAATTTACGTTTGTATTTTCTTTGGGTTGTACCATTGTCACCTGCTTAACAATCATAATGGTGCTGCTCCAATTCTAATGCCAGAGAAGACTTAGTTTTCGCTATATTACTAGTTTTAGTATTGCTAGTTGTAAGTGATAGCCCAGGTAGGCCTATATGATCATTGTTGGCGTGAAATGCTTCTCATTTTTACTCTTTTGCATTTCCTGTTACTGACAAATTTACTGGAGGGGTATTATCATTTTTAGTGACAGCTACTTGTAAAACTACAAAAACGTATCAAATTTGATATGCGTCGTCACATCAAATTCTACTGGCTGTGTAATGTCTGAACATATGTGTCTGCCTTTGGAGTGTTGACGGAGTTAAATTTCTGTACATTTCAGAAGAAGATCCAAAACAAAATGTAGAAGCGACTGATGAAGTAAACAATACAACAGAGCGAACCAGCAGCAGAACAAGTGATAGGAGAGGTGATGATTAGCACCTTTGTATGCTGGTGGTGGTAGCGGTGTCTGGTTCTTTTTTTTGCCCCCTATGTCATGTCATGATACTCGTGGATAGAAACATTCTTTTGAGTGTAATTAATTTCCCTCTACTCGTGTTAGCACGTCATATATGTTCATTCTTCTTACATTGTTATAACATTACATTCATTTGGTTAAGCACATTCCTTTTTTATACAGCACTATTTCTTATTTGTTATGCACTTTTGAAGTATTTTGATATTCAGGTGTTCGAAATGCAATTAGGGTTGGATAATATGCACTAATATCACTCCCCTTAATAATTTTTGCATGCAATTATGTTTGTTAATCCATAAAAGTTCCATAAAAATGTTGCTGTGCTCTAGATGTTGTTCGCTGAAGGATGTCATTTTTTAGAATATTCTGAACAGCATACCTTCTCTGCTAAGCTTGTAATAAAATTGTTGAATTTTTAAAGAATAATCTGTGTACACTATGGAAAGTAGCTAGTAATTATAGATAAATGTCGTATAAGAGAAAACCTGTTAAAGCGACACAATCAGGCTAAAATCATCAAAAAAAATTAGAATTTTATTTTGGCTTCTCAAACCGCCAGTCATTTTAAGAATGGGCATGCGTGTGGCATGTGTATAGGACTTCAGTATACAGTAGGCCTACAGGTTGATTGCATTCAGCTCGAGTAGCCATAACCAGATTACAAGACTATGGATACAACTCCAACGAGACACTCGCCCAACCCTGTTTTAATGTTTTGTACCAACATTGGAGGTGTGTAGGCCTAGACTGTGAGGGAAAGCCCTACAAACGTGAGGTCAGCTGTTTCGATATACCAGCAGTAATACAGTCAGTTTGTTTGCAAACCCAAGCACAGCTAAGAGCTTTGATGGAATTATTAACTAATAGATGTCGCTCACGTATATATGGACTTGCTATGATTTGGGAACTTGCCCTTAATGCGGCGTTGGGTATGAAACGCATATTAACACTCATAATTACATTTTAGGTTGCTGTGGCAACGTAGCAAGTATGCCGAAAGCCTCGTTTAGCAGTTATTCCTGTATTTCTTATTGCGGACATGCATGTCTGAAATTAAATTTCGTCCTTGTTCTTAGCTTAACTAGTAATGCTCAACACACAATTTAAAAAAAAACTTACGCATTTCTAGTCCATAGATATGTTCATATCTTATGGACATTTTAAGAAGCCAAAATAAAAATATTGATTTTTTGATGATTTTAGTCTGATTGATTCGTTTTAAATAGGGCACAGATATAAGGTTAATTCGTAGCAGTGATTTTGTTGTCATGTGTGTACCTAGCTAATTTTTAGCTCCCGCCGTCACCGTAGGTGAGCGAAGGGAGCTATGGATTCTACCTCCGTTTTTTTTTGGCCTCTTCTTTTGCCTATAACTTTGTGAGAAAATAAGCTAGGATAACAATTTTTGGTATGTGGGTTACTTCCAGGTGGCTAATGGACGGGTTAAAATATTTTTAATCTGAATTCAATACGCAAGGTTGCAGAGGAGAAAATGATGATGTGACGGCGTTGGGCCGTTGGGCCGTTGGGCCGTTGGGCCGTTGGGCCGTCCGTAAACAATTCGTTTCCGGAGCATATCTCTGAAAGTACTTGTCCGATTGTCTTCAAATTTTACACACAACACCCCTAGGGGGTCTAGTTGTGCCTTTTGGGGTATTTGAACTTTGGCCTACTTCTGGTTCAGAACTATGACCTATTTAGACGTTTTGACGCGCACTTCGTTTCCGGAGCAGATCTCGAAAAGTACTGGGCCGATGACAGTCATATTGCACATACATGTTCTCTAAGGTCCCTAGTTGTGCCTTTTCAGGTTTTTGGACCTTGACCTTGAAGTTGACCCAGCACTTTGACCTAATTTATAACATCGGTAAATCCGACTGAAAGATTTTGCGGAATATCATGAAAACCGCTCAAGATAGCTACACCATTACTATAAAACAAATTGTGAGGTTTCAGGAGAGGATGCATCTTGAAAAATTTCAAGTCGATAAAATTAAAAATGGCCGCCTATCGGCCATTATTCACCTCGACAGGCCTGATATTGCGGAATATCATGAAAACCGCTCAAGATAGCTACACCATTAATATCAAATAAATTGTAAGGTTTCAGGAGAGGATGCATCCTGAAAAACTTGAAGTTGATAAAATTCAAAATGGCCGCCTATCAGCCATTATTCACCTCGACAGGCCTGATATTGTGGAATATCATGAAAACCGCTCAAGATATCTACACCATTACTATAAAACAAATTGTAAGGCTTCAGGAGAGGATGTATTTTGAAAAAAATATTTTTGTCAAAGTTCAAAATGGCCGCCAATCGGCCATTATTCACTTTCACATGGCCGTTATTTGGTAAACCGTGCTAGATGGCTAGACCATTACTATAAAACAAAATGTGTGATTTCAGGAGAGGATGCATCTTGAAAAAATTCGACTCGATAAAATTCAAAATGGCCGCTTATCGGCCATTATTCACTTTCACATGGCCGTTATTTGGTAAACCGTGCTAGATGGCTAGACCATTACTATAAAACAAAATGTGTGATTTCAGGAGAGGATGCATCTTGAAAAAATTCGACTTGATAAAATTCAAAATGGCCGCTTATTGGCCATTATTCACTTTCACATGGCCGTTATTTGGTAAACCGTGCTAGATGGCTAGACCATTACTATAAAACAAAATGTGTGATTTCAGGAGAGATGCATCTTGAAAAAATTAGACTCGATAAAATTCAAAATGGCCGCTTATTGGCCATTATTCACTTTCACTTGGCCGTTATTTGGTCAACCGTGCTAGATGGCTAGACCATTACTGTAAAACAAAATGTGTGATTTCAGGAGAGGATGCATCTTGAAAAAATTCGACTTGATAAAATTCAAAATGGCCGCTTATTAGCCATTATTCACTTTCACATGGCCGTTATTTGGTAAACCGTGCTAGATGGCTAGACCATTACTATAAAACAAAATGTGTGATTTCAGGAGAGATGCATCTTGAAAAAATTAGACTCGATAAAATTCAAAATGGCCGCTTATCGGCCATTATTCACTTTCACATGGCCGTTATTTGGTCAACCGTGCAAGATGGCTAGACCATTACTGTAAAACGAAATGTGAGATTTCAGATGAGGATGCATCTTGAAAAAAATTGACTTGATCAAATTTAAAATGGCCGCCTTTTCGGCCATTATTCATTTTCACATGGCCGTTATTTGGTAAACCGTGCTAGATGGCTAGACCATTACTATAAAACAAAATGTGTGATTTCAGGAGAGGATGCATCTTGAAAAAATTCGACTCGATAAAATTCAAAATGGCCGCTTATCGGCCATTATTCACTTTCACATGGCCGTTATTTGGTAAACCGTGCTAGATGGCTAGACCATTACTATAAAACAAAATGTGTGATTTCAGGAGAGATGCATCTTGAAAAAATTAGACTCGATAAAATTCAAAATGGCCGCTTATCGGCCATTATTCACTTTCACATGGCCGTTATTTGGTCAACCGTGCTAGATGGCTAGACCATTACTGTAAAACAAAATGTGAGATTTCAGATGAGGATGCATCTTGAAAAAAATTGACTTGATCAAATTTAAAATGGCCGCCTTTTCGGCCATTATTCATTTTCACATGGCTGATATTTGGTAAACCGAGCTAGATGGCTAGACCATTACCTGATTACTATAAAACAAAGTGTGAGTTTTCGGGGGAGGATGCAACCTGAAAATTTTTAACTTACGAATTCAAAATGGCCGACAATCAGCATTATTTACCTCGATAGGCCTGATATCAGGTAAACCGTGCTAGATAGCTAGACCATTACTATAAAACAAAATGTGACGTTTAGAGAGAGGATGCCTTTAAAACACTTTCGACTCAATCGAATTCAAAATGGCCGCCTATCGGCCACTATTTACTTTCACATTGCTGATATGTGGTAAACCGTGTTAGATAGCTGGACCATTACTATAAAACAAAATGTGAGATAACAAGAGAGGATGCATCTTGAAAAAAATTTACTCGATCAAATTCAAAATGGCCGCCTATCGGCCATTATTTACTTTCACATAGCCGGTTTTTAGTAACCGTACTAGATGGCTAGACCATTACTATAAAACAAAATGTGAGATTTCAGGAGAGGATGCATCTTGAAAAATTTTGAATTGATCAAATTCAAAATGGCCTCCTATCGGCCATTATTCACTTTCACATGGGCGATATTTGGTAAACCGTGCTAGATGGCTAGACCATTACTATAGAATGAAATGTGAGATTTCAGCTGAGGATGCATCTTGGAAAATTTTGACTTGATCAAATTCAAAATGGCCCTCTATCGGCCATTATTTACTTTCACATGCCCAATATTTTGCAAACTGTGTTAGATGTTAGTCCATTACTATAAAACAAAATTTGAGGTTTCGGGGGAGGATGCACCCTAAGTTTTTAACTAATTTATATCAAATTCAAAAGGACCGTAAATCAGCTATTAGTTAACTCGATTGGCCTGATATCGGGTAAACCATGCCAGATAGGTAGACCATTACTGGGATACTGATTAGGATCATTAATTTCAATGGAGGTTTGCAATCTCTGACAGACTGTCTAGTTCTTATCTTACTCTTAGACTGGGCTTCTTAGACCTAGTTGTCTTGCGTCTTGATTTTTGACCTAGACTAGGACTACATTAATAACCCTATACAAAATTGCTTAAATCAAATTCTAATTCGGAGCGGGAGCTTCTGGACTTATGTAGTCTTGTTATTTCTTAATTCATGATGTTAATCATGGTTATTCACACACTGTATCATCTGTTTTAGCTCACCTAAGTCATACAATAGAATGCTGATATGAGTATTTTAGTGCCTGTGAAACATTTGAATAATACTACTTTTCAGGTCATTGTTTACACATTGTGTTCTATTCGCTATCCCTAATTATGCTGCTCATAATCCAGTTTATACCAGAATGTGGTTTAAAAACAAATGTTATGCATTTTATAACTACATAAACAATACAATGCTGTTTTGTTTTGTGGTGAAAGTAGTTGTGTATATGTCGATATATCGTACTATTCGTTCCTATGGGAGGTTTTAATGCGTATAGATTAAGTTTGTACGTGATTTATATAACGCAGCAGTAGGCATAGTTTTTTAAATTATGCTGACATAATCATATTTGTTTTATCAAATTCCTGGACTTTGTGTTGTAGATGAAGATGCTGAGCAACAAAGAAATGAAGATGATCAAAAACAAGACGACTGAAAGTGCCAATAACCTGTTCTTGCCCAGTTATCTACGTGTTTAAGAGACATGTATGTGAACGCTCTAGATTAAGATAGAAATCTTGTCTTCAACGACACATTATAGCGTGCAACATCCTTGCAAACACAAAATATTTGTATTACATTTGTACAACGTCGGTTCAACGTCTTCGACGTTAGTCCAGCATTGTACAAATGTTATACAAATGATTTGTTTGCTGGGATTGCACACAGTAGGCTCTTGATAGCTACACAATTGAATTCAACTTAAGTTCAATTCTTGAGAAATTTGTACACAACAGCAAGTACCCAGGCGTATTAGCCTATAGTGTGACATGTAACGCTACGCCAAATCAGTGATTTAGTGAAGGATACCTGCAGTTGTTTTGGTAATCCATTGTATAATATTTAAACTTTGTTGGACCAACGTCGAATACGTTGGCCCGACGTTGTATAAATGTTATACAAAGTAATAAATGTGGTTATCCGCGTATAAATGTATTCTATGTGACGTTAAGGAGCAGACCAGATGATACGTGAGTGGTTGGCTAGGAGGTTTCCCCGGAAGAAAAGTTTGGTTTGGAAATTGTAGGAGAAAAGTTATCTTTTCATATACGCTATACGCTGGTTATGTCCGTGAAAAAAAGTTTTCTTGTGGTAAAACTCCTAGCCCTCTTCCCCCATGTATCACCTGGTCTACCCTATCAGTTTGCCAAGTGGTTGGTGGACTTTTAAAATAAATCGCCCGATTATTTGTATTTTATCGATATACTTGTATAATTTATTGCTCTACATCATCATTGACTGTGATAAAAAGGCTGAATGAAGTTAATTATTGCAATAGAGGTAAGGTGGGACACATTCAGTCAGTCACGCCGTAATTATTATAAAATATACTCTGTTTTGTTATGATATTTTATAAAGTTTATACATTGTGCTCCATTTCTGTAATGTTTATTAAATATATTGAACTGTTCTTTATTCTGTTATACATTTTGCGTTGTGGTAATTTTTGACCAATCAAAGTCACCTTGTTTGGAAATAAAATGTTTGAAGGGAATTAGCCTAAATGGAATGGAATTAAAAGGTGGCGCTTATAATATGCGCATGTCGTTATATCTGCCTGGGTGTAAAATGTGGTTTTCAACCGTTTCATTCCAAAATAACCCATCATTAACCTTTTAAACGCGGCCCCCGAGTATACTCGGGGGCAAAAGATGTCTCCCTGTCGCGGCCCCCGGTGTTTTTTTAGTATTTTTGTCTGCAAGATCAATGTAGTCCGGCAATCATGGGGTAGGCTTGTTTTTGCTGATAAAAGTTTGTTTCTCTTTTGATTGTGCATGGATAGCGCCCCATAATAATATCTGGGCCGATGTAGAGCAGTCATTCTTAAAAGGATTTTTTTGGAACGAAAAATTCCAAATGGCCATAATTGAGATCGAGACTTGATTTTTTCACCAAACCATATAGTTTTGTTATCAAAGAATACAATAAAACAAACCATACCTTTCTTTGGCATCATCATCATGCTTAAAATGCTATAATAATACTTAGATGACTGATGTCGCCACAGTGTGGATTGCATGGCTGCACACCAATCATTACGCATTTAATACACATCACCCATAAACTGATAAACCTGATCTTTTACATGACCTTCACATAACCTTCACGTTTATTTTGAGCGGCATCCATGCAGTAAAGCACAACCTCAACCCATGTCAACCTCCTGGAGTCCATACCCAATTATGTATCAATCTTTAGCGATGAAAGCCCAAGCAGATGCTACTACTATACACGCTGCTGCATAATTTTGCTTGTTCAATTGAGCCTTGAGGAACGAGGGTGTGATAAGGGCAACTATGGGGGCAATAGGGTCTACCCCTCCCAATAGCAACACTGCCCTAGATGTCCTAAAAATGTGTGCTGAAATGATACCCGACCAAGATGTGTCTCCATCAGTCCTTTCTATTGAATGACTGCATTAATAAACAGCTTGAAATTGATAAAAAGTGGGTATTTTCAATATTTTTGCTAGTTGAAATGACCTTGATGTGACCTTGACATGACTTGTTGTTATCCACCAGTAAAGCACATCTCCTTCTCATGTTATTATTTGCTCATAAGCCAAGATCCTGCTGGTGTCTTCATACAAATCTGACATTACAAAAAATCTGATTTTTTTTCCAACCCCCTTCCCCAGGAATTCAGCGGTGGGGATGCAAGTGTGCCCAGGAGTTCAGCGTTAAAAGGGTTGAAGCGACACAATCGGCCAAAAATCATCATTTTAATTTTGGCTCCTTGGTATGTTCTTAAGTTTTCAAAATGTCCATAGACGAGAATTGCGTAAGTCTTTTAAATTTCGGGTTGCGCATTTACCAGGTAAAAAGAGAAAGAAAATGAGATTTAGTTTAATACATCGATGTCCAAAATAAGAACTACAGGAGTAACATTAAATCTCATTCTTATATATCTTTAACTTGTAAATGCAAAACCTAAATTTTAAGAGTTACGCAATTCTAGTTTATTGTCGTTTTTGAAAACTTCAGAATATACCAAGGAGCCAAAATAATAATGAAATAAGCATTACATTTGCTAGATATTAAAGTAATTTTGCGCACTTATTCTACCGCCACCCACAATTTCAAGTAGATGTGAAAATTTAAATTATATAATTTAGCGCTTGAAGGTTTTTTTAAATCAATGCTCTATTTTCACCGGGAGTCTCGAGTGTCAAGATACCAGGGAATGATAATTTATATACATGTGGGAAAGTTAGGTAAGGTAGCACCCTCTAGTGAATTAGTTTACATTGACAGTGAGTTAGTTTACATCGCGGAAACCTGGATGGCGTTTTACTAAGCGATTTTTAGGCTCAAAATGATTTTTACCCGGGAGATGAACTAAAACTCCTCAAATAAAGAGCTGACCGTTTCACAAAACATAAATAAAGTTTTGACCGTTTTACTAAAGATCTCTGGTCAGGGGCACTTTTAAAGATTATTTAGACAGATTATCTTCAATCGTCCTCAGGTTTATTCAAGATATACCCGACGCAATATCAGATCAAAACGAATGTTGCATTAGAAAAGTTAAGATGATCTGAATTTTTCTATATATAATGCAAATAAGAAAAAGTTAAGATGATCTTAATTTTAAGATTCTTTGTGGGATGGGCCCCAGAAACGTTATATTGCACATGTTCATAATGACTAGTGTACGGTACAGAAATGTGAAACGTTTCCCACACACAGTACCCCTCATTCCCCTAAATAGGACACAAACTCAGGCACAATAAACTTATTAGAATACCGGCCGTAGGCCGGTCATAATAATGATAAAAAACATGAGAAGATGACTTGCTGATCAGTTTATTCCTGTCGTACAACACTACAGAGCAGCGAAAAGCTGACACCATTACACAATAGGTCATAGAGCAGCACAGTTAAACACGAGGCACCACCTAGTGGGTCATGTAGAATATTGAACATGGGGTATTCTGACCAAAGACGGCCAAGTAGTCCACTTCAACAAACACCAGATTGATTGGATACAATTAAGAAGGATATCATCATACGGCAACGGTAGTATACAGCGGCACTGTCCATAATCAAACGTTCCCATCAGAAAATAGATCAATAAACTGGTTATTTGAGACTATATAATACCGACAATACGATATCATCATGTATTCAATTTGCAATAAAAAATGATTCTGCAGTGATTATGGTCAGGTTGCGTTGTTGATTTTTCACCAATATGATGTTAGCATTGAGATCATTAATTCTAGAATAATCGTCTGATTATCTGTCTTTATAAAAACATCACTGATATTGTAAACAATCTAACTGATATAGGTGACAAAAACGTATTTGAAACCTTTGGGAAAGTGAACAAAAGTAAGTTCAACAATTATACGCACAGTGTACATCTGCTGTTATTTTTATTAGTATAACTAAAATGTGCAGATGCAACTGAAAGAATATAATATATTTTACAAAGAGAATTAGCGACATGGCAGACTCTTATATATAAGCATTAAGAGCTGATTTAACAAATGTTTTTTCAATAATCTGTCCGATATGTAGAACTAGGTATGGTAATTTAAATAGCATGAGATGATTCAGCTTGATAAAAAAATCTTTAACGCAACAATATTCTAACAATTCTTGGAGATGAACAGATAGGGTCGGTGAGTTTTTTTGAGATAAAGGAGAGTAGATAAGAAAAAAAATCCACTTTGTCATTATAATTCAACTCAAAGCGCAGACAATTGCAGGGTGTAGGCCTACTCTATCGTGTTACAGTGTATTAATACATTAGGTCACAGTAAACATGTACGCTAACTTGCCGGCCAGGACAACTGACCATTGTGTCGTCGTCAAATATCTCACACATAGATTATTTTGACAACCTGTGTATAATGGTGATTCATATAAATTAGGAAAGGAATACTTACAACCACCAATAATAATAGAAGTTAAATAGACACATATAAACTATACCCCTGCAAACATGAGACGTTGGCCCAACGGTGGTTTACTGTTGGTCCACCGTCTCCGACGCTGGCCCAACAGTAAACCAACGTTGGGCCAACGTCTCATGTTTGCTGGGACCACGCGTTTACAGAGCTTACATACATATACATCACAGTGCGGCACAATATCTGCCAAAATCCAGCTGACAACACACAGTGATCAAACAAGCGGTCTCGGCTGAGAAGATTCAGTTGTGCGTTTCACTTTCAGCCGATTCAGCCAGGACACAACTACGTTTCCATAAATTAAATCATGAGGCGACCAAAAGCTGAAAACCAGACACAAGTAGCCACAAATATATCCTAAGCAAGCCAAATGCAAAAATTAAATGATTTGCACACACTTAACAGTAACTTATGACTAGCTTTCAGACTAGATTATTCTCCAGTGATCTATCCTCATTTCCCATCAGGTCACAGTTTTATCATAATTTGAGTGACATATGGTGCATTTATTTAAGGGCTCTGTACAGTATGTTGTACACATTTTTTAGTTAACTAAATCCCATGCTCAATAATTTATTCATCCGATTTTCTGGTTGTGTATCTACCATCGAATAGTCGCAACGAGGGATGAAGATATCCGAAAACACCCAGATTAAGATAAAACTGTGACCTCATTTTTTGTAGAATTTGCGTATTTTAAAGCAGATACATATCACAAAATACAGTAGATTTGTTATTATTAATCCCTGTGTATAACTTCAAACCTGTGATTATGAGGTCAGGGCTGGCAATACATTCACAATGTAATCTCCTCCCCATAGAAACCGTAAATCCTTGTCGTCTAACAGACTTGTAATCTTTGGTTTTGTCTACATTTAACAAGATACCCGCATTCCCAAGAATCGACAATATCCTTTAATACATCTCTGAAGTGTAATTGAATTTCCAGCTCGTATATTTTTAGCTGTACTTAAATTTTAGGGAATGTTCATGTTTTTACATTTCTAGACATAAATTTTTTTTTTCAAAAACAAAAACAAATCTTTTGATTTTTTTCTAGGGGAAACGGTATTCTTGCTATATTCGTTTTATTGTCACCCTCATTCATTAACATACAACGTGCAAGCATTACAATTAACATGTATCACCTTACTCTACAAATTCTTTCTGCTTCTGTACAAATCAATTCTATACTTTACAATCTTGCATTGCACACATTTCTTCTATCCAGCATCGTAATGCTACTTAGAATTTAATCAGATAATTATATTAATCATAGTTAACATTAATAAATTCTTCAATTAAATATCACATTATCCTAATAAAGTAATCTGTGGAAATCTGCACATTAATTCCAGTGAGCTATTCTTACACACACATTATCCCCCTGTGGATTAACCCTTTAACCGCCGGTGCCGCTATATTCGTTTTTTCACTTAATTATTACCACATTCAGTAGCTTCTTTAAACATGGTAAAGCCATAATGTGACATCAATCAGCACGATTTGAAAAGAGTTGACCTCCATTTGTCAAATCTGAATAATTTTCACTCACTTGAAGTTGTGGATCGCGTCAGCGAGACACAACTTCAAGTGGGCGAAAATTCAAATTGAATAATTTGGCGGTTAAAGGGTTAAAAGATACCCAACAAACACGACATAATGACCTAATGTTGTTTTGATGTTGGCTCGCCGTCGACGTCGGCCCAACATCAAAACAAAATTGGTCAATGTCTCGTGTTTGTTGGGGTGGAATCTTCCACTTGACACAGTTACTGATTCGACGTTTTAATCTCCAGGGTATACAATAGTCTCTCATCTAGATACAAATGTTTCTTTGCTCCTCACTCAGATATTACACTCTAAGCCGACAATGTCATTTACTGTCGGGCTGTGCCTACTAAATATATAACCCTTTAACCGCCGGTCCGGATTATATTGGTTTTTTTTCATATTTTATCAGCACATTGGTAAAGCTTTTGAACATGTTAACGATAAAACGTAAAAACATCAATCAACACAATTTCAAAAACCTTGACCTCACTTTTGTCAAATCTGAATAATTTTCAGCTACTTGAGGTTGTGGATCGCGTCAGCGAGACACAACCTCAAGTGGGTGAAAATTCTGATTAAATAATTTGGCGGTTAAAGGGTTAACCCAATCAACATAAAGACAATACTTTATACACAGTGTGAGACATGTTACAAGTTACACGTGTTACACTCAGGTTCACCGGGTTTGATACATTCTACTCTGCTCCTGGCAAAGCTTGTACATTTAATGTATTTTATAGTGTTGTACACAATACACATGTTGTACACATCATTATCCATCCTACCATATGTACATGACCGACCTGTGAAAACCAAACAACAGTTAGTTATATATCAAAGAAAATAATAAATCATAAATAAAATGACTTGTGAAATATATAAGCATTTGCATGCAAAAAAAAAGAAATAATACGAATGACAGATCATGAAATCGTTCTGAGATGAAAATGATATTTACATAAATGGTTGAAAACTTGTATGCTAAATGAAATATATCTTTGAATGGGAAAAAGAATTCCTTTAAAAATTACAAAAAGAAAAACTGAAAATAATTTATGTTATGATTAGATGAAGATTCGAAAAAACAACTACTAAATTTACATCTCAAAGGCTCAGCAAACACAAAACATTTGTACAACGCCGGCCCAACATCTTCGACGTTGGTCCACCATTGTACAAACGTTATACACATTTTTTGTGTTTGCTTGCTAGATCCATTGGGTTAATGTGTCATGTTTGCTGGGACTTGTCCTCCTAGGACAGTATGATTTCAATAACTAAATAAAATGTCAGTTGATAAAATAAATGGCGGTAAATGCTCAGTTAATCAAATAAGTACATTTTGAAAATGTATAGGCTATATTTCTAATAAATATATGTTTTTTTGTCATTTGAAGGTGAGATTGAGTTAGCTTCGAATAGATGAAAAAAATATCTGATGATAAATATAAACATCAGTGAACAAGTTTCCAATATTTGATAACTTTCCCTCTTTTGTAACTAAAATGACGTATCTGTTAAATTGTATAGTTTCAAGTACGTCATTTAGTTCAAAAGGTAAAAGCTATTAAAATGTAATGCTGCCTCTAGCAAAATAAAATCTCAAATGGTAGTTATAGTGGTATTCATCAAAACTACTGTAAAATAAAGAAATAAAAAAAGAAAATTAAAATTAAAATTTTTGTTCAAAATCAATTTTCCAAGTTGTTGAAGCAAATCAAAACCAAACAGGAAAGATACAAATATGTTCTATTTTTAGTAATATAATATCAGTGCCTTGGGATTAAAGAGGTACCTGCCTCTTCATGAAGTGACAGATATACTCTAGAGCCCACAAGGGGATGTTATACAAATCCATATTTCTCATTTTATTTCTTCATCTATAAACAAAAATGTAACCGTATCACATCATGGATACAACCATTCAATACCCAATTCAGTATAGCTGGTAGTCAAATAGTCAGTGAACATGTGAAATTTATTGTAAGAGCTGGACGAAAACAATCTTATGCACAATTGACATTCGGTATTCCATGTGTTGACAAATTTAATAGTTTTTCATTTTATTATTACTTTATTTTTGTCATTACACTGACAAATATAACTTTCCGCTACACCACTAATCAGTACTGAATATCCAATGAGTTGTAATCATGGTAATGAAGGTATATCATTTATTATTATTATACATAAGCCAAAAAAACAGACAAACCAAACACTAAAAACTGAAAAACACAAAATGAATAAGTTAATAACATATAATGCATTAGATTAACAATGAAGTCAATCCTTTAATGGTGCATCAGCCATCTTATAAAGTGCCAAATACCTTACGTTCACTGACAACAGGGCAAGGGAACAAAATAAAGACATATCAACAAATAAAATAATATTATTAACAAACAACCTTGAATCAAAAAGATCAATAAATATTACTATATGAATCAATTGACCCCATAACAGGTCAAGTCTGATTTGTCTAATAATAAAACGAAAAAATAAACTTTTGCGGGCTAGTGTTGTATTTATTGTGATTAAAATAACACATTTGTTTCCTTACAAGTGATATATATACATGTACACGCCACTTTGCTTCTAATGATTTGTACACTGCACTACAAAGTTGAAGGTTTACGGCAACAATTTTCTAGGTTTCAAAGGTTCATTATGACTGGGATATTAAATAGAGTGGATAAGAGTAAGTAGTGCCCTTTCAACCCATATCCCGATGAGAAGCTCGAATTGATGATGATATTTCCAGTTTCAAAAGAAGAAAAAACCTAATTTAATATCTGACAACTTCTAGGGCATTTTTCAGCACCATTTTATTTGTCTTGAAGACTGTTAAATGGTATATATACTGGCCTAGATGGACGAGGGTTTACATCAAGGTGGCCAAATGCGTGTAGCTAGATATACAGGCTTGCTCATTACGTGATGATCACCAGCGTGCTTATGCTTACAACATAGTGCTTATCTACTATTAACTACTACTGAATGCTTTCTGGCAGGATCCAAGTTCATGATCAGCAAACACAACACATATCTTTAACATTTATACAATGTTGGACCAACGTCGAAGACGTTGGTCCGACTTTGTATAAATGTTATACAAATGTTTTGTGTTTGCTGGGCAAGTGATCTTTAGGTTCTTATATATAATAGAACTAATACTGACGTTACCAAACAGATACGATGAATTAACTTAACTTATTAAATATGAACATTTGGATTCGATCATAATTAAAATTGGAATTGCTAGCTCTTTAAACAGCTGATTGTCAAACTACAATAAACATCTTATGGCACAATCAGTGTGTACACACGTGTACAATGGCAATCATTATTTCTATGATATATATATATCATGTGTCATGTTTAACAACAGTTTAATTTAACAAAGAACAGCAGCAGCAGCAGCAAAAAGCTGTATGTATGGCTTGAGGAGCAGGAGAACCTAATGAATGTTGTTGATAATAAATTATTCAGCATAGATCGGGGTTACGATTTCTGTTAAAGATTAGATAAAGAGTCAATCATTGTATGAAAAATAATCCGATTTAAATGGCAGGTTTTCATGGCAGTGAAACGGCTGCTGATAGATAACAGGCTATCAATATTACCACATTAGCCAGCAATAATATGTACATCATTCTTATTCCTAGCAAACGCGAGACGTTAAACCGATGTTGGTTTAATGTTGGGTCAGCGTCGAAGACGATGGCCCAACATTAAACCAACATTGGTTTAACGTGTCGTGTTTGCTGGCTTCAACATTGAAAGTATGCGTACGTGACAGTGTGTAGTTCGGGGAAGGTTATCTTGAAGATGTTGACCCATATATCATTACTCTGATTAGCCGCAGTGGTGATCTCGGCCAATCACAGTGATTATACATGGGTCAACCTCTTCATGAGTAGAGAGAGGCTAATGATAAAATTCGTGACCTTTTAAAGGTTTATAACACTGTAGTGTACATAAATAACTTATGCAAGCCAATACTGACTGCTTATTAAACCACCTCATTATTATCATAGCATTTTACAAGGATGGAATCATATATAATCCAAGACAAGCAATACAGATGACCAGCGCGTCTACGAAGCTCTTTGAATAGGACTAAATGCTTAGCGACACTCCACATGAACACGAACAGTTAAATACACGTGCAATCCATCTAGAAATTAAATGTCGCATCCGTCAATTAACCTTCAACCTACTCCGGCATTTGTTAGAAATTTCGTTTAATTACTGGTGTGAGTTGCTGGTGCGGTTCCCGCGCATGAAAATTAAATAATTTTATAATGCAAATTTATCCAAGCGAATTTAAGCAAATGAAAGCCAAAGGCGTTCACGTATAGTATTTTCTCTAAAGCAATTTAATTGCAAATGTGTAAATTTTAGTGCATATAATGCGCATACGGTATGTGCTTAAAATTGTAATTACGTGACAGATGCAACACTTTATTCACAATGGATGACATAAAATAACCAAAGTTACTGTGACATTTTAAGTGAAAAGGTTGGATTCAACACGGTATAGTATAGGTTAAATATGAAGTGATATAATTGTTAGTTCATCGAATAAAGAAAAAATAAATTGGTTAATTTTTCTTTTTTAAACATGACATGATGAAGTAAAAGTAACATTTGTACGAGCGGGCAGCTTGGTGATCATTTGTCACATATAGATTGTAAGAAAGAATAGAAACCAGGTAATATCAGACACTGTAAATGATAGCTGTTAAGAAAAAAAATGCTAAGTGGCTGTCAGCACGATGCAATGTGTCAATTCAACAAGCGTGCACCACCATAAATGTGCGCAAAAAACGTCAAAATCAAAAACTACCAATCAACTTGACACTCTCGTGTGAAACTGTTCCAAATGCAGCTCGAAATCAGCTTGTTACGATTCCTTCCACAGTGGTCGTCCACGCTGGATGTACAGCGCTGTTTCCACGTTGTATCAACGTGTGAACGTTGATACAGCGTTGAAACAGCGCTGTACATGGGTCGGGATGGATTCTCGGCTCTCGTTGGTGCAAGGACACATCCTGACCCTCGACATAAACTGATGGCGGATAAAGTCAGCAGAAAACCAGCTCCCAACGCTGAAAACTGGTATTGGCCACACTGGACATGAAATAAGTTAACAGTTGTTAACTAGAATAACTAGACGCTACCAGAGGTTGGTGTCGATACCATATCGGGTGTGAAGAACACCCCATAGCAATGATCAGGTGGTGCTCTATGTGGAGCCAGCGTTATTATCACGTATAGCATTGTTGTCTGACGAAGTAGTTTTTTTGTCACGATAAGTCAGTTTTCAGTGACAGAGAAGCCAACATTTTAGAGCCAAGTATGAGTGAGTATGCAGATACGACAAATCGTGTCCAACAAATCGGGTGTAATTTCAACCCCACACACAGAGAGGACAAATCGATTATTACAATTCACACCATATCACGGACTTTCCGATGAAGTTGTCAGGTTCAGCAATATCAACGGTTGACTTATTCTCTGTTTTAATACACCTAATAACCCAAATCGATCAGATTTATTGGACGCGACTACACCCATGACTTGTCGGATATCGTTTTGTGGCTTCAGATGTCTGACATTCGCTATTGGCTTGGTCAGTGAAGACGTGGGAAGTCTACACCAGAGTACTCAGTATAGTACTGACTCTGCTGCAAGTAGTCTTTTATCTTGGCAGGTACAGGTAGGAAGTCTATCAGATCCTTACGTACGTATCGTAGTATTGAGAACCTACACATGTGCTGTAACGAGTGCATATTCCGGAACCTTGACACGGGGTAGAGCATCTGTACGGGGGCCGGGGGTAGCCCTGGCGCTCGGGGACGTAAAAAGTAGAGAAATTTCCCGCTCCGTGAATGCTCCATAGCCTTCTCTATGAACTCCACAATGGTGGCCGCGCCGTGAGACTTAGGTTGTGAGTAAAAGCTGAACATACCTGAAAATAAGATATCACCTGCTCATTAACATTGAATACAAATGTATCCGAATGTAGCACGTGTGTACACTTTAACACTTTCAGAGCGGGGACCGTCTTTATACGTCAGAATCCGACATCTATAGACGTCAGATTCTGACGTATAAAGACGGTCCCTGCAAACATAGGTATTCAAATGAAGTGGAAAGAGCTGACTAAGACATTTATGATGATTCCAAATTGAAAAACCTGTTGGTCTCATGATTTATAAAAAATATTTTAGCGCTTCAAGGGTTAAGCAAACCAGTTTTATTTACTTAGACTCGTCTAAAAGTCAATATTTTAGTGAAAGCTGAGCCTAAACACCGACTTCTGTGTGTTTCTTCACAAACATTTAGCGTTTTGCTATATGCAAAGAAGTCTTGTTTTCAACCATCGATATAATTGTGATTTCTTGAAAAAAAAATATGTAAATTAGTATTAAATATATATGTGAAACGTGTGACGTTATTACAAGGGTATTGGCAACAGAAGAGTTAATTTAAAAATATTTATAGGACTGACAATGTGATAGCAAGCAGAATTGTAACGAGTCAGTATACTGTTTTGATTGCCAGGGGAGAGAGGTGTATCGCTTTAAACGTAACATCAAAATGACCACATTGTTCTCATACAATTATGTAGCAGAATTTATCTCATTTATTTCTGGATGTCGTGTGAGTCTCGAAATTCCGATAAAAATAATAAAAGTAGAGGACATCGCATCTTTATATGATAGTCGTTTTTAATCCGTGTTACTAGCCGATCAACAGATTAAATCAGTGTTAGTGGGAATGGCTGGGAGACCCTCGCTAAAGATTAAAAATAACCGCTGTCACGAGGGTCACCAAATCTTTGGTCTAAAATTAAACAAATATGAGTAATTTTCACCCACTTGAACTTGTGGGTCGCGGCAGCGAGACACAACTTCACGTGGGTGAAAATTTAAATTCTCATTATATGATGTAAAGATAAGGTGATTTTTTCACTTGATCCATTGGTACATTCAGTCCGCTGACAATCACAGTGAGACTTCTTTACCTTTGAAGTGTTCTATACGCGTGTGATGCGTCATTCCCTGAGATCTGAAGCTGAGGCTGAGGATATAGCGGTCATCTGAGCTGTCCCTCACCAGGAACGAGCCGTCTGGCATGTTAATCAGCTTAGTCTCTGCCTCGTCCCAGCCCAGGGGACCCCAGTACCAGCCGCACTGAAAACAATACAATACAATACATATGTCATCATATATCTCATCACGCGTGGTAATCCCCTAAGCGCAAAGTTATCTAATTGCAATTTTCCCTCGCTTGAAGTTGTGTCTCGCTGACGCGACACACAACTTCAAGCGAGGGAGATTTCTCAATTGGAGGCAATTTTTTTTTTAAATCTCGCTGATCACAGGCACGTTACACTCTCAAAAGATGCTATTAAAAGTGCTAAAAAAACGTATGTACACTTAATTTATTTTAATTTTCCCCGTGGCACTTGAAGTTGTTTCTCGCTACCGCGACCTACAACTTCAAGTGGCTGAAAATTATGCATATTTGTTCAGTTTGAGATCAAACATTTGAAAATGTTGATGTTTAAACACACATTTCGTTATCAATATTAGTGATTTGATCGACCGATTTCAGTTGAGATTGGGGATGAAAGAGTGGATATCTATGAGCTGTATAATTTCATATCAGAATTTGAATCCAATACCAGTGATGTTAGCACATTTACTCACGTCTTTGAGTCTCTTGAGGCTGGCTATGAAGTCAGCATACACTCCGCTGGGCCCTCCTCCTCCTGTGGCTGTGGCCCCGGTGCCTGCTCCTCCCGTCACCACCATCACACTCACCGGTGTACTACTGGTGGACGCCTGGTCACTGCCCGACGCTGACGACCCAGATACTGCCCCGTCACTGCACGCGGCGGCGGCGGCGGCGGGATACTCTGTACTGGAGGGGTTTTCTGCAACACACAACCATAAAAATTATACAAGGTTTTGTGTGTACATGTAGAGATATTATAAAAATGCGTTGGGAATGACATATTGTCATTATATTTTACAGTGTCACACGCGTCAAGTGGGTGACACTGCTTTATCTGTCATTCTCACATAAATAGTCATCCAAATCAAATGCACAGATAGTTATTAGTGTTTATGCTGCGCGCTGATGTATTCATTTTCAAATTGCGCAGTCTACACAAAACATAGATTCATCAAAGCACTATCAAGGTAATATATCGTGTGACAAAAAAAAATATTTTAAAAAGTATGAGCAAATAATTCTATGCATAATTTGTATCTATATCCAATATGTACGCTATGTAATCTGCTTAACTTGAATCAACCAGATTAAAACATATAGGGTTCAACCTAAATAAAGACGAACATAAACTGTTGTCTTCAAAGGTACTACTTTTTTTTTAGAAATGTGAAACGGTTAATTATGTCATTTAGGCAAAAAGCGATTTCATATGAAATTTAAAATTGTCTCACCTATGAGTGGTGATTTAAAAAGAACAACGTTTACATTAAAGTTGTGAATCTGTATCTTCTTTACGGTCTGTCTTAATAACGAGATCCAACACTTGTGGGAGGGGAACTTTATTAGGATTAGAGCTCGTTCCTGGCTCGGCAGTTCCGAAAATATATTTTCAGACTTAGTCCTCCGATTGCCCAATCAACCTAGGTGACTTTTTTTGCAATATCTCCGGGTTAGAGGAGGGCAGTGATATGTTACTTTCACTGGTGCGAGGGTAATATACGGTACCCATGATGTGAATCTATTTCCTATAACAGGCTGGCTATCCACAGATTAAACACCTTTGCCACTGAGGGCCATTTGTTACCGTGGTAACGGTTCAGAGAGGTAGACTCCTGCGGGACTACTAGTCATGTACATGTACATATCAACCCTTACAACCCTGTTGTCGACTGCAGTAGACATTCTGTGTTTTTATTAGCACATGTAAAACTAGTCGTTACAAATACAATATGCTTTCAATCTTAAAAAACTGAAATATGTTGGGACTTAAATTTCGCAAATCACACAAATTTTCGGTCACTTGAAGTTGTGTCTCGCTACCAGTGACTTAAAATTTAAATTGAAAATCTCAAGTGCTCTTGTGGAAAATATAAAACCAGACAGCAGCAGTACGATACGTTTTTGTATTAGCAATATGTTTTAATAATAGGTGAAAAAGATATTTGATTAAAAAATGTGTACATAAAAAAATAGTCTACGCATGTATTTATTAATTATTTTCTAAACATATCGGAACAGATCGTAATGAAATATTACACTGTGAATAAAACGATTTTTTTCGGTTATGGACTACATGGCTGACTTTACTTTAAAAAAACAAATACAGATTATGGGGCTTCAGATTAAGTGTGCATACTGTAGAGTATTTTTGTAATGTCACAAAGGTAAAAATCCCAATTCTAATTTTACACTGCAGGATACAAAATAAACTTATAATAATGAGCTTGAATACGTCAAGCCTAATTGCACTATGAGAACTGAGGTTACTCAGGTAGGTGAACTACAACAACCAAGTGAATTTTATCCTAGTACTAAGCTTCAGGAGTCGAATATAGGACACTCTGGTTTCACGGACAAAGAGCTCTACTGATTGTGCCATACGCTGCAGTGGCTCACGGATTTATAACTTGAGGATATTTGGCTGTTTCACCTGTGCTGGGTACTAGTGTCAGGGAGCGACTTGTCACGTCGACCACACGGTAAATATTGATAGAATCAGTGTCGGGAACAAGCTAGCAACCCCCGACAGCACGCCCAATTAATACTGCATTCCTAAGTGCCAGCAGAGAACAATCAACACATAGGGACACAGCCGATTCAATGTTAGCCCAACGCCTGTGGCGTTGGGCTAACATTGAATCGGCTGTGTCCCAACCCCCAGAGTTTGCAGCCAGGCAAAGTGCCCACAACGGACGCTTTATTACGTCGCGCCAAATGAGTTTGCTACCGAGGTTGTTGATCACGACAGTCACAGGTTTCTACTAGAGCCGGGCTTGGGTTTATGCATATTTATCTCTCCTGACCTCCATTCCGCGGATGATGGGGCTAAACGCTATGTGCGCATTCCTCACTTTTATGATCATGGTGTGAATCATGATAGGAACCCCGAAAATCTATCAGAGAAAAGCGGATTCATTTCTGCAAGCGTCAATAGGGTAGAATAGAATATTAATTATACAGATGCATCTCATTATTGAGGGAGGATAATATTTAGCGATTCAGAAGCATCAGAGTTTTATGAGCGGAATTAACGCAGACAGACACCTCCATATTATAAAGCGCGGTGACATCAATATTCATAAAGATAAAAATCATATTAGAAACGTTTACTTTATATTTGGTGTAAAAACACACATTTTTCCTCCTTTTCACCGGGACCTACATCAGCAATTACAAACAAATTAGTAACATTTCAGAGTTGAAGTCATATGCTATCTTTTTATAACGTCTATTCTGAGTAATAAGAAATCTAATCTAAAGAAATAAAATCCAATCTAATCTATGTCTCCCGGATCAGATAAGGAAAGGACACGCCCGTCTGTTTCCGAAAATAATAGTGAAGTGTGAAAATGTGTCTGAAAAATATAGATTGTGTGATATCAAGTTATGTCATACGAGTGAATAGGTCTCTTTGGTCCCATTGGATTTTACACATGCAGCAAACACGAAACGTTCACTCTGTGTTGGTTCAATGTTGGGCCACCGTCTGCGACGCTGGCCCAGCATTGAACCAGCACAGGATGAATGTCTCATGTTTGCTGGGTGGTGATTACGGTAATACCACTCTGAGGACGAGGGTCACAAGGGCTACAGATCACCAGAGTTCAGGGTTTAATTTCTGAGTCTGGAGGATATTGTCAACAATTCATCTTCTAAAGTAGGCACATCGGGCTTATAAAACCTATTATAAGTGTGGTGATCTGAATATATGGCCATCTGTCGTACACATGGAGCCCTTCCAAAAAATATACAATGGAAAGGTTAATAAAACATTTTGAAAAAACTACAGACATATGATCTTTATTATTTAGAGTGCTATATATATATATACTTGCAGAAGTGGTGGAAGACGTATTTTCGTATTCTGATTCATTGATAAAGGTTTTAACATGTTTAAGAGGTTCGAGATGATAAGAAAATGTTCATGGTGCGTCTACATTGCTTACAGTTATTATCGACTTACATGAATGTCAGATAACTTGGTTATTGCAGCGACGAAATGTAGTCGTTTACTAGAACTGGCTGAATGCTGTTTATAACGTTGATCCGTTATTGAGTTGTTTTATATTCTTGTGTAAGTCTGTTTCCACGGTTGGGGAATGTCTGTGTTATGTAGGAGATTCATTCATAAGCTCCGGTTTATGAAGCAGCCATGGATTAACTGCGTCATCCACATGCCAAGCTGAACTATCTCACGCCCACATAAAGCCTCTCCAGTACTGCTACACGCAGATATTTGAATAATTACACTGTTTAATCAAAGATCTGTCTATGCTCATTCGTAATTTCATGTCAGTTCTGTGATTACACAGTCAACCTGAAAACTAATCCTCCAAATGTAGATTAACAAGGAGCGGGGGTTGCAAACTGGCCTTCGGGAATCATGCAACAGTAAAATAGTTAGAAATGGAAGTAGTAAAAGTAGTTATTAATGAATGTTTTCCTTCACTCGCCCATGAGTGGTTTCGGGCGGATCAGGGTGGCTCTTGGGCCGAATGAACTATGGCTCACTGCAATGTAAGACGTTGTACCAAAATAACACGAAAAATGAAAATGCACAACTTAGATGGAATACCTTTCACAGAATTAGTAATAATAAGTAATAATAATATATGATGTTCTTGCACCCTCGGGTAACCATACAAAAGCTAGCCTTAGAGTAGGATTAGCATGCAACTAAACATCCACTTTTGTCTGAGATTCCAAAAATATCCATCTCTGATATAGTAAACACGTTAGTTGTAGACAATGTGTTTAATGAAGTGCCTCATCACACATCCGAGGTTCTGCACTTTCACTCACTTGAAGTTGTGGATCGCGTCAGCGAGACACAACTTCAAGTGGTTGAAAATGTCATTGTCGAGCATGTAAATAATACATAGAGCACCAGCACTATCCCTGAAGAGAGGCATTCCATTCAGTGCCACTAAATAGTGTATCTTACACAGGATAGGCATTACCACAGCAGTTTACTGCAGAAATCAAGCAATCGGAACAATAAAACCGGCGCCAAGAAGACCGAGTAGGCTGTTCACTGCGTTAGCAGGTATTTACCAGTAATGGGTCAACGTAAAACCAACGCTGGGGACGTTGGTCTGGCATTCAGCCAACAGAGGGGACTGGCTGATGGTAACTGGGTTAGGAGGAGAAACACGGACAAGTTCTGGTGGCGTAACGACTGATTGCGGATTTAGAGTGTTCTTCTCCTGCTGCGAGAAACACTGACTTTCATCATCATCATTGAGGATGGCTGTACGTGAGGAGAACACCAGATGGAGGGGCTTTCTATCAGGCCCGTATTCTCGTACAAGTTACGATATATCGTAGGCTTCTGATTGGTCGAGATCGCCATCTCGACCAATCAGAAACCTACGATATATAGCCCAAGACCAACCTGCAGGCGAGCTGAACGGAAACATAGTCTGCCATACACATCACTACATCCTGCTTGCATGCTCAGTTTTATACAATGCCAAGACGCTCATCGAAAATGTTTCGTTTCACGTCTCAGATTCCAGCAATAAACACGACTAAGGGAGTTAGATGTGACCCAGAACTTATCATGTTATATAATGAATGAATGGGGACTACACCAGGACCCCGCCCTGATCCAGATCGTATATCTAGATTGACCCAAAATTGGTAATGATGTGCGGCAAACTAAAGCAGACAATAAACATAACAAAATACACGAGTAAAACATACATAATTTGCACACGCTTTATATAGTCTTGCTCAAAAGTGGAGACCACCGATAACTTAGACTAAAAGACGGCTCCATAAACATTACACTAAGCACAGCAGCACACTAGTCTAATGCATTACGTCGACCATCTACATGTAGCTTTGCTCTGTCATTGTACATCACTGCTGCCATATATTTGTGCATCCCTAAAAGAAAATAATAATGGCCCAGCGTTAGTTGAATGACGGGCCAGTGAGAGGATGATGCGTGACAACGTGATGCAAGTACACGAGGATAATGTATAATGCAGAGCTAATCACGCGAAAAGCAGCCGCAGCGCTGATTCACGCATTTGCTGTCCTGTTAACTCTTGGGGTCTAGAGATCCATATTAGCTCATATGCTTCTCGGAGCTCTAACTAAAAAAAAACTGTCATTATAATTATGCAATACATCCTGTTGGTAATTAACAATGCAGCAAATCATAGATCTATGTCTAAATATAAGGCAATTAACGTTTTTGTTATTTTACTCACTGCAGTAGGAATTCTAGCCGCATATTTAAATATGACTATTCAAGTTCAATGTAGTATAAATATTAGACATACTGACCATCACCTATAATATAAGACTATAAGTATAGATGTCTCGTAACTGGTGCAACATACGTAGGCTTATTGCTACAATAACCTATAAAGTTCACAGAAAAATACACTGACTGTGCAAACATTTAGGATGAGGTACTTTTATAACATTATATTCGTGTGATTGATGTTATTGAGCGAGAGCAGATTGTCGGTGATTTACTCACGGTGAGTACCTCACATAACATGCTGCCTGTCAGAGATCATCCTGCCTGATTTCCTGCCAGTCAACAGATAACACGCTCTACTATCCCAGTGGACCTAAATCTAGACTTACCTACCTGTTTTAGTAGCAGTTTACTACCCGGTGTAAGCCTTGCTCTAGTGTGTAGCGTTCCACAACAGTGGACATATGAGCAGCTCCGTTTACAGTGGTCATTCTGATGACGAAGTGGAAGTGCAGACCACAGTATCCGCGAGAGCTCATCTCTCAGTAAACACTCTCAGTTTACCCGATGTCTGGTCTGCGACGCTGGCCCAACAATAAACCGGCATCGGGTGGACGGCTCTTCAGACCTTATCTATCTAAAGAGCTGCTACATACAGACTGTGTTAGCGTCTAAAAGGCGCATTTAGCAAGCATAAGCACATGATAGTACGTGACAGCGTCACTGTCATCCCTCAGCCGCGTACGTCAGTACAAACGTGTCAGTCACAGATATCGCCATGTAAAAAAGCGTGAACACTTATGTGGACGTTCTGGTCCCCGCCAATATATTTCTATTTGCTATACTCGTTTAAGTTACAGATAGAATAGTGTAATATTCAGATGATCATATTTATCAGAAAAGCAGAAAATAACTAGTAAAGTGTTGGGGGAACACGAGTCACCTGCTTTAACAATGACATGAATCTGCGTGCGGTGCCCGGTGCTCCCGATCACATGTAAGTGATCGTAAACGAAAGGTTTCCTGCTTTATACACTATACTACTGGTGAAGTAATCGTCCAGATAATGTTCATGAAATTATTCCATAAGAGTACTCCGGGGTACCGCCGGGAGGACTCCTACTCATTATACCCCCTTCCCTCCTGCTCCATTTCGCAACATCTAGATTAATGGGTAATATTTATGTAACTATAACTATCCTTTGAATAATGGAGTAGCCAACTATACCATCGCGCCATTTTTAAACATGTCATAGACAAATTTCGACTAAAACTAGTACTAGCACGCAGCACATAGAGAGGGTTCATGTGGTAAGGTTTATAACAAGTTAACTTGCAAGGTCATTAAAAACAGAGGCTCTGATTGGAACACGTATATTATCTCAGCATATGGTTCGAAAAAATAAAATCTATAGATTTATAACAACTTATAACTATATCTCGCTGCCGCGACACTTCCAATGGTGAAATGCACTTTTTCCTATAATATCAACATAATCATATTTGATGACGATCTGACACCTGTTACTTTCCTATTATGTGAATAACAATGGCACACAACTTCATGTGTTTTGATGTGGCAACTGCATGAGAAGATTATTGTATACTGCTTATTTTTCCAGCTAAATGTTTTGCTGCCAAAAACGTATTTTATGAAGCACTGCATGGTTTCACGCTGTTGTTAGATTGCGTTAAATAGCAAAAATGCAACAGCATAATACTGTCAAGAATAAATTTCATTCTCTGATCCATCAATATTGGTGTTGAGGTTTGTGAAGTGGTAAACGCGAAACGCAATGTCGATTTAATGTTGGTTCACCGTCTGCGACGCTGGCCCCATATTAAATCAGCACTGAGTGAATATCTCGTATTTGCTGAAGAGGGAGTAGTGAAGATCCAAACGATTCGGATTTCCCTCTACATCGCTTCCCCTTGCTAACAGCTCACGCCTGATCCCTATGGTCTCATTATTACACAACTCGTACAGTATGACGTTAATTGGTATGATTATCAGTGATGAAGTCTCCTGGTCTAATGGGTTCTGGACGTGTAATTATATTTATAGATACTGTGATAGGATGCTCTAGCCCTGCTGCAAACCGAGCTGTTATAAACACATGAAAAAATAAGGTGACAGATACTGTCGTAGGGCCAAAAGGCAGTAGCAGTTACTGCACATTGGCTTTGCAGAGCATGATATTAAAAGTGTCATGTGCCTGATAAGTTAGGTTGGCTAAACAGTTGAATAAACAGTCTATTTGATAAAATAAACAGGTTCTCTCTACTGTATTTTGAAAACATATACGCGCCAAAGTACACTATATTTGACCTATATTTGCGCCTGCCTATGAGAGCACTCACTAGTACAGAGAGGATCAGATGTGTAATGCATCTAACGCTGAAAATTGCTGAATCATGAAATACCCGTGCCAGAAAAGATAATTTACTACTCTGTCTGCTGTCTTGATAAACAGCTATTGTATGCACAGCGTCCGACAACAACTAGAATACAAATTACCACTGATATCAGTTTATGTAATCATATATAACACACACATGATCGTAGCTCTGTCCAAGTGAATATTCCATGCATGTGAAATTATATAGGATATGAAAGAAAGCCAGGTATACTGGAACAAAAAGGAGGCTACATGCATTATTGATCGTATTGTATTCCATTGTATTAGATTGATTTTAAAAATGATTTTAAAATATTAGTACATAAATAATATCCTACAAATACACGTAAACTGATGTGAATCGTATAACTCCTAGTAAATTGTATTCAGTATACGTACTGTAATCTGAAAGCAAATAACAGTAGGCTATATGCAGCTTGCTCCGGCACATTGTGATAATATTAAAGTAGCTAAATTAGAACACAGGTGAGGTAACCCATTGGAAAAAGGAATGGCATTAGTACCTTGCGTGTAAAGGAAGTGAACAGAGTGTGATTAAAAGACGCGTTGACGTGAAATGGCCCATTCAGATAATTTAGCACAAATAGTCAGTTACTTGTACTAAGCAGTGCTCAGTACAACCTGCTGCATGTGTTATCACATCACAGTATCCATGAATGTAGTAAGACGTAGCGTACTACTGTAGTTACAAAGATTTTAAACCTCGGAATATTATGAAGCCAACCAAAAAACTGTTATTTATAATGTCTTGATAACGATCAATTTTTTAATTGACAGACCGCTAAAGAAACTCAAAATTTAAATTAAATCACACAAGCAGATTTGAAAATATAGTGCAATAAATTAAAAAAAAACGTGTTCATAGTATGTATATATTGTGGAGGATCTCTAAGATATATAACTTTGACTTTTTAGTGAAAAAGAGTCGACCACATTACATGGCGTAGACCTTCTCCGCAAATTTAAATCCCGTCTGAATGAAGTCCATCGGTTGCCATAGGAACGTCTGACTATTTGGCGATTAATTTCCACAGTGTGATTTCTTTGGAAAAAAACTAGAAAAACCGCAGTGGGTCGTGTGGCGAATTAGCCGGGTGGAAATCGATGTTGTCCGGCGTGACAGGGCAGTGTGTGTGTCGTGAGAGGGCACTGCGGTTACGCTAAAGAAAAACAATTCTATAGAAATGTTGACTAATGCTTGGCCAACGTTTTAATAGTCGGCACAGTACTACATCAACGCTGAACTCCGTTTGTCTGGATGCTGACTCGCAGTTGTCTGTTAACCCGAGCTGCCCAGAGGTCTAGCATGCGTCATCAGCCAGATCTTCTGCTAGAAACCAAATTGATTTCACCATTGAACCATCAAAAGTTGTTCCTGGCAACCTTTTTGATCATTCCATATTTTCCCAACTGTATTTGATGAGAAAATTGTTCGTCTGTTCTTAGTGGTTTGGTAAAACCTAAATTATTATTCTCAATGGCGGATTCAGCATTAGACATACGGATCCGCCACCGATAGCTGTGATGTTTACTACTCTGTCAATAGAGGCGTAGCTCTATTTGTTAAGCTTGTAGTACTACAGCTAACATTTCTAGAGATTTCTTTTAAATTTTACTGATCATAAATCTTAGGTGTATACATGTATCTTTGCTTTACACCTGCAAAGATTACTGTCCTGTCTATGTCAAGAACAATTTACCAATTTTGTTCTTCGTTATTGCTCAGTTAATTTCCATTATTTCTGGAATTGACAATGTTCATAAACATCACTTGATAAGTATAATTATTATTCTATACGCAAATATTTAGTACATTCTCTCTCTCAATACAATGAACATTTCATCATAGTGTACTATTATTTATATTGTTATTTTAATAGTCCTGTTTTACAATTTAATAATTATGTAGTAACTACATAATTATTAAATTGTAAAACATAACTATTAAAATAATAATATAAATAGTAGGACACTAGGATGAAATGTTCATTGTATTGAGAAAGAGACTGTCATTGTCGCGAAACAAGAATCTTCACTAAAATGAAAAATACAAGACAGTATTAGAAAGCGTATTCCATGCAGCAAACACGATACATTGACTCAATGTCGTTTTAATGTCGGGCCATCGACATTGGTCTGCGAAAATAGAAAGCACGCACCTGTGAACGAGCACTACTGGACACAGTGACCAAATGGAGTGATCAAACTATCTGACCTCAAGATCATATCACGCACTGTGCGATGCCATACAAGAAAGCATCATAGAAATGAATAGTGGAACGAGTCACGCGCATGTACGACTTCTGTTTGTGGAGATTGTCGGCACTCAGCAAACAAAAAACATTGGTTTAATGGTGGGCCAGCGTCGTAAACGGTGGGCCAACATTGCACCGGCATTGGCCTGCACGTGTAATAATAGGAAAAGGTCCACTCGCCATAAATATCAAAACTAATTTAAGCTTGACTTCAACGTCAAATTAAAAGAGTCAAAGTAGATACCATTTCCACCATAACATAATACGAAGTATATAGTACATTTACAAAAGCTCCTTCAATTTGGGACTGCATCAGCGACATAGACATACATATTCAAAAATTATTGAAATATTCTTTAAATATTCGATAATAACACATGTCATTTCACCATTATTTTATATACAATTTTGGATAACGGTCGATCAAAAGAATAACAAGAAATACAGTAATATGACAGTTAACATAAGTTTGAGGAGCACATTATAAAATGGAGAAATTGCACGTGAAACAAAGATGGAGGCCACCAAAACAGGAATACGAGCTATTTGACTTTTAAATACAAATACTGTGTAACATCATATTATTCCCAGAACAAATCCCATAAAATAGATGATGATGAAAATACGTAGAATCGATCTCACGTGCAGAGACCATGTAGTTTGAGTGGGCTTTGTGATGCCTGTATTCCGTGATTTGCTTACATAATGCGTGAATAGCGGAAGGCTTAGATTGCGCACAGGAAATGACTCTTGTCGTTAACCGAGTCAGCTAATAACCTGTTGGGAGCTTGATATGCCAGGTAAAACACTGCCATACACAGTGAACCTACGTGCAGACATATACGTCATCCCATTGGATACGAAAGGGTGTACCTGCCACTTTACAAAGTGGTAGATACACCCTTTTGTATCCAATAGAATGATGCATACATATGCTATCACAGAACAAAACCTGTAGATAAATCTATAACAGAATTATTGCTCACGTGGTTTAAAGGGACATGCCCAGGTCTAAAATCATCAAAAAATGGGAGATTTTATTTTGGCTTCTTAATATAACCATATGATGTAAACATGTCCATACACTAGAACTGCAAAAGTTTTTAAATTTTTGTGCTGCGCACTCACCGGTTAGGCTAGATATAGAGACGAAATACCCGTATTTCTTATTTTTGACATGATTGTCAATAATTAGAAATCAGATATTTCGTCTCTATTTCTAGCCTAACTGGTGAATGGTAACTGGTAAGTGCGCAGCACAAAAATTAAAAAAAAATTGCAGCTCTAGTCTATGGACATGTTTACATCATATGGTTATATTGAGAAGCCTAAATAAAATCACCGATTTTTTTATGATTTTAGACCTGGGCATGTCCCTTTAAAGTAGGTGAGTCGTTACAATTCGCTGAGCGCACGTTTTAGGCCCACCCGCGAGGATTTAACATTAAATCAGAAAAGGTATATTATAAACATTGTCCCGTTGGTTATATTTCGCATTTACATAATCTGTTTAATGTTTTAATACTAATAAGTGCAAACTGTGCTATAGTTTAGGCTGACATTATCACTGGGTAATGTCATACTCATTAATATAATTAATATGACAACAGCAATACGTGGTCATAAAACTAGATGCGAGTTTGCAATCAGGTGAATAAGGGCGCCGTGGTGGCATCATTACCAGCAGAGTGCAAATTTCCTGGAAGGCAGACCAGCGTTATTATACGGATTTCATCTCAATATTGTTTAATATTGTAGTTAGGGCCTAATATCAATACATTTGATGGCTATTTCATACTTTCTTTGTCACGAAAGTAGATATTAAAAAGAAAGATTTCTAATATATCTTGAAACAATTTATATATATACGAATAATGCGATCACGCCATATTTAATTCGACAATCCTAAACCATTGGCGGCAATATACATGATTCAAGCTTTATATGACGTTTCTTAAATAAAATGTTACCCACAAAAAATATTACAACAAGTGATCCAATGGTTTTAAAAATATCTGATGTGTTAAATAAATTATTTTTTTATTTGGCGCAACGTGTGATAAAATGTGGGGTAAAATGCAGAAGCTAGTCAAAAATATGTTACACGTGTTACTGCCATGTTATACAAAAAAGTTTAGCTAGAGTTTAATGCGCATTATTGGCTCCCCATTTTTTTAAGTGCACCTTATGATAAATGGAGAGGGGTGCTTGCAAAGCTCTTGTAAACCCCACCCTCGGTACGGCCCCTCCCGCTACACGCTACAATATTACAAAGCGTAATGGTGGATTGCGACAAAGCCAGGGAGCATACTGTCCTTCTCACTGCTCCACGTTTCCATTCTGCAGACACACAGAGTTCTTTATACTGAGACAGGAGCTCTACATTAGTGCATCTAAGATGAAAAGCGTGGTAATCGTGAAAGGGTCAACGCTGTCTTTTGATGGCTAGTAGCGAACAGACAGCCAGGGCGAGATCCCCTCGTTAAAGATCACTTCTTTCTACACTAGGAGGATGAGCTTGTCAAAAATCAATGCCACACAGGAAGCAGTCGTAGGATCGCAGCACTTCCCTGCAAAGCCAAAAGGCAATAACTGCTTACTTGTAAAGTAAGCAGTTTACTGCATTTGGCTTTGCACGCCAGAGCAGTGGTCTGCAGCTGCGTGCATAATATTACGGCCATGTACGTCATCGGGTGTGTGCTCAAGAGTAGTGTTTTCATTATTCTCCGGAAGCGCGCGTGTGCTAGCAAGCCGTCAGCACAGCAAGGCGTTAACAAGAGAGCCATTAGATTCAGCAGAAAACTCACGGAGAAACATCGTCTAGGCTCTGTAGGAGGCCATGTAATCACCAGGGGGAGGCAGGTGGCAATGCCGCTCAATAGCCGAGAGTCCTGAAACGTCCCCATAGGCTATATTATACCTGTCCCACAAATTGACCGTCCATCTGATCTTTATCAAGAATCATCAGTTTTTATCCTAGCAGCACGAATTATTGACACGACATAATCAAATGCCAAGACAATAAAAGAACCACCTGCTACAAATGATTTTTTTTATTACTTTCTTACATTTAGTGACGAGTCACACCTAAGTAAAGTGAAGTAATATTTCGCGACGTATTTTACCGGCCAAAATTGTGTGTCCTCTCTATATACTAAAATGAAACTAAGTTATGTATTTCACAATTTTATATCACAATTACGCAACTTTCAGCTCTGGAAAATTATTAATTTATTAAAAAAAGGTTTTCAAAAAATGAAAAAGTTGTTCTGTTCCATGCGGTCTTTTTTGACACGGCATAATAATGACAAATACAAAATCTATCGAGGATTTGCCGGCCGTAGCTGTCTATTGAAGAGGCAGCCAATATGTATTGTCATCTATAACAAAGAACCGACATCATTGATCCAAATACTTCATTGTTTTATCAGCTTTACCTCCTGGATAGAAAACTACAGGAAGTATATTGCAGCTGAACTTCCTAAACATAACAAGTGCTCGCCCAACGATGCACAGTCTGGTCTATCCTGGTCCAAATTCAGACGTGACACGTGAAGATGAACACGTTATTATGTGGGTGTTCATGTCTGATAATCGTTATAATACGAATATAATCTGAATCTATTCAAGTTACTTCATTTTCTGTATGTCGTGATATTGCCTCGAAAAGCGGCAATCATTCACTACTTCAGCATCTGCCACTTCCATTCTAGAACATATATTTGTAAAAAAGCCATGATGGAGGCCCTAATTACGATTGCTGTGTCTGTCCTGGCCATACCCTTTACATGTATGTTAACTGCACAAAGTACCAAATCATATTTGCATATATCTCTATGTGTGTTATAAATAATAAGGAGCTTAAATTAGAAAATAATAGAAAGTAAAATCTGTATCTATAAATATATCGTGGAGAAAATGTACAGATCTGAAGATTAATGGTGTTTATCCCCTCACCAGTTGCTCACAACAATGAGAACCAGTTCCAAATCAATCAATATATTGCCTTGTGGTAATTTTATTTCAAGTTTATATTTGAATTTATACCTTCAATATCTTGTGAAGTAGCGTTCCCATCTGTCTTATATTGCTTTCAGCAACTTAAAGCCTCATTGATCACTCAGAGGCAAATAGTCGGTTATCTATTTTAAGCCATAGATTGATTTTCGCTGCAGTGATGACGTAAACTACAAACATCAGTTGACACGTGCCTAGTACAAGCGGAACTAGAAACCAACATGACGTAATATCCGTCATTATGTTTCCACTTTTTAGATTCTAATATATTTTTATTTATTTTTGTTAAACAAACCAAAATTCTAAGAAATGAAAGGTATTTCTAGAGTCGTCATTAAAATATCATCTTCTTAAAGTTTAAAGTAGGTGGGTTGTCATGATTCGCTGAGTAAACATTGAGGGCGCACCATGCAATGACGCGCATGAGCAGCATGGTCAACGTCCACAGGATTCGCCGTAATGGAATACTATGGTTCTGTGAAAAATAACGACCCACCTGCTTTAACTTGTATGATTACCTGCAGCCAGAAAGAACTCAATGTGACTGAATAATACGGTTAGGCCTATACGCTACTCAGCCTACATTTTAAAATTCTCAATGGTCAATGGCCGAAAGCTGTCTCAATATTGGGAAATGAACGGAATAGTAGGCCCATAATTGAGGAAGCGTTGGGATGTCATATACTGTCACTGCGAAAATTGTATAAACAGTTATACCTAGAATAGAATAGGTAATCATATATGACGAGTTATGTAATACAGCAATGGTTATCGATGTCGCTCGTTCAAATTAAAGCAGAATTCGTGGTGCTATCGGTCAAGACTCAGTATTCATATAAAACCCGAGGCGCTGATGATGTCACTGATAATGCATCATCTGATTCAAACTGAAGGTCTGTATCACTGATAATGTATCATTCAAACTGGAGGTTTGAAACCAATAGCCCATGAGCTAATACATATAAAGTTGAAGTTGAAAACTTTCATTTTAGTAACAATTATATTAATTAATAAAGCATCAGAATTAATATCATATGGATCAAAAGTGAGCTGGTGCCTAGTAAAGTGGCAATATGGATAATGCTGACATTATCCTTATAGCGCCATTTTGTAATATCTGATCTAACATTCGTTGACGTGTAGGGATAATAATCAGATCAAGGCATAGCCAATCCCTGTGACAATGCACTGCTGAAGATGACTACATTAATCCCTCGGTGGATCGGTGCTAACATATAAATCATGATATGATAGACCCGAGAAGGCAGGCTAGATGGGTGCCGGGAGGGTTACACTGGATATGGGATCACACGATCGAGGAGGAGCAAGGTTGTTGGTGCCTGGATGCGCGTGAGACGCACGCGGCGTGCGCAGACAGCTCGTTGTGACGTCACGTCTGCGGGCGGTGTGTCACAGCAAACACAAGGACGCTCGCTCAATGCGGGATTAATGCTGGCCAGCGGCGCAGACGCTGGCCCAACATTAATCTAGCATTGAGTCAGCGTCCTGTATTTTCTGGGGATGTCACAGCAAATACATTGACTACATGTTGGACAAACGTTGCAGGCGGTGAGCCAACATTAAAACACCATTGTGTCAACGTCATGCATTTATTTAAGTTGATACAGACCACAATGATGGCCCAGCGTTGGCTCACTACTGAGACAACGAGCAGCCCAGTTTGGACACTTTGGGCCTACATTCAGCCCGCATATCATGCTTGGGGTCAATCCAAACGCTTCGTTTCAGCAGCAGGCCCAGCTATGAGTCACTGAATACCCGGATTTCTCGTTTGCTCACCAGATTATCAGGATCATCTTCCCCAAAAATCCAGACAGATTTATGAAAGAAAAACAATCTGTCATTTTACTCGTCATCTTTGAGAAATGGATTTCCAATAAATATAAATAAATATGAAATGGAAATATAGACAACCCGTCAACCGTAATAACGATTTTGCGTGAATCGACAAACGGCATGCTGGTGGTGCATTGAAAGAATTATATAGATTATTTATATACCATATAATTATATATATTCTTTTCAACGATAAATTATTAAAAAAAAATACGCCACAAAAACAATAACAGGATAAAGGCCACCTCAATAAATTAAAAAACGTTAAGTAAATTATATTTAAACACGTATGAAAGTTTCTTAAAAATAGTGTAAACTTTTAGTTATTTGACAATTCAATATTAACGGTGCCCTCTCGATAGCGGTTCTTTATTTAATCTTATGGGGGGGGGGGGGTCTCTCCCAAGTCCCAACCACTAACTAGATGACATGTATCACGTTTCTGTATGTCATTAAACTTATTTGTGTATAAATGGCACATCAAGTAAATTATCCAGTAAATTGATCTGGTGAATTTTGACTGTGGCTATATAATACATCAGATATATAGATTTGAATCACAGGTATATAGTGTCTTAAGTAGAAGTTTTCATCCAATATTGATTGCGGCTATATAATACATCAGATAATATATATAGTTGAATTATTGCGGCTATATAATACATCAGATATATAGAGTTGCATTAGAGGTATATAGTGTCTTAAGTATAAGTTTTCATCAACTAAACTAGACTTTCCTTCTCAATATGTCCTTAATGATCCAAGTAATTAGAGGCTTTAGTTGGAACTTGACCAATTATATGTGAAAACCTGATCAAACGAGATCTTGGATTACCACTGAGTTAGGGTCTACGATGCACTGGGAATTACATAAGTAGGCCCTGAATAATGTGATGATTTGTTGTGGTTGGACATCACCTAGCTATTCTGGTATAACAACTGGACGTGACAGAGAGACTGAGAACAGAGACCGAGTATTGTGTGATGTTATGATGCTGGCTGTGTGTACACAAGTCCCACCCAGTCTAAATAGCCGGCGGCCAGACACAAGCTGGATGTAGCCCTCCACGGTGAAAGTAAACGACTTGACACAGGGAACACTCTGTAATTCAGTCCCACAGATCCATACACAGCAAATACGAGACGTCCACCCAATGTTGGTTTAATACTGGGCCGCCGTCTACGACGTCGGCCCAGCAATAAACCAACATTGGGTGAACGTCTCGTGTTCACGTAAAACTGACTGGTTACACAATCAATCATTCATCACTGACAATTCATTTCTCCCGACAGAAACTAAACTGTTGACTTGTCCGCCCAGTCCTATAAATCCTATGTTATCCCTGTCTGCCGCTATCTCATAAACTCATGCTACAGTCCATCACTACTATGTAATCATGGCAAGAAGAATGTATAATATCTATATATACTTATATACCGGCATTATCTTTAGCATAACATAAAAAAAACACTGAAAAATAACTATGATAACCAGATGTATGGCTTTATTTTTTTCTGAATAAATTACATTTTCACCCTTGTATATTGATATAAATTTAGAAAAAAATATACGAACAATTTGTTTATGTCTCTAAATTTTTAGGTTGAGCTAAATATTTTTCAAAGTGCCGTATACGTCATACGTCACTCTAAAACCAAGTTGAAGGTTAGTAGTCCTGATATTATTTTGTTGAAATCTAGAAATATCATTCCTTTGATATCGAAATCTGAAAAAGCATCATGGTATTTTAACAGCCTTTAGCATTACTATTGCCATTTCAGTTGATAGGCATCATACGTAAACTTTACATTTATTCTGACTCCTCGATCGAGTACTCTACTACCCTTAAGTTCAACTACTGCCTTTGGAAGGTCAAACAGAAAAAAACAAGAAAATAACACGGTATATAGTACTCAAACATGCACCTGGAAACGTATATTTCCGCTATGTTTCTTGGCTGAGAGTTTGACCCAGATGTTACGCCACCCTCCCCTATACGCCACCAGAGATACATAACAAATGGCTTCCTGCACAGCAATGTGAATCCAAAGCTAACGTGATGGGTAAACGTCTGGGCCAACGTGAAACCAATGTTTGGCGTGAGCAAGGTTTCCACCATACAGTAAGCAGACATAGTTTTAATATATTTGAGAAGGTTGAGGCATCCTGTCTTGCCACAGATGTGACAACAACAATAAGTCTGCTTCTAGGTACACAGACCCTGGATATGGCATGTATGGTGTAATTACAGTGCATTATGCTAATAATGTGGGCAACTTGCGCATTTATCTACAGTGTACCAGTACGTAAAATGACACTGGACTTGAACTGATGGGGTTATTTTCCTAAAACAAGACCCTCACTGATCCTCTTATTATATAATTATATGCAATCATCACGAGATTTGTTCTACTTCATTTCAGTCTATTCTATTTCACAGACACAGAGCGCTTCTAGACCATTTAAGAAACGCAATATTATCATAAATTCAGACTGTAACGAGCTTATCGCACCGTTTCCTCGTAATATTACGATCATTGTCAGTCGGTAATTGAACAGGCCTGGTTGTTGGCCTGCTCAGAAAATGCATCGCACCAATGTTGATTCACTGTTGGTCTATCGTCATACACACTAGAACCCCCACACACACAGTGGCAGGTGCATGAGATGATATTGTATTATATTACATAATATCATGGTATTGAAGTGACTTGGGCTGATACGATTAGTTATTGCAAGTTATTCGTATTGTCATAAAAATGTATTTCTACATGTTGTCTCTATGATACAATAGTCAATACAATATATATAATATATATTGTATTGAAAATATCCGAGAGGGGAGGGGTGAGGTCCGGCTTGTGTCAGGTGCACAAGATGGAATGAGGGATGAATTCTAGGACCCTTGGAATGTTAGACCGATGAGATGGAATGAGGGATGAATTCTAGAACCCTTGTAATGTCACTCAGATGCACGAGATAGAATGAAGGATGAATTCTAGTACATTTGTAGTGTCAAATGCACAAGACGGAATGAGAGATGAATTCTTCTATTCCATTCTATTAAATCCAGCTATTCAAATGCATCGTGACGTACGGTAAATTTTCATTTGTTTCATTTATATAGCCGCTCTGTAGAATATTTAAGTTTTGTGGGGGAGATGTGTGGACAGTAAATGTGAGCAGCCGGCGCGTGGCGCCATTAGAGCTGCCTTGTACCCATTTGCTTTTTTTCGACACGGTAAATAACGCGAAGTGTGGTTACAGAGTTGGATTACGGTTGGGGTAACGTTCTACACATTGAACCAGCCATGGGCCAATAGTGTGTGAACTTGTCAGGTATCCACAGAGCTACTAAGCACTGACAACCGCTGCCAGAATTCTCGACCGGGTTGCGATAAATTGCCCGGTTGTGATTGGTTTGTGGTTCAATCTGAGAGGAGCATCTATCGTCAGACCTGGCAGGCTGCAAGGTTTTTCCAGAAGCGCGTTTGTTATCAACATGCTCTCTGACTTTCTCGGGCTATATATAGCTTTTCTGGTAAGACTCCTAGAAGAGGCAGAGGCTGTTCACCTGTATGTTAGCCATACAGGGTATAACTTTCAGGCCATATTTTTATTACTAGCTGACTGTAGACTACAATACTAATTTTAAAGGTCTACAATGTTACCTTATTTCAAATTGCAGTTCATGTTGAACATCGTTCACTTCAGATAAAAGGGTTCGTGTAAATGGCCAGTACAAAATTGATTTATACAACTAAAACTAATATAACAAAACATTATAAAACAAACGATCGGAAGACCCCCTGCATCATACTAAAATATTAAGTCAAGTAGCTCTCAAATAACTAACAACAGAAGTACGTGTATGCATAACCTTAACAAACTTGTATGAAGTAGCACAGATTTTGTTTTTCCTAATAACTAAGTGATGATAAAATAGAATTTACTCCAGATGTGAAAATATAGGCCAGTAGTCTGTTTAGAAAAAACATATTAACAGATGTGGATTTCCTAGTCGAGGACAGTATAACAAAACCAGTCACAGACACTATTTAGATTGGTACCGCGGAAGAGTTGATGCCTGCTAAACCCAACATTTATCTTATGACTTGTATTTACGTAAACAAAACGTAAAACTGTGCGGGTGAAATCTTTAAGTTTACGTCGACGTTAAGTCTTATTGGCTGAAGCATGAAGTTGTTTTTACTTTTTTTTGCCTGATTAGGTAGACATGGCACACACCTATGCAGAAATCTAGGGTAGCCAGCAGGAGAGCTGCTCACAGACTCTTGTTAGAACAGGATCACGTAGACATGTGTGTTTGGAAGGCTGCCAGCAGACCAAAAGTGATCCGTTACACTTAATGTATCACAGATTAACAAGACTACATAAGTCCAGGAGCTCCCGCGACGAATTAGAATTTGATTTAAGCAATTTTGTGTAGGGTTTGTAATGTAGTCCTAGGCTAGGTCTAAAATCAAGACGCAAGACAACTAGGTCTAAGAAGCTCAGTCTAAGAGTAAGATAAGAACTAGACAGTCTGTCAGAGATTGCAAACCTCCATTTAAATTAATGATCCTGATCAGTATCCCAGTAATGGTCTACCTATCTGGCACGGTTTACCCGATATCAGGCCAATCAAGGTAACTAATAGCTGATTTACGGTCATTTTGAATTCGATATAAACTAGTTAAAAACTTAGGGTGCATCCTCCCCCGAAACCTCAAATTTTGTTTTATAGTAATGGACTAACATCTAGCACGGTTTACCAAATATCGGCCATGTGAAAGTGAATAATGGCCTAAAGGCGGCCATTTTGAATTTGATCAAGTCGAAATTTTCCAAGATGCATCCTCAGCTGAAATCTCACATTTCATTCTATAGTAATAGTCTAGCCATCTAGCACGGTTTACCAAATATCGCCCCTGTGAAAGTGAATAATGGCCGATAGGAGGCCATTTTGAATTTGATCAAGTCAAAATTTTTCAAGATGCATCCTCTCCTGAAATCTCACAATTTGTTTTATAGTAATGGTCTAGCCATCTAGTACGGTTACCAAATAACAGCTATGTGAAAGTGAATAATGGCCGATAGGCGGCCATTTTTAATTTGATTGAGTCAATTTTTTTCAAGATGCATCCTCTCTTGTAATCTCACATTTTGTTTTATAGTAATGGTCCAACTATCTAACACGGTTTACCAAATATCAGCAATGTGAAAGTAAATAGTGGCCGATAGGCGGCCATTTTGAATTTGATTGAGTCGAAAGTTTTTAAAAGGCATACTCTCCCGAAACGTCACATTTTGTTTTATAGTAATGGTCTAGCTATCTAGCACGGTTTACCTGATATCAGGCCTATCGAGGTAAATAATGCTGATTGTCGGCCATTTTGAATTCGTAAGTTAAATATTTTCAGGGTGCATCCTCCCCAGAAAACTCACACTTTGTTTTATAGTAATCAGGTAATGGTCTAGCCATCTAGCACGGTTTACCAAATATCAGCCATGTGAAAATGAATAATGGCCGAAAAGGCGGCCATTTTAAATTTGATCAAGTCAAATTTTTTCAAGATGCATCCTCATCTGAAATCTCACATTTTGTTTTACAGTAATGGTCTAGCCATCTAGCACGGTTGACCAAATAACGGCCATGTGATAGTGAATAATGGCCGATAAGCGGCTATTTTGAATTTCATCGAGTCAAATTTTTTCAAGATGCATCCTCTCCTGAAATCACACATTTTGTTTTATAGTAATGGTCTAGCCATCTAGCACGGTTTACCAAATAACGGCCATGTGAATGTGAATAATGGCCGATTGGCGGCCATTTTGAACTTGGACGAGTTGAATTTTTTCAAAATGCATCCTCTCCTGAAGCCTTACAATTTGTTTTATAGTAATGGTGTAGATATCTTGAGCGGTTTTCATGATATTCCACAATATCAGGCCTGTCGAGGTGAATAATGGCTGATAGGCGGCCATTTTGAATTTTATTAACTTCAAATTTTTCAAGATGCATCCTCTCCTGAAACCTTACAATTTATTTGATATTAATGGTGTAGCTATCTTGAGCGGTTTTCATGATATTCCGCAATATCAGGCCTGTCGAGGTGAATAATGGCCGATAGGCGGCCATTTTTTATTTTATCGACTTGAAATTTTTCAAGATGCATCCTCTCCTGAAACCTCACAATTTGTTTTATAGTAATGGTGTAGCTATCTTGAGCGGTTTTCATGATATTCCGCAAAATCTTTCAGTCGGATTTACCGATGTTATAAATTAGGTCAAAGTGCTGGGTCAACTTCAAGGTCAAGGTCCAAAAATCTGAAAAGGCACAACTAGGGACCTTAGAGAACATGTATGTGCAATATGACTGTCATCGGCCCAGTACTTTTCGAGATCTGCTCCGGAAACGAAGTGCGCGTCAAAACGTCTAAATAGGTCATAGTTCTGAACCAGAAGTAGGTCAAAGTTCAAATACCCCAAAAGGAACAACTAGACCCCCTAGGGGTGTTGTGTGCAAAATTTGAAGACAATCGGACAAGCACTTTCAGAGATATGCTCCGGAAACGAATTGTTTACGGACGGCCCAACGGCCCAACGGCCCAACGGCCCAACGGCCCAACGGCCCAACGCCGTCACATCATCATTTTCTCCTCTGCAACCTTGCGTATTGAATTCAGATTAAAAATATTTTAACCCGTCCATTAGCCACCTAGAAGTAACTTACATACCAAAAATTGTTATCCTAGCTTATTTTCTCACAAAGTTATAGGCAAAAGAAGAGGCCAAAAAAAAACGGAGGTAGAATCCATAGCTCCCTTCGCTCACCTACGGTGACGGCGGGAGCTAAAAAGGGTAGGAAGCAGAGCCAGACCCTGAAACAAGATGTCGGCTACCATGATGCCACTGATATTTTCAAAAAGGTGACCTACATCTTTGGCATCCGATTGGTGGCGATCACGTTCTGGATCAATCACATGACACTGCCCACCAGTAAACCAACACTGGGTCAATGTCTCATGTTCACTGGGCAATTCTTTGACAGCATGTTGTTGTTAACACGCATTCTTCAATTAGCTCCGTGTTAGAACACTGTTGTTAGGTAGGTCGATACATGCCGTTTGAAATAAGTTTTGTTGGCTGCAGTTCTAGTATACGTGCCAAAACTGACAAAAACTGTTCGTAAAGTGTAAAAAAAAGAAAACGACATTGGTGTGTACTGTGTCAAAGTAAACACTATATCAAAGCACTATATCAAAAGCATCTGTTGTTTGAATTTGACGTAGCTGATAAATAAATACATCATCAATTTTTTTCGGATGTATCATCCAATAATGATTTCCTACTCGGTTTTTTTCACACTCTGCCTCAAGCAAATTATTTATTTCACTTTTTTAGGATATTGTTTTTCTGTCTACAAAGTTTGATCCCAGACAAGGCTCAGTATTGAGGTTTAACCAATTTAAGGGTCATTTAATGATGCCGAGCAAAGCGAGGCTCAAATTTTTTCTAAGGTCCAATAAATATTTATATACATGTCCTTCAGACAATTATTTATTTAACAAAAAATTAATCTGAAAATATGTATTTCAAAAATACTCCCACCCCCCTCCTCCCTTGAGAACTGCATTTTAGTAAAAGTCAAGCTCATCGGTGTTTATTTATAATCCTGGGATACAGCCGTAATTAACCAAAGTAAAGAATACAAACCAAACTAAACCCAAACACACGTCCTAATCCTTCAAGCCCTAAATACGTCTTTAGATCATCCGTATTTTGTTTGTACGGATTTTTGGACAAGAAGGCGTTCCCTTGATAAATATTGATAAATGTGTAAGCTTGAATTGCAGTTATCTCTAATAGTCGCCCGATAGATGTTATGTTTCTGGTTCGCGGGAACGAGATAACTTCAAACGATGATAATTTCAAATACCGACTTCTTACTGTTTTCAACCTGAAATCGGCTTAAATTAGCACGTACACAATAATTTTAAATTTCGCCCATTTTTCAACCGGTTGAATGTGTAGTTGGAGGGGCAAGACACAAGTTCAAGGAGGTGAAAATGTCAAATTGTTAGCTTGGTACGTAATGGTTAACACAGTCACCCCATGGGGTTATCTTATTGAATTCATTTCTAGGTAACGACGATTTATTGGAAAATAAACGTCTTCCGACATAGTATCGATCAACCAATATTGCGGTAGGGGGCTTACAAGGTCAATCAATGTTTCTACTTCATTTGTAATAGCCAACGAGTGTAAAAATAAAATATAGATTGGTAATAAATAAAACAACCACAAGCCATACAATCAATTTAGTTGTTAGTGTTTGGTGTGAGAAAAACGCAGGATGGCTTATTTCTATTTAACTATACTAGTTTTCTAACCAAATGTGATTAATACGGTAAATGCAAGGGGCATGACTGAAGGGTTGATTGGATTTATCCAGTGGTCTATAGAGCATTGTAATTAATTATAAAGGCGACAGAGGTTGGCCATTAAGGAAAAACTAACACCACGGTAGAGCTGCCGTCTAATGTGAATGTTTCCAAGGAATAATCTGGAATAGGAAATCCCGGGCCTCAGGCAAGAGAGAAAGAAAGAGGCAGTGAGCTGCTGAGATTTCTACTCAATCAAACATTTATGATAATGTTAATGAACGGGGTTTGCGGCGCGATCATGGAATTAACACAAACCGGAATTACAGAGAGGCTGGAGGGGCTTCTGTGAAATAAAATCAATTGTGCTAGACCACTTTTCTATAAGCAAAGGGAATTGTTGATCTGATATCGTTCGAACGTGCCTGGGTGTAGGCTACCTTAGTATCGCGAAGTACACATTTTCACCTGAATATATTCTTGAAAAAAATCTTTATTCTAAAAGATAATGTAGGCGGCCTATATTAAAATCCGTTACAAAAGCCAAAATATTGTTGGAAGATAATAATGTGATATTTTATGGGATTAACATTAAGATACTGTTCTTCGAAATGGTGAGGCTGTTGAGTAGTCTGTATGCATGTTATTCTCAGTAAACGTCCCCGTGCGTTATAGTGTGCAGCAGCTTGTTTTTAATGGCAGCCAGTGCGCCATTGAGAAAAAGAAGCCGATGGAATGTCTAGATGGTGAGCAGGAGCGGGATAGACGTTAGACGTCAATAGCAGAGCCGAGCAGACTAGCACGTAGTTTATGGGTCTGTCACAATGCGGGTATGATCGTCCCGTGCCTGGAAAACTACCATAAGCGCCATTATACAAGGGAAAGACAAACAGCGGTGAAGTCCCACATTCTCTTTGTCTTTGTCTTCCAACCCTAAAAATCCGTAATAATTATTTTCGAAAACTGTAAGAATGTCAACCCAATAACTATTTGTTAACATTACGGTGGCTTGTAATAACATCATAATTGTTGAATAACATATCTTTAAGTTTCGAACGACAAGTTATTAAATAGAAGACTATAATGTATAAAATATTATTTCTAGAGAAACGCTGACTGCGTGCTGATTGGTGCAGAGTAGAATATTTGAATACAAAGTTCGGTGTTTTATTAATTATAAAAGAGAAGAGGAAATCTGAAAACAACTTTAATAATAATATCTACAGAGAGAAGATAACTTCGTGCTACAGTCCAGCTTGTCAGAGCTTTCCAAAAAAAAAAGGAAACAACCATTTTGAGACCAAGTAAAAATGGCGTATCAATCACCCAGATGAGAGTTGTACAAATAATTAGTTTCGCAGCCGAATTCTCAATGAATAAGTGCTCCAAACACAGCATTCGGAATTCGAGTCCTGGCGGTCTGAGGCCGAGCACGCTACCTCTCGGTCACAGAGGCTCCTCACAATAATGAATTATTACGAGTGAGTGGGGAAGGAACATTTTGTTGTTTTTTTGAAACTTGAAAGCCAAAGTGGGGTTCGAGCCCGCCATGTCCGACTTTCCAAGTAGGCAGCTTTAACCACTGCACCAGGGCCCCCGGCCAGTAAGTGCTCCATTAAACAATTACCGAATCCGGAAGGTTCGAAGGCACTTTTTATAAAGGTAGTTTTTTAAATTTTAAACTGACACATATCTCCTACGTCCCCAAGTTTAAATGGAATTTTATTACGTCATGTCATTTTGTCTTTAAAAAGCAGTACCTCAAGTGTTTCGGTTTAATAGCTGTAACAGTTATGGGCCAGCTTGCAAAACAACGTTCAATTACACAACAATACGTCTAATTGTCATTTTCACAATCCTAGTCAGCCACAAGGACAAGATGATGGATGACTTGTAGGATCGTATGATCCTTCGATTATTATTTCCACTTTCAAATTTTATTTTCATTTTTGAAGAAAAGAAACGATAAATAATTTTAAAATGAGACATCTGCGGAGCCGCGATTTAATTTACACTTCGACAGGTTCACATTATTTCATGATTATGTTTAATATGATTTCACCTCCACAGGCAACGCTGCATATCGCTTTCACGGCGCACGTATGGTGTCATCAACACTGATGTCACATGAACAACTAGAAATCACAAATTATAAATGTTTAAACCATGAATATTGTCCCACGGCTGGTTCAATTATAATTCATTAATGACCTTCTGTTACGTGTCGTATGAAACATGCTTACATTTAATATGAAAACTCGTCATTCCATTAGCATGAGTCAATATCGTGCTAAGCATGGGTAATGAAAAGAGCAATTATTATTATTGCTACGCGGGTGAGTGGGAGGTGAGAGATGCGCGCGCAGTCAGTGTACATCTCATTATAGACATCAGCGGCATAGTCATGGAATCTCAACACGATGCTGATGGTGACGCCAATCATCTGCCTCAGGTTTAATAAGATTACGATTTATTTGAATTTGTAAAAGCCAGATTCATCGATTGCAAATTATGCTAAATAGTCCAGCTAAGACTCATGAATTGTAAAAGCTAATTACGCAAATTACAAACAAAACAAAGACAAATAGACCTGGTTTAGCATATGATAAAACATATATTAGTTATTATGAAACATTCAAAATATAGACTACATTATAATTATGCAAGAAAACATTACTTCATTCTAGCAAGGAATTTATAGATTCCTTGATTCTAGCATAAATTGTGCATCATTTACTGAGTCCAACAATGCTAGCACAACGTAAAGTGTAGAAGTGAATTATAGCATTTACGTGTAAATGTCGATATGATTTCATCTTTAACTTTATCTGAATTGATATGGCCTCCGCAACAATTTTAATAATTCATACACGATATTACATGAGAAAACACGCAGGAGGCCCTTAATATTTGGTCAGTGATGACAATATGCTGATATTAGAATAGATACACAAGCCTACAATACCCAGCATATGCGAGGTGCTGAACCAATGTTGTTTTAATATTGGTCCACCGTCTACGATGCTAGCCCAACATTAAAACAACATTGGTTCAGTGCCTCGTGTTTGCTGGGTATTGGTTACACAGTTGGATGTCACTGACTTGTCACCTGAAATGACCTTACGCACGTTTCAACTGGACAGGTCACATCTTGACCTTACCTTCTGCTCACGACAAACCACTGATTTCTCTCACGTCATAAGAGTTCATATTTCCTGGTATTGATTCCCGTGTGAACCAGACCGTATACATTACTCATTTAACCCTTAAAAAGCTGGAATATTTATGTAGAAACCATGGAGACCAAAAGGTTTTTTCACTTTGAAATCATCACAAATGTTTTAGTTAGCCTTTCCCGCTTCACTTGAATACCTATGTTATGGGTCTATACTACGGCCATTACAAATATTTTTTCTTTCAGTGCGGGGATAAATTTTGACGTCAGAATCTGACGTCTACAGACGTCTGATTCTGACGTCTAAAGTAGATACCCTCACTGTAATGGTTGAACTTATCAGTATCTGCCTACTAAAATAATGAGCACACATATCACCCCATGTATTGTGGGCTATCATCAGTCAAACTAAAACATTAGAATCATCCAGTTTCAGAAACTAAATCTAAAAAAAAACTATCCTCTGTTTATTCTAACTATCTCCGTTGATAAAAAAAATAGTTTAATGATTGCTTCTAATCTTGAGATATCTTAAAGTGTCACAATAGTATAATATTTTAATCTCCAGGTTTACCATAATATTTTTAGAGATAAGTGTTTGTAAAAAAAACATTGCGTCTATATCAATTTATTCCGAATTGGTAAAAATTCAAACACAGTGGATATGGGCGGTGGTGGCGAGTATATTGAGTTAGGCGGTAGATGATGGGGTAGAGCGTGACATGGTCAGTCACTACCGCTGGACATGACAGGTGTTATAATGGCGTCCACACACTGAATCACTGACCATCACAACTAATGAAAATCAAATGTCAACACAAGGTCATCTCAGGCATCTTATATGTGCATACCAGCTGATATTAATACGCAAAATTTAAAACAGCTAATTTCTCCACAGAAAAATTACATAATATTAAATGTATTTTGGCAAACTGCATCATGTCTGTAGATTCTTCGAAATAAGATATTATCTGTAAAATGAATCATAACAACTTATTCTTCGTCACCATAATTAGGAACCCGGTATTTATAGATCCTTCGCCTAAAATATTATTTCAATGCTGAGATAAGGATATACTTTAACATGATGTGACACTTTCACATGATGTGGTCATGATTTTCATCCTTTTCTTGACAAAAATCGTGCTTTCTTTCAATATTCCAGACAGCATTTCAGCTATGTTATAGACGTTACTAAGACTGGTGCTGTATTGCATGATATGCCTTGGAAGGACATACTCAAAAACAAAATACATTCACTCATTGTTGGATCAATGTTGGTGTACAGTCTACGACGCTGGCCCACCATTGACCCAACAATGGGTGAATGTACCTTGTTTGCTGGGATGCCGCGCGTCCCTGCAAGTTATATGACGTGACGTGGGGGATCTCTGGTATTATATGCTTCACTAGGATACTCCCTGCTGCTACACAGCAAACACCAGACCGATAATCCAGACGGTGGCCCAACATTACAACAACATCGGTTTAACGTGTCGGATAGGGAAATAGACACGAACAGATGCGGCCAGGTTGGCCCAAATCTAAGCCAACGCTGTTTTAATGTATCGCGGCTAGATGACGCCGCGCGGGAAGAGCGTGGGGTAAGCTGCCACGAAGGGCACCCGCAATAAAGACTGTATTACCATGTCCAAGAAAGTTCTCGCCTGATGTGGTAAAGTTATACCGCCTGCAGAGTAATATGTAACACATGATAGCCTGAAGGCTTCCTGCATTTCAATACGACAAGTGCATCGAATTTCCACTAGAATATAAACTGCTCAAATATACATAAAACAACCAATTAGCTTTGCAATGTTGTTAATGAGGAAAAAAGGTTACAAATAGGTTTTCCATCGATTTCACAAATTAATATACTGCTATGTTATTTAATTGATATTAGTGCTGTATACATAATTATGCTGGTGATTATATATCCGCCAGTATTTATGTTTACATTATTCTGCAGTGCAGGTATCGCAGCAAACACGAGGTATTTACCCAATGTTGTTTCAATGTTGGGCCACCGTCACCGCCGCTGGACCAACATTGAAACAACATTGGGTAAAATCCTCGTGTTTTCCGGGATAGCGTGTGGTCTACATCTCAGTATTGCCATTTGATAATCATATAAACGGATGGAAACTATACTACTGCCAATGACACGTGAATCTGTAACGAAAAGAGTTATTACAATTTATGTAAAACATTAAACTGAGCTTAGACTCTTGAGATTTCAGAATTGTACGGTTGGAATTGATCCTTAATGATATATAATGAGCACAGTAAATTATGTTGATTTTTGGGAGATTTTGCATTTCGCATTCTATCTATATGATATTTATTGTTGGCCACTGTCGTCATTATGACGATTTAACATTTTTATTTTGTTGACTCTCTGTTAATAGATCTTTAGCCACATTGGATCACGGAGTCAGCATGAATGCAGCAGGTGTACAGCGTGCATGTGTCCCGCCAAGCCGACAATTACAGATCCATGTATAAATCAATCTAGAAAATACCACCCTGTCTTAGTCGCGAGTGATTGATGTGCCGAGAATCAACACAAAAGTGGCCGACTGCCCCCCGCAGTCTCAAGAAAAAATGTCTTCAAGGAAGAAGCAGCATGACAACATCTTCAGACCAAGCGCTGCTAAAACATCGAAACAACGTGTTGGTACCGGCACAACTTGAACCAGCGTTGGAGAATCGTCTCCTACTGACGCGGGAGGGGTGACCATTATGGATCAAACAAATAATCACCAGCACCTTTTCCCGAAGCAACACATGACATTTTCAGTCACGTACATGTAGTTGCATAGATTGTCTGTCAATACCGGATATGCCCTGATATGTGTGCAAGCAGAAATGTGAATGCATTTCTGGTGCATGTCGTATGTGTTTTCACCTTGTTTTTTGCAGCAGGTGAAACACAAAACATGCCCCTTTTGTGCTTGGAACATAGACTTGGTGATTTTTTGCGTGAGTAGGTAAAATATTTTACATCTCAATCTGATGTTTTCTCTTGACTATCATGATTATCCGGGTCACCTCATAAACACCATGAAGACAATGGAGAGTGTGAGCGGGGTTGTTTGAACGGCGGCACTAAAAAGATCAATGTGCCAGTAACATGTCACAAAAACACTCAATGTGAAAGACGATGTGCAAACCATTAAAAATGGCGTACAAACTTTTCACTTGACGATATCTATAGAGCAGTCTCGTGCTCAGTGTGTCTGACTCTGAGGATAAAAATGAGTGACATTTCGGATCTACGGGCATTTAAAAACTCTATAAAGCACGCATGAGGACAAAAAGAAGTGTAGTTTCGGCCCTCCGATCTATTATCACTAACTCTTCCAAACTCTTGTCACAAATAAGCTTGACCTGGTTTGCTATGTATGTGGGATGACAAAAAACAAACATTTATCTTTACTATGTAAATATATCGCCTACAGTACATATAATTTAGATAATGATCAGTCAAGCTGTGTTTATACATATTTCAGTAAAAATTGATTTTCTGTCAGGTCGATTAGCCCTGCCAGCCTTCTAACTTCCATCAATCATGCATAGTGACCACGTGCATAATGTACGCTGTCTAAATGCACGCTGACCACCCAGCAGCACGAGACTTCGACCAAATGTAATTTTAATGCTGGGCCGCCGTCGTAGACGGTGGCCCAGGATTCAAAACACATTGAGCCAACATCTCCATATTTTCTGCTCATGTACGCGCATGCGATCAGGGAGTATGATCCATGGCGCAGTAATCATTAGGGAGTGGTGATGTGTCCGCGTAGTAATCAACCCAGTGCAAACACCTCTCTGTCGGGTTATCCTGCTCGCGCACACAGCTCGTTCCCTTGATGCCCGCCATAATTTATTTTGCTTACTAAAGCTGCAAACACATCTGATGAAAATTAGCAAAGATCTGCAACACTAAAAATAATGTGTATTTTGACAATGAACCCCCATTTCTATAGAAAATCAACACTACACAATATTATTTTCAACAACGCTCAGGTGTACCTCATGTATAACCCAAACCACAGAAACTGTAGCTAAATATCCAGTGAGAATATGATTATGTTTTGGCTTTTCAAATACACTGCGTACTATTCTTAATCACAATAACATTGCATGAAAAGTCATTAAAATAGGGCTCTAGACTTGTGTACACATATAGTGTCTGTGTAGTCTGTACACAATGAAAACAAACCATACACACGCACATTTGGCCACAGGTGCCTGTGATACAAACCATCTTACTTAATAGGCAGTGAAATTATATATTATCTAATCATATTCTCTAGCCTTATATCAAGGAGATACTGGTGTATATAATTTGCAGGGCAGCATAGTGACAATCCAATTGCATGTTGATGTCCCAGGAGACCATAACAGTAAACTCGTTAAACAAATGTTGGTTGAATGTTGGGTCAGCGTCGCAGATGCTGACCCAACATTCAACCAACATTTGGTAACCATTTCGTGTGTGCCGGGTTAGTTATACCCCACGTGGAGATAAACCCAGGACACTTACTGACACCTAACCCTCCGAGTAGGAGGCACAGCTGGAAAACCCAGAAACCAAAGTTAATACAATCGAACAGTATCAGGAGTCGCAACCATTGTTTACTCCATCCCTACCAGCTATAATACTGCAAAAGCATAAAGGTAATTTATACTGTCATCATATCACTGAAAACATGTGATATAATAGTGTATGATATGACATGCTAGAAAAATAACACAGTTCATACTAAAATACTTTTGAAAATGCTATTGCAAACGTGAATTTATGCATGGTTAAGGCCAATATAAGCGTAAGTATATGATTAATGTATAATGTAACTGAAAATGTTCTCAAAAATTGGATTAGTTTGCTAATGCAAAAAATGATTGGGATGTGTAAACATTCTGATACCGCAGTCCCACGACAACTCGTAAAACTACTATTTCATTTCCTATACATGCAAACTGCGCATCACAAATTGTCCTGAAGCTGAAAAGCAACAGTTTGCCGACAGTGGCGTCAATGAACATGTATGGCTGAGTGATAGAGTGATGGACAGGAGGCAGAATAAATTCGTAGGCCACATCCCAGCTGATCCATTTACTACCCCATCTATCTGGATTGAGATGCAATCAGTGGATTGAGTACCCGAGTCCCCAATTCGGCGACAGCTATATTAGCTGTTAAGGGTTCCACCAGGAATACGGCCTGTAGGGGTTTGTTAGGGAACATCACGCGTATGTCCAGCGTGGCAAAGACGTCGAGCCAATGGCTTAGACGCAGTCAGAACACTGGACCAATTTTGAACCAATACATCGTGATTAGTGGGAATTGTGGCACATTTGCTATTCACGGACTCCCCTAGACCTAATCACGCTAAAAGCGGCCACAATAAAAAAAGATACATACATGTAATACAAACTCAAATAAATTGATATGGTGATGCTCAGGCATATAGCTTTAGGTAATAGGGCTCTATTATTAGTTTCCAATTAAGTGGGGGTTTCTGTGGTATTGCCTATATATCGCGAGGCAGCAAATACCATGAGATGTGCTCACTATCCCCAGTACTGCACTTAGGTGGTTGCGGATCACACTGGAGACAAATTACGACAGATAGAAGCCCGAAGCCTGCAAAATGTACTACATGTGTATTTATTCGAATGAAATTCAACATGTTTAATTGGATTCAAGTAACAGATTCAGTATATCAATTAAGTCAATTTTGGGCCAATGACTTTTACCAGAAGTTGACACAACTCCCGAGTTATCACTTTGGGGTTTGACTTCTGTGGCTATGTTATGGGATTTGGTCAGCGGGTGATGGTCATTCAGCACTGACCATCTCCTGGCTAATCTGCCAAATGACGAATGATGGGTCATCCGGTGGCACATTTCTAGTGAATGGTCAGAAATTGTTCCACAGGGACGTGAAGTCCTGCATGATTACACGCACACCAGATGACCACTCGTGAAAACTTGTGACACCAAATTTTAAATTTTGCAATATGTTGATTGGTTTTATGTCGCTTTCTGCACCACACGGAAATAATGACGACTGACAGAAAGCCAAATTTGTAGTACCAGATAGTTGAACAATTTCAGCCCTAAATTTGGGAGACACCACGATACCATTAATCTCTCCCATTTTTTAAAACAACGCAAAACCACGTATGATAATGATAGTGTTTAAAGCAATGTATTCAAACACATCGGATACATATTAAAGAATCAGAACTTCGGAGAAGACTGAGCTACTGAAAGCTGATTTTGTTGCGATTTCGGTGGTGTTTATTTTCGACATTGTCCTAAATCTTGTTCGGCTGAAAATAACATTAAAGGGTTCTGAAAAGCACTCCAAAATTCATGCTGAGATAGAAATCGGGAGTGACAGTCAGGAGAAGTCTGTAAATCACAGGTCATTAAACAATGCATGTTAACTCTCTAACCGCCAAGTAATCTAATTAATTTTTTATCCACTTAATCTTGGAAAACAAAGGGTTTTTTTTGCAATTTGAAATCATCATAAATGTATTAGTTAGCCCTTTCCGCTTCATTTGAAGAAAACTTATATGTTATTGTTCTACGGTCATTATAAATTGCTTAATTATTTCAGTGCGGGGTCCGTCTTTAGACGTCAGGATCTGACGTCTGCAGACGTCAGATTCTGACGTTTAAAGATGGTCCCCGCTCTGAAAAGGTTAAAGCTGTGTCCCTCAGACGCGATACACAACTTCAAGGGGGTGAACATTATTTACATTTGTCAAATCGATGGCCAATTATTTTAAATCTTGTTCATGAACAGTTCACGCTCTACCACCCAAAGGCACAATTTTACTTATTTATAAAAAGAATCAAAACGATTCCAGTCATGATGGGCGCCTAAACTGTTAAAAGACTAATAAGGAGAAGCGCCGCGGTCGTGACCAGTGTTAATAGATCACAGGGTGAGACCGGGGAGGGTCAGAGAGCACGTTCGACTGATTGCTCTCGGGATTTGACATGATGTGCTCAGTCACGAACAAAACAGTTCCGTTACAAAACATACGTGTACCAGTTGTGATATATGAGGGTGTTTAGATCTGACGGCAGACAACTGCCCAGTCAAATTATATCAGATTGTCAGGGCACAACGATAACTGTATTCACTTGTCGGGATAATATTCAAGCAATCAGGGCAAGTACATAACGAATAAGTGATTACGTACGTAACGGTGAATTCATTTATCACTGCGTTGCAAAAATAAGAGAATGGAACAAAATGACCAAACGAACAAAACTGAACTAAATTTGATTTGAGTTTTGAATTTACCTAAAGAATTTAGACAGTTTTGTATGTAATAATATGATCGATCAAAACATTGATTTTTACACAAAAGGTGATTTAGAAACTTTTTTTTCAAAATGGTTGTCGACGAACATCCTGGAAACAATATCCCTCAAGGCTGCATGAGAAGAAAGTGCAAGGTGAGCCACAAAAATATCGAAAATATAAAGAGTATCCCAGCAAACACAAAACATTTGTATAGCATTTGTAAAACGTCTGCCCAACGTCTTCGACCTTGGTCAAACATTGTACAAATGTTTGCTGGGATAGATGTTGTAGTGATAATATGTTATGATGCATTCAGATAATGTTCATGATTCATATCATTATAAGAATGCATCATATATTCAAATATAGCCTACAATAAAAACTATTCTCAAAAGCCATATAAATTTGTATATCCACAGCTCATACTTAACGTATGCTAAACCGAAGAGTGATATTTATCTAAAATGATAATATTATTGCTTATTAAATCGAGCACTTCTTGTGTTGTGTAATATTTGGTTCTTTAACATTGCACTGCTATGGATACAGTATGTACTGTACGTGCGTGTATTTCATCAAATCAAATGGCCAGTAGGGATGGAGTTCATAGAGGTGTGTGCGTCAGTGAGGATCTGCTAACATGAAAGCCAGGCCATGCAGACTACCTCAATCATAGTCAGCAGGAATCACACTGAGCCCAAGTAGACCTACTCCATATGTCAGTGGTGAAACTTACATGTCTTTGGCAACAATGTGCAAGCGGTATTTTCCACAAAAGTAATTGTGGAATAGCTTTGTTTATCGAATACTGAAAAAGGCTTTTATTTTCGAGAAAAAGAAAGTGTGGCGGACGTCAATTAGCATGGCAAGAATAGAAAACGGTTGTTCTCCGTAACCCGGTAACAGTCAGCTAAGCTAGCATCGATCGTTCGACAAACGTCGATTTTTCATTACTTTTAGATTCAGATGAATTGTAAACAGACCAAAAGAAATAACATTTGTCAGATTTGTTAATGAGAAAACGAAAAAACATTGATTGATTCTGAGAAAAAAACATTATGTTGCGTTTTCTCTGCTGAAACAAATATCAGACAGAATTCGAAACATGCGATTCATCATTCGCTATAACTTTGTTTTGTTTTTGGCATGTGGCATCACAGCAGTAGATCTGTTAAGTACGAATGCAATCAATCATAGAAGGCGAAGCACAGAGTACGGATTGACTAAACAGTACATAATATATGTGTGTCTAACATGTCTAAGGAGGCCAGTTATCGGTTAATAACAACAGTAGCAGATGGCCAAGTTAACTGAATCCGCAGACGACAATTTCCTCTTTTTTATTAAAGTGAATGGAAGCACGCCATTCTGTAGAAGGAAAAACAAGAGTATAGATAATGGTTATTTTAGGTTATGGCCAAACCGGGCTCATTACTGGCGCAATTCCACGTCAGTGATCTTCCTACGTGATTAGAATTAGTGGTCGTGCAGGGATGATGGCCAGTTCTGCCTGTGTCAAGTCAACACTGAGGCTGGGTCTATGTCGGCTCAAAGCTGAGCCAATGTCTGTGAGGTTGTCCCAGCATTGAACCGACATTTGGCCACTCTTACGTTCAATCAGTGTGAGCATAAATCACTGAAGTGGTGCTGCAGACCTAGACCGACCACATGGCATGTGCTTTACACGAAATAATCAGCAGAATCTGACACAATTATATCGGGCCAAAGTCAGACGTGCTGGCCCGATCTCAAAACGAAGATGACACAGTCTATATGGAATATTCTATGGAGTATAACACAGCCCAGCAAACACGCCACGTTGACCCAATGGTGGGCTAATGTTGGCCCACCGTCTACGACGCTGGGCCAACATTAGCCCAGCATTGGGTCAACGAGTCGTGTTTTCTGGGAGTCTATGAGGAGACATTCAGCAATAACGACATGTAGGAATACGGTTGACTGAGAGATGGGCCGATATACAAACACACTGGACACCCACTGCCCAGTCAGCAGCAGCCACTGGCTTCTGTTAAATTAGCCTGACAAAATTACATTTGCTCACGGACAACATTGCAGCCGTCAACAGAGCTATCAGGCTTAACTGGCTAATGGGGCTTAACCTCTTAATTACTAAGTCTGTCACGAATCTTATAAATATACTAATGTTTCATCTCTTGGGCCTGCGGGGGCATCATTTGTATGCTGGAACCCAGACATGATGATGATTACTCCTATTTGAAAGTCAGATAAGTCATAATGAACTGCGACAAAAGACACTGAACCCTCGCACTGTTCAGTAACACCAATTGAAATGTTCACCCATGTGAGGTTGTGTGGACTTGCTGTGTTGACCAGAACACTTTTTATATATATATATATTATAACAATGAATTATGTTATTATCTGAAAGGTATTCGTGGCTATTTTCTAAACAAATAACCAATATTATATTCACTATTTGAATAAATGATGTGTCGTAGAACACGTAGGGTTAGGCCTTGCAATGTTAATGAACTTGTTTGTGATGAGTAGGATCTAGAAGCGTAAATCTTAATAAATGAGCTGTTAGCACGGACACCAGACTTGGCGGGCTGGTCAGAGAGATGCCTGACCTCACACCACAGGTCGTCAGGCTCTCAGCAATGCTTTAGGCTCTATATAACATTAACCCTCTGCCTGCTGATCACGACTATAGTCGTTTTTAATCCGTTTCATTAACTGAATAAATCAGTTTTTGTGAATAAAATAAATGTTTAAACATCAAAATTTTCAAATATTTGGTCACAAATTAAACAAATATCTGTAATTTTCAGCCACTTGAAGTTGTGGGTCGCGGTAGCGAGACACAACTTCAAGTCGGTGAAAATTAAAATTATTTAACTTAGCAGAATAAGGGTCAATATCCCCGAACAGTCTCTTCTTATTTGCATGCTCCTGTGTTTTTACCTATACGAGGGAGTAATGAGAAAAATATATATGGATTTCGCATAAATATATTTGTAGGTCCGGTTACTATTCCCCATACATCGTCTAAATTGTAAGATTTACAAGCAATGAATTCAGGATTCAACATATATATTGATTGACTTTAATTAATCTACCTTCACTTACTGGATTTATAAATTTCATTTTTTCGAAAAATACAGGCTAAACTAGGTAGAGAAAATCTCAGAAGATAAAATGACATAATCTAGACATTCCGAATCCGAGCATTGAGATGCGGATCCTGACAGTTTGTGCTCTACAGCACTTTACCTCTCGACCGCGAACGCTCATCTCCCAAATTTACCCTGGACCCGCCTGACTTACCATGGGTGAAAATATATCCCGTATAAATTGCTCAGCCGATAAGCCAGTAGGAAAGTGATATTGGTTTGTCAAACTCTTTACAAAGGATGTGTGGTTATTCTGCATTAACTTCCAGAATCCCCGCAGCTCACCATGGATCGATGTCGGCGTCAACAACATAACGTCTACTGAGGGTTTGCTATGCAAATATTCACGCTGTTAAGAAATCCAATTAAAATGATACAAATAGCCTCCCAGCAAACACAAAATATTTGCATAACATTTGTACAATATTGGGCCAACGTCGATGACGTTGGGCCGACGTTTTTACAAATGTAATACAAATATTTCGTCTCTGCTGGGCTAAGGCCTACTCATATTGATGTTATTGAACGGAAAAAATATTCGCTCCTTTTTTTCCTTCTACATCCTTCTTTAACACCAGTCAATTTATTTTGTAAAGCAATCTGGGTCAAAATTTATCAGACATAATTTTAGTTTGTGAAGGTTGTTTTTTCGTGGTGAAAAAGTTGGTGAGATCCGCGGTAATAATGTCTCATTCCAGCCATTCCCATGCATAGCCCAAATCAACCAAAATCCTCAGTGAATAGAAATCACTGGTTTTGGTGGAAGTAGGGCGCCAATTTAGAAGCCCGAATACGGCAATAACCAAACCCACTGCAGCAATGACACTTGCCATTAGTCCAGGTACAATCTGTTTTATATCTCAAGTTACGTTTCAGTTATACATTTTAGCTTAAATCCTTTTATATTGCATGAATGTATTTCGCTGTGGGACAAGTAGATCAAATCATAGAATGATATACCACCATTACTACGAATAAGTAATACAAATAGTATTTAGTATAAATAGCATAATAAAAAAGGACGAATAATACACGATCTAAGTATTTTACCATTTTTAAATATTTTGATAATTGTTATGGCACTCTAACCCAGCAAACATGTCACAGTAGTTTTTTGAAAAAAAAACTTTGAGAAAATGTTTTTGCCAGGATCTGTCATGTTATGTCCGGGAGAAACATTGGAAAAAGGTTGGACAACGTTGCTAAGGTTGACTCAGAATTGAGTCGAAAGTAAAATTTTCCTCGATGCCACTCTGGTGAATTCTTAGCCAGACCATTTGAGATTATACTAAGCCAGACTGTTCTTATTGACCCTGGACCTATGTAGGATAATCCTGAGCTGTGATGCCCAAAGCAATCTTGAAGACGTCGGCACCTCGAGAAAGATGTCATGGTCGATAGGGTAGGAGTGGGATAACGAGTGTTGGCTTCACTCCAGTCCTATCTCACATCACAGACGGCAAGTCAAGCTGACCTATTAAATGTTGTGGAGGCGTAGATATAAAAGCCTTGTAAACGTATCAATATAAAATGTCAATATATGGAGGATTAAAACAATAGGACTGATTTCTATTGGACACAAGAGCTACTGCCATCGAATCATTCAGCTGAGGCATCAAATTAAATTCCACACTGTTTCAATTAACAAAGCGTAAACATATAGGTAAAAAAGTATTTGAATGAAACTTTTATTTATTTACTTTCGTAGAAAGGGTTATTTTCAAAAATAATAACACGGAATTAAGGTGGCCTTCCTTTTTTAATTTTGTTGCAGTGTATTTTGAATAGGTCTTTTAGGAAACTACTTGTTTTGTTAACAAAATGAAGTTGCCTTCAAAATAAACAAGAAAATTGAAGAAATATCCTTCTAGAAAATTAATTAAAATGTTCAAAATGATGTTAACCCTTTCAGCGCGGGGACCATCTTTAGACCATCTGTAGACGTCAGATTCTAACGTATAAAGACAGTCCCCGCACTGAAAGAATTAAAACATTTCTAATGGCCGTGGACCCATAACATAGGTATTCAAATAAAGCGGAAAGAGCTAACTAAGACATTTATGATGATTTCAAATTTAAAAAAAAATACTTGGTCTTCATGGTTTAACATATTTCAGCGCTTAAATGGTTAAATATGTCAGTTACATGACAGTGAGATGTGTGAGAACATGGTCCAGACTGAAAACAAAGTGTTCGCGTAAAATCACATGGACTAGTTTGATGTGAGCTACGTTGAACAAGGTTTAAGTGCGGGCTACGTAGCTAAAATCACATAATATAGGACTACGTATGACCATATTGTATTAGGTTGAATCGCCATAATATATGATTTAAACGTCAAGGAGTAGCGTTATGTTCTTCAGATACAACACATGACATCAAAAGTGTGTGGTGTGAGCTAATAAAAACAATTATTATGATCAGTGCATCGAGTGGGTAGAGTTATTATAATGTGTTATATATATATATATATTCCCTGGCGTGGGTATGACACTGACGTACGTATTGCTCATCAGTCTGACTCAGTCCATTATCACCTGTGTGGATCACATTATAAAAACCCATTCAATAGTACTGCCTTGCAAACTCAAAAAGCAGTAGCTGCTTACTTTTCAAGCAATCAGTTAGTGCCTTTCGGATTTGCAGAGCAGAGTATTACAACCTGCTAAAGATCATGGTTTGTCATCATCTACAACAGTAATTGATATCCAGTGACGTGTAACCAGAATGAAACAAGATAACAAGAATATATAGGGGCCTATATAACGTTACTACATGTATATCATATGTTAGTGCTATAAATTTGTTATAACTTGTAAGATATCTGTCACATAATTAGATATAGGCCTATCCCAACTCACTGAATAAATAACCATCTTTATTAACCACTCAATTTTTTAGAGAATTAAAGGGGTAGTCCACCGTGCACCAACAGTGGGCGAAGGCTACAGCCCAGAAAGCGGTTTACAGAGAAGAGTCACTAGAAGAGTGTATAACTATACACATAAACAGGAGTGACAGTGGTCTACGGCTTTACATTTTGTTTATCATCTATCAGCCTAATTGGACATCAAACCAAAAACATAAATTGAGGAAGCTAAGCTGTGAGGCTATACAGCTGTAGTATAATGGCGGAATCACCGAGAGGAACACTTTGTCACCACTTGTCTGGTCGGAGTAACTATTGAACTTGATATGGTTGACAAGCCCAGCGCAGATGTCGCGTGTCTACCTCCAGCTACAGACGCCGTCACTGGTATTTACCTGCGCTTCTTGATCTACATTTTCTAATGAATAAATATGCTATCAATCAATGGGACGCGGGTGAATTACATTGCAGATCGTCCTTATTGAGGACACGGAGAGTATTTTGGGAGAAATCCAATGGCGTGTTCACCCTGTGTTAGACATGGGATAGATTGATGTGCACCAGAAGCACAGAAGCGGGGTTATACCACACAGTCAGACGATCAACACCAGCATCTCTACTCTAGTAGTCTCACACAAATATTAAGCGATTTATTGGTTGAGATCGTGATCTCGAACAATCAAACACTTCAGAGATCTGTCAATCTTTTCGGGCCTCATACATAGAAGCCTCCTGGGATAATAGAGTATGCAGATATTATTTACTTCTAAATTACAATAATAAGGACACATTTCACAAGAAAATGAATTACTTTTATTTTAATTCGTGATAAAATGGAATCAAAATAGGGGATGTTTTTTTTTTAAATTAATAAGTGTCTAATCGCTAGACACTTATAGTTTTAATAGCAGCCAATGAGAGCCGTCATTTCGTGAACGAGGTATCTCATACACATGTGTAGTTATATTATAAAGAATCAGATACGATAAACGTCGGTTAGCCACAGCCTTTAGTAGATTCCCCGACAGCTGCACAGCGCCTCTGAACATTAACGACAACTGACGGGAATAACTACAGTATAATCAGTGATTGTAGGCGAGACAACAGGGCGGTCCAGTGTGTAAGTGATCCCTACATATTATATTCCTAATCATCCAACGAATTCAGGGTCATGCTTAAATATACTATCACCCCAGTATCAATCAACTCTCTACATCTAAGTGCAGCGAAATGCATTTAGGATCTTTATAAAAAAAAATAGCCACATAATATAAATAATACGACAAAAAGCTACACTACAGAACAGCTAACTGAATTTCATTTTCATCGAGGACCTCTATTATTCATATTATACATAAAGAGCATTCCTCATTATAATTTTTGAATGTCGCTTTCGTATAATTTTTTTTAGTATTTGATAGAAGCGCAATATACACCCTTATGTGTACATACATTACTTATCCGACTGCTTTGTAATACAATTTATTATGGAGGGAATAGGAAATTAATGGATTGGACAAGAACTAAGAGACTAATTGAATGTCAATCCACTGGCTATTTTCCATAAATCATGGCCAGAGATTTAATGACGGACAAGTATGAAGAAGTGGAAAGGCAAAACTATATTCCCTCGTTTACTGTGGACACGAAACTTTCAGTTATAACAAATAGACAATGTCTTATGCCTTGGCCTGATGTTCCAAAAACGTTTCACCAACGTGATTCAAGAGTTCTCCGCGATTCAGCTCATCAATCACTATAATGGCGTAGAATTGTCATTTTCAACAAAGCACTTTGGCAGAACTATTGATTCGGTTTCACTCGCACCGATACATCATTTTACCCATAAACGAGATAAGTAATGCAGCTTTCCATCTCTGAAATCTAAATAATATGACAACATCTACACCTATTTGCTAGTGATTTTATGGCAAATTTGGTATTTTAACATTGCAAACATAACCCCGCGTCTTACAAAATTAGGCAGGATTGTGTATTGTTTTTATTTTGTTATCAGAAGAAAGAAATAGTGGTCATGAAAATAAATACTACTTTGAGTATAATGAGTATAATACAAGACGTCAGCTTGCCCCCGCTGACCTATATTCTATCAGAAGAATATATAACTCTATTATAACATTATACCAGTTGAATCAATGCAATTATTGATTAATTGAATGGGGTTGGGCTACATAGCCTGAATAAGTAGCCTAAATAAGTAGGCTTAAAAGTTCGAGGAAGGTATGCAAAGTGATAAAGCATGTCATAACCTCCAGTCTACCAATCCAAAATCCTGGTCGTATTTGGTGAATATTCGTATTCGGCTATGCAACACGAATACAAATTAAGAGCACGAATGAAATGTTAATCTATGCTTTGAGCAACGGCTACAGAAACCGCACCATGTTAGCAAAACGTGAGTGCGGACGATCAACTCTCAAAGTTCAGCCAAACATAGAATGTACATTCACCATTAAAAATTCATTGAGAGCACTTTGTCAATCGAACAATAACATTATTAATATTTGAATGGCTCGCCACACGAGTGTATCCCCTTCTCTAGTAGAGTATTATAACCTTGACTATCAACTGACAACACAGCGACCTGCGTCAATTTAATAAACATTAACTCTCAATTAAATAGATTACGGTACGTAGCCACTTTGGATAATAATAATACGCTTACCAGCTGGATTAATTAAAATTAGTTTTCCGAGAAACAAACTAAATCAACCAAAAATAAAATCTATGACTTGCAGCTAAACTAGTTGTAAATTTTAACATTGAAATATTTGAGTAAGGATTGTTGAAGCATTTGTCATAAGGGTGTACCATGGAGTGAATCATCAGCTAAGTGGACGCCAGTCATACTGGACAGTCGCCAGACAGCACGAAAATACGAAAAAGCGGTTGAATGACCAGATTCTCTTGATGTTGTTCCAACAGTAAGCCATCGCAGTGCCAACGTCTCCTATTCACAGAGCTCGGGTTATAGCCAACCTCAGGGTGAGTGAGTTGGTAAGCTACCGTGCAAAGCCAAAATGCAATAACTGCTTACTTTACGAGTAAGCAGTTACAGCCTTTTGGCTTTGAAGAGCGGCGGTGCTGCGTGCACCCCTCGTGTTTGCACAGATCCCGACGCCATGCTGCATCCATGTGGAAGCCATTGGGGAGAGAAGCCTGTGTGCTCCATTGTCCTGTGGTCGTGCACGCACGGATCAACATAGTAAGAGGATGACGATCCACGTGCCACAAATATTAGATAAAACGCAGATCAAAGCCGTACCAAGGTCGTACACGGTTGGCCCAGCATTGAACCACCGTTGCGCAATTTGCCACAATACATGGCATTCAATCCGGCAAAAATATTTCCCAATATTTTCTTCATATTTAGCATAATAGCATATGATGGTTTGGACTTTGGAAATACAATTATTTCTGGCTCTCATTGTGGGTTTTTTAGCAACAGACAAATAATCTCGTATAGCAATAAATTAATAAAAAATGTACGTTGAGAATTTTAATAGTTTGTTTCAAAGACACAATTTGAAGAAAACTATTTAATTACGGTGCTTTCGGTCAGAACATATTTGTTATCAAACATAAACAGCCATCGATCGATTGGTCCTTTTCTTTGTAGAGTATGGCATATCATGATCTAGGATTTTAGTCTGTAGATGATATTACAGTAAACATGAAAAGAATTTGTTGAAAAAAACCAATTTTGCTGCACACGGTATAGCACCACCTTGCCATACAGAGTTCAGTTTAGATCTTATGTGCGAGCCACGACGTGAAACGAAATGATTCATTTGAGGTCATAATGGTTTTTTGTTGTTTTCTGTACATGCGTGGTATATGGGGATGAGGCTGGGCGTCCTGAATCCTGTCACGATCCCGCCATAACGCCGCGATCCGCACACCTGTACGCAATATCACGTGACCACCAGCCACGCCACCTGGAGGCTGCCTAACAAACATGCGCCCATGGCCAGTCCCGCGGAGAGTCTCAGCGTCTTAGTGCCGTGCAATGCAAAAAGGCAGTAACTGCTCACTTGAAAAGTAAGCAGTTACTGCCTTTTGGCTTTGCATATGTCAATCTAATGTTGCTGTGCCACCCTCCTGGTCGTTGGCACAGCATTCAGCCTACGTTGTGCCAGGGAGGTGAACTAATCCCAGACAAAAACAGATTAATCCCAGGAAAAAAGGCGTCGCGACAATGTCTGCGACGACATTGAGCCAACATCTCAGGTAATGGAAAACCTTGGGGCTCATGAAAGATGTTGAGCCAATGCCAGCGATTCTAATGAAGAATATGCCATGTACAGGTAGAACTGTCATAATCCCTTCTATTCGCCAGAAAAAATCAAGCGGCAAGCATGCAGGAGACTGGACACAGTCTATACAATATACCAGTGAACAGTGTTGTGAGCGATCTGTGAGCAACTAGACAAAGGCAATCAAGTGAATATTAATTAGGCCTGCTTTTTTTAAAATCAATTCTACTCATTTACACTTATTATTTTCACGCAAAAACAACAGTGTTCTCCTGGTATGTGTATATTAATCACATAATGTATCTTGATAATATACACGTGATGCTGATGGTCATGTACCGTAATGTTGCTTAGATATAAACTAATCAAACGTGACATTTTGATGTGCTTTGGACATTTCTTGGCTTGTTTAACTGTCTACCTCGGTCTTTTGTTATTAACGTTAATTTTATTTGATTGATTGATTCGTTTTCTACATTAAAATTATATAGATTAAAACTACACATATTTTATTAGGTTATAGAAAGCAGGATACTTTCCCAAGATAGAGGATAGGCGTGAAAACCGCACTGGAAAATGAACATGAAACACAATATTAAAACGAATACATACAGCATAATGACATATTTTCATGTGAGGATCAAGTTTTCAATTTTTACGTTGTAAATGAATTTATGTCATCATCGTGATAGTTTTTATACTAAACTCATATATTCTAGGAAACGAATTATCCTGAAATGTTAGTCACTACCTCACTCTCTATCTATCACTCACTTTAGTTACATATTCCGCAGTGGTGGCATTTATGTGATAAATATAAGCTTTCATTGGGTTCTGCTTCACGTCATGAGACATAACAGGAGCGATCTAAAGCCGGTTTCTATTACATCTAAATGACACAGTCTGTAATGTGATACAAACAAAAAGCGCGCTGTGAAAGGTTTCTGTGGATTCTGAATGAGCCGGTATGTCCCGTGAAAACCTGTGGCCATATTGTAACCGAGCTGAGGAGAAGTCGTTATTTACGCTGAAAGTGGAGACGCAGAATGCTTTCTTTGTGATATATACAACCATAGATTAACCATATATTATATATGGTTAATCTATGATACAACTATACCCTGAGATTAATTATCATGTGAACCACAATAAAGGGGAGGCATGTGAACCACAATCAATAACTAGCACTAATCTGGACTATATTAATTGTTGTTAATTGACATGAAATCAACAACTTTTCAACAACTTCGATGACGCTTCTATTAAATATGCACATCTTTTCAGAGTGAAAACTCTATACCCACGGCAGCAGACCTTGTGTGATGAACTAGCTACAATAATTCATCCCCATCAAATATTATGACGCTACAGATGACATATTAATACCCAATCTCATTTGTGCCATTCACAAAATAATACACATAAACCATGCATGGGTCGTTTCATGGACTGGAATTATTATTTCCATGAATACGGATCAGGGGACTAGGTCCCAGGCGTCATATCCTGACCTGTTTGTGGGTGATATATATAAGAGAGGGCAGGAATCAATCCAGTATATCAAAATGTGTGAGGCTAACACGCAACAAATGTTGGCTCAAAATTAGTGCCAGCACTGTGTACGTTGGCCAGCACCATTGAATGATCGTAATATGGGATAACCACCTTTACCAGGGCTTCATTGCAGTCCCTAGGATTACAGTAATATAAAAAGTAACATCTCTTGCATCAGAGTACATACAAATATATCAAAGAAGTTATACATACATTTTAGACTTCAGAAGTTCTCTATGGTTTCAGGAAACAATATGAAAATCCATGATACATGTAATTATATACACCAGTGCTTATATTTATGACCTGATAAGCGGTATGAAAATACGTCTATAATTTATCTATCCTGCGAGCTTATTGAATCACTACCTGAATAAGAGCGAAAACGTTGTCAGTATTTGAAAAGAAATGGGCGGGGGCCGGGCTTGGTTCGTCCACCGATCTGGTTTTCAGGAGCTAAGTGTAGAGGTCTATGCTACTTTCAGGTTTAACATGTTTTTCTTCTTCCCCACCCGCTCGAAAACTATTAGTCATACACACATGTATAATTATTAAAACGTAACAAACATGTAACAAAAATACACGAATGGCTGACTATTTTGTTATGTAAATCCCAGTGAAAAAAATCTAGGAAATAATCTCAAATGAAAAGTGCGACTACTGATGCTGTGTGTATTGAGAAATACATGTACATAGGTCAGAGTGTAGTTAGTTATTATAATTATGGGAAGATCTCAATACACTTCAGTGTGATAAAAAAAACACTACTAGCATGAGCATGAGCATAGGAAAAGAAATAGTCTAAAAGAACAGTCAGAAATCTGGTAAGATGCCAGGCAAAACCATGACCTTCACCCAGTAAAGTCCCTTCTCCTTCACACATCACGTCAACAAGAGACAAGTTTTTATAATGCTGGACCATCGTCTACGACGCTGGCCCAACATTATAACAACATTGCATAAAAGCCTCGCCTTGCCGGGATCCGGGCTCTCAGACTATACTGCGTCACACCACACATGTTTGCTCCCTCAGTTTTCAGGCTCTTCAAACAGGATCAGTTTTCCTATCACAAGCTGATAGCCACCATAGAAAATGTAAATATCACTACAATAATATGATTTAACAATGTGTTTGGTCAATAAAATGTAGTCGTTTTTTTTCTGGCGAATAATCAGTCATCATCGTTAACGTCGTTATCTATAAGATAACATTTTTCTCAGATTTGTTGTAACCCTTCAGACATAAGAATGAAAGCAACATTGCCTACTAATAACATCATACTTAATAGAGCCAACACTTGTATGGCCTAAGTATTTTACTTTCTAAAAATCGTACAAGCACGTAAAGCCAAATAGATTACAAGAGCGAGCGCTCAAGAGATTGTTCTTGCAGGCGTTGTGTACACTTCTTTCTGAACCAGCGCATCAGTTATCCCCGTCTTTCAAGTGCGACTAATCTAGTCTTCTATGTCAGTCTACGTGGTGAAGTCTGGCAACATACCAATAAAAATACATTTGCAACACTCAGAAAGGTTTCTCTTTGGTGTTGTCTTTAGTTCTAGTCAAGTAAACAATAGGAGATCGAGGTAAAACGACCACAACTATTTTACCGTTTAGATAATGTTTGCGATCAAAAATATATAAAACCTGGTTTAACGGATATTTCATCTAAGATAAGCCTCATAAACACTATTGTTTCGTCACCTGGTTTTGGAGTGTACACTGTTGCATAGCTACTCCATGTTGAAATTCATTTTTGAAAAAGACGCCTTTCACAAAGAAAGAACAATTTCTCGTAAATTAATTAATTAATCAATGTACAATACCGCCAGATGGATGGTAGGTAACTCAGAATTACTGTGAATTGTGCTTTTTGCATGAAAAGTACAATTTCCATTTATTTCAGATACCGCATCAGTTTTCACGTGCATACATCAGCAATAGGGAAATATTAAACGAGTTCAAGATTTTGTAATAATTCGAGATTCGGGCCGTGGCGGTGAGAAGTAGAGCACACTATTTCTCTGGCCACTGTTGTGCAGTGATAGTAAGCATACCAAAAACGTTTTCTGATCTCTCATCACCGCTCACGGCTATTGTTGGTAAAATATTATGGTCGGTGAGAGCTATGAGCTATTTCTTGATTGGACACAACTCTACCTGTAATTTCACGGAAACTTTGGTACGGAGTACTGCGATAAATTTGAAAGAAAACTAATAATCTTACGCTAAAGTGAAATGATGAAACGTTTATATTGCAGTGTCTCTCAACTAATAGAAAACACTATTCAAATCTGACCAAATGCTGTTGCAAAGTCTCGGACGTGGCTCATAAAATTCCCGCCAGCGTTTGTAGCTAGCTGGCAAGTGAGAGGGGATTACAAAGTAGAAGATTCTTATCTGGTGAGTTTGTTTTGGATGTGGTCCGTCCTGCCACTACAAACATAGAGGTTTGGCACTTAGCACAAACGTTGGTTTAATTCAGGCCCAAAGTCCTAGTACGTTGACCCGCCATTGAGCCAACGTCTTATGTTTGCTGACCTGGGATGATCGTGTTCCTAGAATACTGCACGGGTGAGCCAGCCACCATGAGTTGTCGATGAAAAGCTGTACTGATTACGGCCTTAGAACTATATAACACATTGCATTGATAAAGATTGGGGTTTGGTTGAACGTGATATCATATCATACCACAATTATTAACGTGTTACACAAATAGAGCATGTGTTGTACATGTATGATGTATAAACAACTGCACAATATTTGTCCAGAAACTGGATCCCATTTAAAGGTTAAATTGAATTAGACAAAATCCCTACAACTGTACAATATTTAATAAAAACTTTCTGCCATGACGATCAAATTCATTTTTACACGGGTACGTTCGTCGCACATTAATACATTCCACGCAAATGTAAAAAAAATATGTGATCTTAGTTATGTAAATTTAGTAATAATTCAGCTCGATAACTCCAACACAAAAAGTAAAAGACACAACATTCATTTTCACATATACTTGAAAAAAATAGTATCCATTTCTGATGTTACCATATTAATCATACAAGAAGTATTGCCTTTTTGCATCATATATCAAGCTAGGTTCTCGTTAGTTGACTTGCTAGATTTTGATATGAAATGTAGGTCTTCAATATTTGATCATTTCGCTCGGCCATCATATCTTGTTCAGCATGGGATCAAAATCCTGCCGTCCATCCACATGACTCGCCCATAAAAAAGCCACGTCTTCTATCGGGGGCAGATTTATTTATTCCTGAGACGCCTTTTGCGGACTGTAATCATCACCAAGTGCAAAGCAACGTACGAAATATCCATTTTTCAACTGGACCCGGGAATATACCACCGCCTATGTTGGTTCAATGTCACCGATGTATCATTTCACATAAATGTCAGACCAACTTCACCAATGTCTCATCAATTTAAACCAACGTCACCGATCTTTAATGAATGATGGGTGAACGTCACCGACGTTGGATCAATGCTAGGTCAACGTCGCCGATGCAGGATTAGCATCTGTGTTGCGTATCATCTATATATCACCTGTTTTTTTACAATCCGATATATGGGCTTATGTTTTTATTTATTATCTATGATAGCTTTATAGAGTATCTGACTGAATTTTGTCAAATAATTGTCAAGGGATAATTTTGTATCAGATGTAATCCACGTCGTGCATGTTGGTTTTTCAGAGGTTGGCTCAATTTATGTGAAATTTGGCGATCGTGTGTCCTGAATGATTTAGATTATAATGATGGATGAGTTAGCTGTAGCCACATATCCCGGACAATTACCTCAACTGGGAACAGGGCCTGAGACATCATGTAAAATCTTCTCCTCGCGTCTTCTACTGCTGTGTGAGATGCTCGACTTCAAATGATGCGGATTCTGCTAATTGGATGATATCCAGAATCCATAATGCTTAGCTGCCGTATGAACACAGCCGACAAAGAGGTCGTTTCTGGGACTGATGAACTTTCAAATTGTCATGATAATAACCATTGTATTAACACTGGTAGGCCTATTCAAAATGGCAGATTTAACAAAATAAATTAACTTCACAATTTTGTGACTGTGTGTTATACTACGAAGTCCTATGTTGACAATAATGGTAAAAGTATACACCGTACGAAATATTCGTGTGAATATTATATTACAAGTGTATATATAATATCAGGTGAAAACTACATGTACATGTACACGCGGAAACATGTCTGACCACTCAGCATGTTGACATGGATATATAAGCAAGGAATCTACATAGATTCATTGGTCTCATTATAAGAGTATCATATATCGAAATATATGGTGGAAATGTGTTATATAAATACACATGTTTGCCAAGTTATATATCTGTAGGTTTCATCATATCCAATAAAAAATATTTGTCATTCAATGGAAAAGCATCACTTCCCAGGATTTTGATTCTGATTTGTTCTGAGAAATTGCCCAAACAAGCTTCAATGTGTATGTATTCGCACATGAATCGTATTAGGGAAAAAGCCAGCACAGAAAAAAATGTTGTCCATATGTCACCTGCTATTTATTGAACGAGTTCAAATGTAAGGGTAGGCCTTATTGTCCTATAATAAAGAGCGAATCAGTCACGCTTCACACCCCTCTCCCTAATTGTGCATTAGCAAGTGTTATTTGAATGGTTGGGCGGTCTTACAAGGTGGTTGTGAGGGCGTTGCATGTTTTATAAAAAATACATGAATAATGGGGCGGGTCAAAGCTAATGGGGTCAGGCCACAATCGGCACGTGCGTGAAACGAGACAGACTTCCCCACACACTCCCGTCAGCCTCCCGCCATGTCAAATAACAGACACGCCTTGCCCTCTCTGTCAGGGACTCCTGCTAAATTAATTATCTCTGTCTCTGGAGAAGTGCACTAATGAGCGTCTAGCATCCCAAGGGTTTCACTGGTCATGAACTTGAAGGCTTTATTAAATTCATGACGAGCATATTTGCAAAGTTATCTATCAAAATAATGTTGTGAAAAAAGTGACAGACGACACAGTTTTAACAGATGAGTATTTTTTCGAATAAAGATTTGGATTTTGAAGGATTTTAATTGCCTTCATTTAACGTACATTTTGACATAGAATCGATCAATGTGTCTGTACTCTGTACGCCTAGATAAAATGTGTCTGCAGGATTATGTTCAAACTGAGGTAAAGAAACATCACCCTCCTCATGAAGAATGACTCATAAAAGCTGTCAATCAAGATTAAACTGCCCGTCATATTCTCAGGCCTTTGATTGGTCAAGATTAAGCAGGCGACTAATCAGATGGCCAAGAAAATATCATTCCAACGCAACTTCAATTGAGGAGGGACCTTAGTCCTTAACCCAGAAAACACGGGACGTTCACCCACTGTCGGGTTATTGCTGGCCCGCCGTCTGCGACGTCGGGCCAGCATTGACCCGACATTTGGTGAACGTCTCGTGTTTGCTGGGACGCGGACACGACAGACAAGCTCATCATCACGCCTGACAAGACCCAGACATCGATCGTCAACAGTTGACAGATCCTCCCAAGTGTTCCTCCACAATTTGTCTGCTCTGCCATGACGCTCAGAAATCTAACAACCGGATCCTCCACAGCCAATTCAATATTTTTGTTAATCTTCCAAGTCACTAAGAGTAAGAGTTATGGTGTTGACTAATCAAAGTGTTAACAACTATGTGATTATACAATTTGAAATTCAATTTCTATATTGTAATTGAGATTCCAAGACGCGTTTTAAAACATTTTTACTTCTACTTGTGGAAGTGGAAATATAAGGAAATAGGTGAAAGCATTGAAAGATGGTTAACCATTTGAAGATATTTAACCAAATTTAATAAATGGCAACAAGAGAAAACAGAGTGTCCGCAAACCAAATACATAATAACATACCCTTGGGATTAAAGTACAACTCTACCAAGTGCAGATTATGAAATATTACCTTTACCACCCACGGTACGTATTAGTCAGCTGTGGGATTTGTAAAGGTCGATTCTTACAGCAGTTGGGCCCGTTGTGCTTCATTTCAAAAGAACGCTACAAAAAAGGAGTAACAATAAAGAAGTACACTGGTCAGATCAAAAGGTAGGCAGTTAAGTAGTCTGGATCAAAAGGTGTGATCCATACGTAATCAGGTGTGCTTTATGATGCTGCTATAAAAAGCAGGGCATTGTTGTCTGGCACATAGGGGGCAGTCATGGCGATAAGTAGGTCTGATAGGTTAGGATGGACCTGCGCAATGTAAATGTAGGCTCTCTGGTTCATGGAGTAGTATTACAATCACCAACTATTCTAAAGATTATATCTACCTATATATTTAATAATTTGCGATTGGCTACATTATTATTTTCATTGGTACGTAAATCTACAGATTGAACAGACTTAAGCGATGTCACAGGGAAGAAATATATAGCAAATTATTGCTTAACGATTGCACACCCTGTATCTCGACAGCATAGCCAAACTCTGGATACAAGATCTGGATTGACTCACACTACATACAAAATCCTGATTATTCATGTATAAATATTCCGCTAATAAAATAAATAACAGGACAAATTATCCAGGATTATTTTAACAGTTTGACGCTTTATTGAACTGTACAATTTAATACAAAATATCGATTACACATTATATGTTAATACTCAGTAGAGAATATCCAGCAGACATGGGTTGTGCTTATAGTAGCAGAGGGTAAGACTTATTTTCAACACGTGTACATGACCTGCATGAGAGACGAGACTGGCACACTGCACAACGTGTTTGCCGAATTATGCAGCACAGGCCCCCTTGTACATGTCTCCCACGAAAAACCACAGCGGAAAAAAAATCAGAAAAAAGTCGGCAAATTCGGATCAATGTAAATTGAATTACTGCTGTCCGTGGCAAATGTCGACATGACCGCTTGTCAACATTAATCTGAGAAAGAGGACATCATACAATTATTCGGTTGGGGTGTGGTTTTATGCTTAACCTTTTTCTGCTATCCAAATAACAGCAAAAAAAATCTAAGAAATACCCACCTTGTGAAGTACTATTGAGGTTAAACAAATAAAATAAAATAGACTATTAAAAAAAACAAGAATTGTTCTCAATTAGTTTACTTCTAGTATAGAGTGTATTTGTTCAATTATCTCGTGTATCTCTTTTGAGGGTTGGTGGGTTTCTGAACATAATTATTGTCCATAGTACCTAGGCTAGCATTACTTGAAGTACTGACTACTGACCTGACGTTATTGACAACACCAGTTACATGATTTTCCAGTGACTAAAAAATACAAGTAAACCACCCCTGAGAGCTCTAAGCGGGTCCAGATCAGAGTAAGACATACAGTACATCTGGGGCATCGCTATCTCCTCTAATCTAGTGGATTGAGTACCTTGGCTTTATGCTCCCTGGGGAGGTAAAATGATACATGAATTACCAGGTCCCATGAGGGGCTGTAAGGTCTTCGTGCGATATCAGACTATAAATTGTTTATCTTACATTAATTCGATAAACGCACCAAGAATGATTTAATATTTAGATCTTATCTAACAACAATAAAGCGAAATCATTATCAAAGTTGACATAAAGATGGCGATGGTGCAACAGGACATGTCTCTATGTTTTCCTGTTTGGACACGGAGAAAAGTTCACATGGCAGTCGTGATTAATATGGAATTGTAGGCGACACATGATTAATCAGGTAGAACACGCATGCGGTGTTCCCACCGCTTCTCCTCAATACACTAAGCAAACAAACGTAACCACTGGTAACATAAGGGGAGTCAGCCATGAGCAGTTATACATGTTATACATTTGCTTCGTGCCATTTTCTGCATAATCAAAGGCGAGGTATTAATCTGTTAATTGCATTGACAGGTATAAGCAGGTCTTACTATTATGTGTACGATCAAGATCTGAGATACACGGTGAAATTCGGATCTTACTCGTGTATGGTATGTTCTACATACATCTTCTGAGCATTAGTGAAGGTATTATATTCTTATAATGCTGTCACCATTTCTATAATATACCCTGCCTGCTAATGTTTTACCAGTCATTGAGTTTTAATCGCAAAATTAAATCACATGCTAAATGGTCTAGCTTTTCAAATACTCACTAAACGTTCACGGAATTTCCACGGTTGTTGCCGACTAAAAATTGGTGTTGCAATATTTTTTGAAAATTGGGTCAAAATTTACTGATAAATCAGCCGAAATCTTACTATAAATCACGCATTAAAGGGTCCTTTAGAGGCTTATCACTAATATTGATCGAAATTTAAGTGACAATGTAACAAAAAAATGATTTAACAGGGCGTTGAGCTGTTTTAATAACCCGCATCAATGTCTTAATGCTCAGCCAACTGGTAAATGTAAATAACACAAGGTCAACCAGTGCCGCTATTCTCTATCAGTTTGACCCAGATATTAGGCATCTGGTTGTCGACATCACCATCTCGTCCAAAAAAAGGAGCGAACTATGCCAACCCAAAGCAAATGGATAAACCGCACTTATTTTCAAGTCGACGGTGGCCGTTTAGGGCTTATCAGAAGGCTGTGTCCTTTATTGCACAACAAAATGTCACAACTGAACATATCAAACGAGTGTGCTTTAATTTCTTACGAAATACATATCAACCACAGAGAGTGTAGTTCAAGCTAAACATATGTTGTTACTCTCTGCCATCCAATCTAATCAGATTATATTTGTGTTAAAAGTATTAAGAAAACATATTTTATTAGCTGATGATTTATACCTCTTGCTCATATTTCATGCAAATCCTGTCATTTTTATAAATGAAAGACTTGGAGATGAAAGGGTGAATCTTCCACTTTGTAAAGTGGCAGATGCATCGATGAAAGTTATGTCATTTAGCTTATAAATGTGATTCCCAGCCAGCAACAGCTGTTAGGTCAAAGTTGCACATTGTTAATTTATTGTTGGGTGATCTGTGATTTCAGACAGTGTGGCTTGTCATAGGGCAGCTCACAGTGAGGTGGTGGCATCTCGCTCAATAGAGTCTAACGAGGGATCTCTGACAACAAAGCATCGCCCCTCTAGCCTGTGTCCTGTCATTCTGTAGACCTAATACCGTGCTCCACCTTACAATTCTTCCAGGTAAAACATTCCTCCTTTTTTAACCAAAGAAGGGCTTCACATTCGTTGTGTTCTTAATATTACAATCCCCTATAGGCCACCTACACAATATCCCATTTTGTAAGGAAACATATCGAGAGCACCAAATTAGTTCAATTTTTGTTTAACTCATAAACACAGTAGCCTAGCATTATAATATAAATGCGAATAGTAACCTCTGCGGATCAGAACGTCAATAATGCTTTACAGTTAACTGTATTGGACTCCGCTTTCTTCTCTGCTTGATTCTTCTTTAACCCTTTAACCGCCGTTGCCGCATATATTCGGGTTTTCATTTTTTATTAGCACATTAAGTACCACCTTTTAAACATGTTAAAGATAAAATGTGACATCAATCAGGAATATTTGAAAACAGTTGACCTCCATTAAATTGTCAAATCTGAACAATTTTCACTCACTTGAAGTTGCGGATCGCGTCAGCGAGACACAACTTCAAGTGGGTGAAAATTCAGATTGAATAATTTGGCGGTTAAAGGGTTAAATGTGAGGGGTGTTCGAGGACTTAAATAGCAGTGATATTTTGTATTTGACAGTCCCAGCACAGCATAATTGATCCCTGTCGTTGTCAACCCAGCCAGAGGCCAAGCCAGAGCAAGGTCTGCTGTCAAAAATCCACCACTCACATACTGATTGTTTCCTTTGCAGAGAATACAATGGTTGTTGCGCCAATGCTGGTTTCATTTTGGTCCGGCTAATGTTAAACCAGCTTTGGCTCAACAACTCGTGTTTTCTGTTCTTGTTGAGACCCTCTATTTTAATAATAATAGTATAATAATAGTCCGCTTCCATTGTTGTTACTTATAATGACTGTAACACTTTCTGAAGTCTCATTGAGCACTAATTAAAATAATTTAACATCTGAGCCTGAAGTTGACTTTCCAATTCCACGAGCAATTGGATAAAATATTTCCCATCGAAATACAAGTTTGTGATATATTATTAACTTTATTGTGAATAATTTTAATTCTAATCTGGTTATAACTGGAACATAATGAATACAATAAATATTCCGATTTGTCAGAATAAGGACAAAAACAGGTCAGCATGAAGGTCAGAAAATCCACTATATCCTGGACTGTTTGCTAAAAATTCTCTCTGATCACCATAATAGGCCTACAAATCGTTGAGTACTGTAGCTTAAACTGAGCTATAGGTCGACGTGAAAAGAAAGCAAGAGTTGGATGCAAGTCCACAGGAGGGCAGTTGGGAGCGGGGTGACAAGTGTGACAGGATAGGCATGGGCTCGAGATGGGTAGCAGCGCTTCTCCGTAAAGTCTGACTTGTCGGTCCTGAGTAGCCTACGGCATCTCTTCTTACTCCCCTGAGCTTTACTCGTGCCCACACATTAGTTTCATGTTGGGTCAACGTGTGCGACGTTGGCTCAACATGTAACCAATGTTTTATGTGGACAATGCAGCTGGTTGGATCAATACATTCTTTTTCCTTCTCTGTGCGATTACGCACTCCTTGCAGCAGACGAACACAAGATGGCTGACTTGCGTCAGTGTCCCGGATGTGCTCAGCCACAGGCGCCTCTTCTGGGCTGTGAATAAGCTTGGGCAATTTAGACTGTCAGAGTACAAGGATGGGCACTCAAGGGCTTGTGCACTGACAAGCCCTCTGAACCCCGAATATCACTGTCAGGGGATTTATCTGGCGTCCTATCATCTCAAGCTCACAGACCTGTCAATGTCACAAGTGTAAATGTATCATGACAAAACGATATATGATACGCTGCCATATCACAATCGATTGAATTATTAAAAGGAAGGCCATAACGCCACAAAAAACGAGATAAATATATCTTGATTTGTGGCTTTTAAACAGATTACCTATGAATATTGGTTACCCGGTACGTGAATTGAGCCATTTGTTTCTGTATAGATATACACGTAGGCCCCCTACTTGTACATGGCTTACCTAACAAACGATGGATAAATGCTTTAAATTATGAAAATTCAGAATGTTTGCTGATCTAAAAATATAAATGAAAAAAATATTAAAAATCAACATTTGAATAATTAGATATAGGGAAGAAAGGAAATGTCTGTATTCCAAAGATCTATGCCACTAAAATTCTCAATTCCTAAGATTTTTTAAATACTTCTGAACTTTATAATGCATAGTTACCATAGATTTAATGATCACATTAACCCTGATGACAGATTTTAATTGATGTCCCAGTCAATTATCAACCAGATTTCATAAAATGTTATTAGTACAATTTCGTAGTGATGCGGCGATTACTCTGAAAATTTCATTTTACAATATTGTCTAGTTTATAACATGCAGTAAATGACGTGTCTATAAACACATTAACTTTTATCTCACAATTACATTACATGTCAGATGGTCTAGCTTTTGAAATACTTATTAAACTTCATAAAATTAGCCTTGTAGACACCGCACATAGTTGAGGATTAGATCAGAAATCAGCTAAATTCATTAAGGTATTCATTAAGGTTCATCAATGTATAGCCTAGTTCACATAGTAGTTTGTTTTATTATGATCACAAGAAGACACCTCTTGAAGCTTTTTAGCTAAACTAAAAAAATCCAGAGGAGTGCTCTTTCCTTATTTAGATATATATACAATAAATAGTATATATTCCTAAAATTTTAGAACAAAGTTCACCCATAAGGCAGTGAAAATAAAAATTAGTATGATCTTGGGGGTAGACAAAATAATCTGACGGCAAAAATCATCTTCCACCCACCATGCCCTCTACACAGAAACCCTATAGAAAAATATCAGCTATCAGCCATTCTCAAAGAAAAGGCATTCATCTGTTCATAGTTCAATAAAATCAATCACTAATGGTGTCTCTGTTGTCAAAATACACCACAAGAATGGACCTTAAACATGTTAAACATTGTAGCATAACCTGCATGTGGTCTGGTTTGAAAATATCGGTGTTGTACATTTTAATAAGCTAATAATTTAACATTACTTGAAGCTGTAATAAAGAAAATAAATCAAATCAAAAATATCCGTGTATTGTGGTAGAAGGTTAGTTCTCTAAAAAAGGCATAGGGAACTTTCCTGATTTACCATTGTCTGACAGTAATGCATGCATTCATGTTAACCTTGCCACGTGCTGAGGCATCAGAATCACTGCAGACCGCACTGCAAACGTTCCCAGTGTCATTTATTGACTAGCGTACGCATAGCCAACACAAACTAAAACTGTCAGCTTCCTCTAAATCAATATTATGTCCGTGTAAGAAATGGATCAGTTCTTCCCCGGATCGTTACTTTGTCGTTATTAAACATATCAACATAAAAATATGAATACATTATGTTTGTTTTATTCTTCTATCTTAGAAGTGGCTTAAGGCCAATACTTAAAGCCATAGTTTTCACGATAGATCGATGATCATCGTTTTGTGACAAAAAAAGCTTTTAGTCCATCATACAAATTATGACCTACATGCAATTAAAGAATATAACAAATTGTAATGGATATTCATAATTCATACACATCGAAATTAAAATATATTTAATAAAAAAATAACACCATTTCTTGGTATTAAATAAATATTTTTGAAAGGCTTACAGTCTATTCTTGAAATGCATAATACACAATGTGCATTTCTGCTGCTCGTTCCCAGCAAACATGAGATATTGTCCCCAATGTTGTTTAATGTTGGACCAGCGTCTATGACGCTGTTCCAACTACCCTGGAAATCACGTGGAAGTGCGGTCAGTGAATGGAATGACCCTCGGCGGTCAGGGCAAGCACTGATGTCTGAAGGTCAGTCCATTCCACCGGTCAGTGCATGTGACCACCAGAACACATGGTACGGCACCAAGTCAGACAGATAACTGCATGATACAGCAATATAATTGAACTGACTGCACCGGCATTTAGAAAGTTGTCGGTATATAATTTACAAATATATCTCCAGGTTTAGTGTGACTACAGTGTACATTTGGAAATGTAAAATATTTTGAAAACATAGAAAATACACATAATTTATATAGAAAAATATTTCAAATTTGATCTTGATTAGACATTTCACTGGGAAGGAGAAAAAATGTCAAGTCAAGTTAACTACCCCATAACAGTCCATGTGGAAAATATTTTAGAAATACATGTAATGATTTTTTTTCTGATTGTTATGTTGCTTTTCAAACGAGTGTCTGTCAAATGACGAAATGTATTACAGTCCAATGATCAAAGGGTTAAAACGTGCGTCCATTCTGGCGGTCAGTGTGAATGTAGTGCATTGACCAATGGACACGTGGCTTGACCAGACATCCAGACGGCTATCTGGGTGATGAATGGACCTATCACCATAGTTCATCATCACGGTCTCAGTGACTAAGAATCCAACTGTAGATACACTGGATCAAATGAGTGACTGATTAGGCTTCACTCTGGCTTTGTGCACTCTGAGGCAACAGCGCGACAGGCAGAAAATCGCTGGCACAATGCCCTTTTCCATAGATATTGACACTCTTTTTAAATGCGGAATTATTATATGGGTGCATTTGATACATTTATTCCTGTTGGTTTATTCCTTTTCTAATATAATTCTCAAAAGATGGTCATGTTAGCTACAGTAGGCGTACACGTATACATGTACCGGTACATTATATATGTGGCACCAGGAGCACTCATTGGCAGCGTTGTAGACTCGGAGTACCGGGTTCGTATCCCGCTGCAGGCGATATTTTTACTTGGTGCACACATTTGCAAAGACCCAAACTGTTCAAATTCATAGGATAAAGACAACCGAAACATACAGTCGATTAGCACCGCATCAAAAAAACTATAAAACAAATAAATAAATTACCAATGTCAAAGCTGACATGTAAACGGTCAATAAAACAGAGCAAACACGACAGAATTGCATACTGTAGGCCTCTTAATATTATCAGAAATTGAATAATCGAAAACGAATAACCGTGCTGCATACATGAAGGCACGAATTTTTCATTTATAGGTTATATATTCAATCTGTATCATCTCTATGATAAATTCACAATCCATCGCCCCCTTTTCTGATTTTCTGAGATAAAAATTATTATTCAGCTTATGCGCGGCTTATACAGGCTGGTCTGAAACGCGACCTCAGCCATCCCATCAAATTAATGGCGCGCCATCATGGCCGAAATGCGCGTGCTGCATGTTCACCCCTGACCGCACATAACGTCTCCCCCCCCCCCCCCTGCCTGAAAACCCTACAGGCTACATTGCCATGTGACCAGACGATAGAACATCAAGTAATATTAGAATCTGAATCTAGGAGTGTGTGTGAATTTGATATTTACAGTATAACTGAAAATAAAACTATAAGATACCATTACTATCACATTTACTGATTAAAATGTTTGTTTTCTAAATAATAACAGAGAACATGGATATGTGGGTTTTTTTATAATTAGAAATATTTAGAGGATGGAATTCGATTAAAGCGACACAATCAGGCTAATATCATAAAAAAAATCAGTATTTATAATTAGCTGCCTAATATGACCATTATGATGTGAACATATCCATAGACTAGAACTGCGTAAGTTTTTTTTAATTATTATGTTGCGCATTTACCAGTTAAGCGAGATATAAAGACGAAATTCTCGTATTTCTGATTTTGAACATGCATCCGAATTACTAAATTACTAAAAATTATTGGAGTGAAAATATAAGTAAATTGCACAAAAATAGCGTTCACGTGTAATAATATTAAAGTGGGATATTGTGGCTTTCCATTTGTCGCCTGCCTGGTCAGGTCGAAGCATCTTGCTGACCCCCGTGACACCATTAAGAAGGGTCATATCCGTGATCACGCTAATATTCCAGCATTACATACCGCGGCACGTACCTCACCAGATGTCCTGAATATCCATCTACACCTTAGCCCTTACCCAGCAAACACGGGGCATCCACTCAATGCTGTTTCAATGTTGGTCCAGCGTCGAAGACGGTGGGCCATCATTGAAACAGCATTGAGTGAATGCTTCGTAGAACACTGATGTCGACTACAGCAGATATTTTGTCTTTCATAAGCACCTGTATAACCAGCTGTTAAAAGTTAAATATGCCTTCAATCTTGAAACACTGATATTTGTTAGGACTTAAATTTCACAAATCACACATAAATTTTCAGTCACTTGAAGTTACCGCGATCCACAACTTCAAGTGACTGAAAATTTTAATTGAACACCTCAGTGTTCTAGGGCTTAATGCCATCTGATCCTACGCGCCCAGCAAACACAAGACGTTAGTTTGTCGTTGTCTCAATGTTGGGACAACGTCAATGACGATGAATCAACATTGCAAATCCCTCAAGCATTTAAATTATTTTCATGTATAATTTCGGGATTGGGAGGAAAATCCCATACGGCCACCAATGAAAAACACTGATGATGTGATCCATGCAAATGTCTTTTTGCGACTATCTGACCATCGTAACTAGAGTGTTTGAATAGTTTTTATCACAATAAAAACTAAATGCTATCTTTTTTTTTTGCTAAATTATTAAATTAAAGAAGTTATTAAGAAATTCAAGTCGCTAACAAGAAATACATCAATCCATAAACGTGTGATATGAGCAATGATGAGCTTGTACGTTTGCATCGTATTCAATTGTATCATATTTTAATTTACCAATATTGTGAGCCGGACCAATAAAATATCGAATATTTAGTAGGTCAAACTAATGATAAGCACCGACTCAGAACAATTGATCAAAAATGGAAGCGCTAATTAATTTGGGCATGGTAGTTGTTACGATTGTAGCAGGTCTCTTTTAAATCTTCAATTGCCATCTGTTTTTAAATGTCATTATTTAGCAGGATTTAAAAGAAGGAACATGTACTGGTTTGCGAATGTTCAACAACGTGACATTTTTTCATACGTATGACTAATGTTTATTTTAAAAGGTCAGCAAAAGAGTTGACTTGACCGAACGTTTTCCAGGCTTGATTTTTACATATTTAAAATGGTGATTGAATATAATGATGTCGGAGACAAGTTTTCAGAGACATTGCTATCACCTTCTTCATCAGATGGAGTGATCCCCTTGGAAGCTCTCTCCTTATATTACCTACTTGCATGAAATAATTTAATGAAGTACCTCAACCATGTTAACTGTTTCAATGCAGGGGTGGGGTATAATACCATGAAGTAAAAGTCAAATTGATTTACCTTGCCACCTTTACACTGTAATAAATCATTAAAAACAAGTACATTCTTTAAATCCAAATGGCTACTCTTTTAAAATAAACGTGCTTAATTTATACTGCGTATACTACAATGTATGTATTTGAACATATGGTGCTGATGGTCCATAAAATGTCTTTATGTATCCTTGATAAGATACTTATTTCAAGACATAGTGAAATAAAAAAACGTATATAGTGAAGCACTATTATTCGACATTGAGTTGATGTGGTGCTGTTGTTTCGTATTTACTGAGGACCAATGTTGAATGATGATGTTTGAAATCAATAACTTTATATAAAGAAATTATTGTCTTTTGTCAGTGTGGAGTATGTTTCCCCGCTTGCACGGGGAGCCTCTTTGTCTGTGGTGATGTAGGAGATTTGTTCACGGAAGTGACTGATCCCAGGGTCTAAACTATTCCGCGCTCCTCCACGACCACCTCGTCATGGAGACACACGCGGAACCCGGGTCTGTTTCCATGGTAGCGGGATTAGGGACGCCGTGTGTGTGTGTGGGAGGGGGGAGGGCGTGACAGCGACAAGTCACACGGCGCATGCGTAATCACAACATATAACTACCAAGTTGGATCTAAAATATCCTTGTCATGAATCGCTGCAGTTATTTTGGTGAATTTGTGTACAATTAGTTCGCCCGCAGAAATAATGTGTGTAATTTACAAGCTTTATTAATATTAGAATTTCAATAAATCACTGTTGAATATGAATTTTGATTGAAACATATATACTTTAGGAATGTTAGGACTGTCTAACTGACAAGAAATTTGATTTATATGTGATATGAATACAGCAAACGATACAAGTTAAACATAAATCTGAGAAAAAATACTAAAATCATCTTGTGGGAAACAATACTCAATTTTATGGCTTTCTTCAATGAAAAATAATACCATCTTCATAAGGGAGTTTACACAGTGCGTAATAACTGTAATATATCGCGGCAGAATCGATATAAACAGAAATACATGTACATGTTATGTATTTCTGACTAATTTGAGTGATGCCACATGACGTTACACAATAAACCGCCTAGAGATATATATCACGCGATAATTTCAGATTCAAACAGAAGCCATTATTACTGAAATATCACGCGATAAAAAGTACCTTGTCCAACATTGGCGACACTGGTCAAACATTAAACAACAGCCGCGACTTATCACGGACTGTGTAAATGGGCTAAATATAGAGCGATATTTTTCTATCGCGCGATTTACAATCATCGCAAACTATACAAGATGTCCTTTAGATCATACACGGTGATAAGAAAGTGATAAATAGGTTTATATAGCTCCACAAATTAATATGTTTAAATTAGTTTATTTCACCTACTGCAAATATTTCCAGACGAGAAGAGTAATACCAATTAATTGCAGTTGTATATGGATTGTAATCGGCAAAACAACGTGTACATGAGTAATAAAGAGGAGCTACACGCACATGTAGTAAACGCTGCAATGACGAGATGATGAATAATAAATGTGGCTGAAATCAATACAATCGACACGTTGTTAAACGTTCCAGAAGTGTACACACACCTTAGAACTTGTTGAATTCATCATGGTTTCACAATGCATTGTATCCCACAAGGTTGTTTTAGTTATACTTCAATTAGTTTCATGGTTTCTATCCTTTGTCTATCCATATTACATGTAAATCAAATGTGTTGTCAGTTATGTCTACTTAAATGTGTTTCAATCAAAATGTTTCAATCCTTGCATGTCGTACACGTGATACAAACAGTGACTACATTCGCAATATGAAGATCACTTAATATCCTATACCGATAACTCAATATCACTGAGCATTACTACACTGGAAACAGTCTCAGATGTAGCAAGAAAACGGCTCACAAACAAATGTAAATTGTCTGCCAGCTTTATAATGCCGGATAGTAGTTAATATTAACTTTTGGTAATGAACAATGATTTTGGTAGCATGACAATCATAATGTTAGTATACCGGTACCGTATACATGACCTCTGAACTCAGAGGTCAATGATCAATTATCGTTTGTATCTGGTACATTGGACTTAAAAATAAAGTTCTGCACAAGAAAGGAGTAGTGTCTTCAAATTATAACATCACAATTAAGGACTGTTCTACAAATGTATATATATATATGTGGTGTTAGTTGTCTCACTAGCCTTAGATTAAACCAATGATTCTATTGTTCGGCCTATATATATATTATTAACGGTATATACTGATTTTTTTATATAATTATTGAAACAGTGAAATCGTCTTCCAGTTGAAGTGGCATGCGATTTACGGACACGATAAATAGTAAATGGCATAAAATCGATCCTTGCGGAACACCACTGCAGACTGTCAACAAATAAGGACAACAGTATAAAAATAGATAATTACATTGCCAGATGGGGCCTAATTCCATGCACCGTAGATTGGTAGCGATACCGTGTTGTGTTAAACAAATGACTTACAATATCTGAATATACCATGATTGTATCAAGCTGGATACATAATAGTGACAATACATTGTCGAGATTGCATGACTGAAGCAATGGCATGGGGTGACAGTGAATCTAATTCCACATTGCGTGATTACTATTGATTACAGTCCTTTGATATATTTGTCATTAAATGGCAAGATACACTATTTGTATTCACGGCCAAATTACAATGTGAGAACAGAGTGTGCTAGCACATAGCAGATTTATATCACGGGATTTGAAAGATAAGCTAGAACTAAAAGCCAAGGTGTCTGAATGAACAGGCATGCAGAGCTGCACTCTTTACCAGACAGGATATATACCATCACACCTTAACTTGGTCTAGCGTGGCTTCAGGTCGGGTCAGCACCTAAGGGATTGGTTCAACATGGAGCCAGTGTTAGGCCGTAGTAGAGCGGCGTCAGTCTGCGACGCTGGCCCAACATTAAACCAACATTGTTTCAATGTGTCGTGTTTGCTGGGTTGGAGGACATTCACAGTTATGTCCCCCAGGACGCCACATGATTAGCTGCCTCGTCAATAACCCACACTTTTTGTGTGACGTCTGTTTCTGCTTAAGATCAATACATGTACTCTGTGATCTCCATAAAAAAACAGCCAGAAAAAATGACACCAAAAGCTGGCATTTCACCATGAACTCTGCCCGTGTTGATATTGTTAGTAAGATCAGGATTAAAACCCGGTATCTGGGAAATTAAATACTAAACTACTCTGTTCATTGAATGAAATATTAATTTTTCATGTGGATGAAAGATTTCAATAGCATTCACGAGAAATCAATACATCCTCATGACATTAGGATTCACTAATGCATCTTTGCCGGTTTGTTCGCATGTGGCTCCCCAGTTTCACTAAATTGCCACTCCAAAACTCTCATTAAAAGGGACAGAAACTCTAGTGCGCGCAATCAGACTAAAAATATGGTATGGTTAAAGGGACATGCCCAGGTCTAAAATCATCAAAGAATCGGTTATTTTATTTTAGCTTAATATTTATGACCATATGATGTAAACATGTCCATAGACTAGAACTGCAAAAGTTTTTTAGTTGTTGTGCTGCGCATTCACCAGTTATATTAGGCTAGATATAGAGACGAAATTCCTGATTTCTAATTATTGACAACCATGTCAAAAATAAGAAATACGGGAATTTCGTCTCTATATCTAGCCTAACTGGTAAGTGCGCAGCATAAACATTAAAAAACTTTTGCAGTTCTAGTTTATGGACATGTTTACATCATATGGTCATATTAAAAAGCCAAAATAAAATCACCGATTTTTTTAATGATTTTAGACCTGGGCATGTCCCTTTAAGTTAACGGTTACAGATAACCTTGCAAGCAGACACCCACATCTATGTACATGAATGAGTGCGAGGCCCCTTACAAAGACAATAGGCATAGTTGGTAATAAAACGAAGGAAAATAAATTGTAGGCTTACGCAAATCAAATATATAAATTCATTTTAATGACGCATAAGGCTGCATAGACTTATCGGCGTCAATAAATATCTATCTATATATCTATCTATCTATAAAAATCTCAAAGTCAAATTCACATTTTTTGGAACAACAACAGGGAATGATAAAATAGCACAATAGCGATACATTCTCCAGATACCTTGTCTTTAGGTGGACACGGAACTAAATATTTATATGAACATCAAGGTTAATATTCAATTAATTCACGAAATACATTTTCACTTTTTTTATTTTAAATGGTCAGAAAAAAAATATTTATATTATGCCAAAAGTTGACTTACCTAATGGTGGTGTTACGTGTAGCGGTGGAGGTGGGTCAGCAGACATCACTGCAGTAAGGGACCTTGGTGAAGACGGTGTCACCATATGTAGAGAGTAGTTGGGACCTGTCATATTGGCTGGTGGTGAGGATGGTGCAGTGTTCTGCTGGGCGCTATTGTATGACAGACGAGCCATGGTGGGTGATGTAATGTGTATACACCGACCATAGTAACCACCTGTTTCTCCATGACAATCATCTCCATCATCAGCAGCCAGGGTGTCTCTTCTCCTGCTAAGCGTTCCCCTGCCACCAGATGTAACAGGCACATCAACCCTCTCCTTACTACCCTTCTTGTGAAATATACTCTGTAGTTTCAGTTTCTCCATCAAGGGAACCTTTTTCTTGTCTACCCTGGAGACATCAGGGGAGAATTTTCCACCTGTGATTTTGACAGGCTCTTCCAGTCTGAAGTTATCAGAGCATACTGACCGCTCTGAACTTATACTGGTTATACTCTGCTGCATCGCTGGCGCTGAGCTAACACTAGTAATACTGTCCTGCATGACTGAGCCACTAGCTCGGCCACCATCTTGTGAAGCTGGCTTAGTCAGGGGAATCCCCAGGTTCTTGGCTTCCTTCATCACCTCGTCCCAGCTCATATGAATGGGCTCTTCGGTGCTACTAGCACTACTAGGCTCACTACTACTCATAGCTAAAGGAGTGCTCTCCTCTGTACCGCTGTCTGATGACACCAGAGCTCCATCTGACAAATCTTTCTCCAGTGCTTTCTCTTTGCCAGAGAATGTGGCCTTTGGGCTGTCCTCGATTGTGCCATAATTTCTTGATGGAATAGGAGGTAAGTAGGCATCGTCCTCCACATCTTCACTCGTGTAGTATTCCAGTCCCATCTCCGTGCCACTGTCCATATCATTACCTTCGTCGTCAGCGTCAGGGGACGGCGCCGCGTGAATTATCTTATTGGCCTTAAGGATGATTTTATTAGCGTTAATAAAAACGTTGGGTCCTACAGATTCTGTAGATTTTTTCGCTCCTTTCTCATCAGCTGAAGTGAGGTTGTATGTAATATTCTCGTGGGATTTACGCCCTCCTTTGGGAATAAAGGCATAGTGGCTGGTAGCCGTGACTGGTGCCTCAGATAAGCCAGATATCTTACCTTCGCTCTGACCCCGAGACATTTTTATTGTACCTGTACGCGGGTCACACATAGCGTATGTCACATTGTCAATACTGGTCAGCCGCCTGGGTAGAGGGCCGGACTTCCGTGCTTCTGTCACTCTGAGAACACCCAGTCCTACAGGGTTAGCATTGCTGTCCACTTTCTTGTTGTTGTTAGTCAGATTGCTCAATGCCAATGCTACTTCATCCAGTTCAGCATAACCATACTTAAGATGATTATCATTAAATGGCTTGGGACTTGGTGGTTTCTCTAGAATGGGGCCCTTTTCTATCTTCTTCAAATCGGCATAACCTGGCTCACAGCTCGGCATTCCATATCCCTCCACGATCGGTTTTGGGTCGGGAGTTATAGGTTTGGGCTTTTCTTCTTCCTTTGGTGCCAGGAAGGTAGAGAACCTGTTCCTCGCTGGACTCTGATTGATATCACTTTCCCTGCTGCTTCGCTTGCTCATTCCGTACTGTGATAGGTCATTTAAACGTCTCTCCCATGATTCGTCAAAACCTTTAAATGTACGGAAATGGGCAGGAAGCGAGAACCCTTTAGGTTTCATGGAGGGTACTGGAGTTGGCTTTTTCTTATTGGTGAAGTATCCAGGAGGCAGCAGAATAATATCATCATATGCCTGAGAGTCATCATCGTCAGAGTCATTCTCTCCATTCCCCCCATCTGCATGTACCATAACCTGATGTGTACATTCCATGGCATCAGGCGGCATGTCATAATCCCTACAACCGTCATCATACTCCTCATAATCACTGGATTCTCCACCATCCGTTAATTCTGCCGGCTCTGCAGCTTCTGGAGGTTTTTTCTTCTTTTGAAACATTGGAGGCTGCATTTTCTGCACGTGATAATCATTGCCCGTGCGTTTGTTTGTCGCCTCCCCTGTAACCTTCCCATTCAAGTCATTTTCTTTTCCCACTTTCAGGGTTTCTACATCTTCTATAAAAGGACAGTCATCGTGACTCAGAGAATCACCATTCTTACCACATAGCGCGGCTTCAATGTCTGAGGAGGAGGGCGGACCGTGGTGGAATGTCTCCCATTTTACATCTTCCTCACATCCTACACTTTTACTCTTCAGTTCATATCCTTTTGTTTTGGGCATGAGTCGTTTGCGGAACTTTTTCCACATAATGAATTTCTGTTAAGAAGTAAGATCGTAATTCATCCAGAATGCCTCATTTCGTATATCACCTGCAACATAACATAAAAGTTACGATTTTATTCAGATACGCTTTTTCATGTATTTTTTAAGCAGTGATGATAACCTCAGTACAAAATTTAGCATTGATAAACTCCACAGTTTTTTCACACAATGTCGTCTGTATTTTTCTCGGCTAGAAGAAACTAGATTAAATTAAAATTTAGGTTACTTATGGCCGATGGTCGGCCATTTAAGTAGGACAAAATTCATAAACAACAAAAGGCACATCTACACCCCCTAAGGGATGTGTTCGTGCAATATGAAAGAAATCTCCGCCATGGGTTTCTGAGATCTGCTCCAGAAAGGAAATGCGGTCAGCCAGACTGCGTGCCGGACGGACATCCGAGGCTACGCCAATACCCCGCCCCAATTCTTCGGGCGGGAGATAAAAACAGATGGTAAGCACATTCAGAGATCAGAATAATTATGTTTGCAAGTACGTAGTTATAAGCGTATAAAATAGTCAAACAGAGAAAAAGGTGCAAAATAATTTTAATTTGCATAAAATATTTATTATCTTTGTTTAAAAAAATCATTAATGCGGCCCTTGAAACTATGACCTGTGCATATGACGCCATACTAGAGAACCCTGGGCTGTCAACTTTTTCATAGTTTTAAATACATTTGTCCAGCAAATTAAAATAGTTTATTTGATTTAAAAATTATTAAAAAAATAAAAATAATTATATCTGAGCAAATATCAGCATTGATGAACCACATAATTCCAACTTTTTTCGTGTAAGAATCCAATAAAATAATAAATCTAAACTAAAATAAATGCCAGATACATATCACAGTCATATAATCGAACAAAAAATATAAAGACTCTTAAAGTTTGAGACAGAAGACGATAACTATTTACTAAATGGTTCTTGGTGTCTGTTGAGCTTGTAGTATTGGTTTACAAAATCAGTATCTACGCGAACCATTGACCCGTGTCACCACTGTCCACAAATGTAGCGTTTGGTAACTAGGCTATTCTCGGTACTCATCAAACATTTCTCAATCAATAAAACAGCACATCGCCCTAATATTTCATGCATAAACAACGTGCCTGGTACTGGTAGATATTGATCTGACATCCAAATGTTACCTGCTTAATTCCCGCAACCAACTACATCTACTTATATTTGAAGGTTCTCCTCTAATGAACCCGTCATTAGATATTGACAACGAAACCAAGTAAGTCCTGGCGTAATATTTATTTTAGAAAAAAATATTTTGTAGATACAATTATAAATTAAAAGGATTAGTAGTTATAAAATATGCATTACATAATTCAAATGTTAAAATAGGTGTGTCGTCGCGACTCACTGATCACACGTTGTAGGCCCACCTGCGTGCGCATGGTCAATGTTTTGTAGATTGGGACCGTCACCAAAGAAATACTACTGGTCAGTGAAGTGAACCCACTAACCTGATTTAGAATGGATAGTAATTTAAGGTGAGAATAAATAAATAAAAACAAGTAATGTTGTGGATATAAAAAAATTGAATGAATAGATAGAAAAGTTATGGATTTTGTCTGAAGAGGAACGTCAGTCATCAGCAAAAATAAATATTTGTCCCCTATTATCACTATTATTTATCTAAAATTTTAATAACTTCACACATTCAACTGTTAAGTGCGTGAGTTAGATGTAACATCGACATTCACGCACGTGTATATTTCCCTGTGTAAAACAAATTTACAAATGTGGAAACAATATGTTGACTAAATGATAAGCTTAGAAGAAAGCGTGAATCACTGGAAAATGATAAAATACACATATCGCTTTCTACAAGACTGTGAAGCATCACTCTGATTTAGTTATTCACTAAATAAACCACTGTAAATATCACACCATATGTTTTAATCATACATAACTGAAGAAAACATAATTATTTATCATATGATCATAAATACCAAATGTATAAAATGTGAAAAAGTAGATGTAGACATCATGAGCAACGTGAGTAGTTATGGAGAGGTACCTGGATATAGGCTACTAAATACAACAGATATTGTGTTGCTTTCCCACCTGCTCGCTCATTACGTATATCTTACATCCATGTTGGAGGGCTCAAACACCTGGGACCGGTAGATGGCTACCACTGCAGGAATACCACTCTTACTATTAGTTTATGTACACCCACTGCCAAACTATGATAAAATTTGCCAGACAACACAAGACATTGACAAATGATAGTTATATGCTGGACCACCGCCTTCCTCGTTGTTCCCCAACGAACATTTTCATGAATTCTAACCATGAAGTATAAAAAGTGGATAACAATATTAAAAATGTTAAGTATTATAATTCAGGGAATAGTAAATACTAGATAGTATACACCCAGCAAACACAAAACATTTGTATAACATTAGTACAACGTCGGACGTTGAGATGTTGGTCAAAAATTGTAAAAATGTTATACAAATATTGTGTTATACAACTTTTCAACCGTGATTGTATTTTACCTGCCGCTACTGGCAGACCAGTGAATGGCAGGCTGGCACCATATAGTCATACAAAACAAGAAGCACGTCCCCTTAGACTTACCTTGATGGCGTGTTACCGGGGCTTTCTGTTGTGGTGTATACCTAGAGAGCTAGAGCCTGTGAATCTACTGTCTCTGACAGCTGTTACTCCTCTATAACATCATGCTGACGGTCATCAGTCGCAGTCAGCTGCAATGCCATTCGGGTCTGCGTGGTCAGTACCACAATATGAGACCCACAATGCGCTCCACACTTGGACTAGGGCCCACCTGCGTTGACCAATACATCCAGGGTCGCAAGCATTATAGTGGTAGTAGTGGCATTGTAGAAGAGTATTGATTTTTCGGTGAGATCTGCCAGTGACTGGCTGGCTGGCTGGCTGGCTGGCAGTAACACCCCACCTCGCTTAGCATCTCACTGAGGCCTCATCCATCCCTGCTGCAGCAATCTCCACAGCAACAGCAGCGCTGACTAAACACAAGCGCCAACAAATGCAGCAACATTATGAATGGTTAGCGCAACCTGGCGTATTTTTTGCATCACGGCAACGGCCAACAGCATCAACAGAAATAGCGTTGGTCGAAGCATCCGCCAAACTTACATCCTAGAAATACGAGTGCCATGCAGCAGCAGAAAGCAACAGAGGGCAGCAATGACGCCGTCAGCAGTACGTACATGTGGCTAACAGCACCCGCTTGGGGTTTCCTGGAAATGTTGATGCACATTTTCCTCTGAGTTTACCTCATTTTCTAGTATTATTCGTCATAGTTATAAGATCTTCATGGTTTTTTTTTTAAATATAAAACAACAAACATTTAAGAGGATTAGACTGATATATAAACCCTTTCAAACCTGAATTTACCATAGGCATCTTCATCCACTACAAGCCGCGAATTGCTGCCGCAATTCTCGACTTGTAGTGGATGAAGATGATTTAATGTGGTTTAAAAATCCAAGAAAATTACCACGTATTGGTGATCCAGTTTCATGGAAATTTTCGTTGTAAAACCTTTAGTTGTAGGAAAATTAAGTACGTTTTCAGGGATGTAAAATGATGCTTTATTGCATCGTGTGGGCTTAAAGGGTCAAAAGGTATATTAGGAAAACGTACAGACGCTATCCCGGGCAGTTTTCATTTTTGTGATGATAAAATATTCGTTGTGCTTTACGACAAACATCAATGTTGATTTGATGCCGGTTCAGCGTAGTACCGAATAGCGGGGAGCCAACCTAAAACATTGGGTCAACGTCAACATTAAGTCAACGACTGGGTAGGCTGCATTGGTTGAAGGCTGTTGGTACCTGTACGTTATTATGAATTAGGTAACGCACACAGCGGCATACAAGTAGTACGTGGAGTAGCTACTAGTCCTTCTCAGTATCTCATAGAAACACATATCACAATATTTCCTTCGTAAATAAATAGAAGAGAATAACATATGTATACATGTAGCTGTAGAGGAAAATAAGCCTTGAACTTCAGTATGTCTATTTAACATACATGTAGAATTTAAAATAAATAAAACAATAAATGTTTAAAAAGTGAAAACTATTAATCTTTATCATCTACAATAGCACACAAAATGTGGTTAACTACCTGAACAAAATCAAGCCAATGTTTATAAAATATCGGAAGCTGTTGAAGCCATAGTGTAACATATAGTGTGACTGTCACCTGGTGAGTATGACTAATATTGTATTTACAACATAGGATGTGCTCTCACATATATACCGGTAGCAGGCCGTCAAGTGAGGACAAGGTCCCCGAAAAATATGATATGGGCCTTTGAAAAAATAGGACTAAAATAGGTCAAAATAGCTTATAAATGACTACAATATGATTTTATTGTTCTAAAGATGGCCTCCTAACACCCCTTACAGCCATCCCGCTCCACCACTAATGACTTTATTTGAAAAACATAGCAGTGAATGCATAGCTGCAAATAATAAGTTTAATAATATTTTCATACAAAGTGTAAAAAAATGTCAAAAAGAAGGAATGAATGAACATATCTGTCTTTCCTTTTTTAAGCCTATTTAAGTGTACTAACACCAATGCCATCCTGAATCCACGAAATCGGTAGACATTTCTGGTAGCGCAAATTAAGTGTTCCCATTGACTTTCTCATTGACAAGATTTTTAATATTTTCAGCTATGTCATCATGTAAATCGGTAGACCGTACAGCTGTATATTTAGCATAGAAGGAGCATTGGCATAAAACGAGTTTAGAGCATTAGCAATCTCAAGACTCATTTGTGATAACCTCCCCGTCGATATATAGGCTATTAAAGGGACATGCCCAGGTCTAAAATCATCAGAAAATCGGTGATTTAATTTTAGCTTAATAATATGACCATATGATGTAAACATGTCCATAGATTAGAACTGCAAAAGTTTTTTTAATTTTTGTGCTGCGCACTTAGGCCTACCAGTTAGGCTAGATATAGAGACGAAATTCACCGTATTTCTTATTTTTGACATGGTTGTCAATAATTAGAAATCAGGAATTCTGTCTCTATATCTAGCCTAACTGGTGAATGAACTAGTGAAAAATTAAAAAACTTCCCCCCCCATCAAGTATGACTTGAGGGGGGGGGGGGGTGAAAATGCCCCGAACGAAGCCCTTACGCCACAGCTACAAGGTCGTTCCGCGCTCCCGATGTGGATTAGTATACCTTTGTGTAGTTCTGTACCAAAGTTGGTACTTTATCACATTATGAACGATTTTACCGAATTTACGGGCATTTAGTGTACATAATAATTTGTCAAAAAAAGGGGTGCCTCATGGATCCGCCCTTGATTTGTTTTAATAAACCACAAACATCACTAATAAACAGTTTTGTAGACATGTTTGGTGAAAAAAAATAATTACTAATTACTTTGATTTTATATATATATTAATGTATCTTCAGATAATTGTTTGGAACAGTGAGTTTGAACATAACAGAATATAAGATTCATCTGACAATGAATACATAATAATTATTATAGTAAATCAGTTGTTTGTGTTTTTATTCACCACTACTTAAATTTTGAGAGAATTTTCGCGCAAAAAGTAAAAACATATTTGTATTTATTTTTTTTATTTACCGTACGAAGCCCATACATCATCAAACATGTTTTAAATACTGGTATTATGAAAACAAAAATGAATCTATAGCTGTGTCGTTTAGGTCCAGCTAGTCATAATTCACTTGAATGACCCTCCCCCCCCTGTCATTAATGCCCTATAGCTTTCTTATACATGTATGTAGATACAGATGCACACCCGGGCTTAAAATTACCCCAAGATGCCACTCCTTCAGAAAATCTAGAGTGTCGTCTTATGGCGGGTGACACTGGCTCCCAGGCTATTTGGTGCGAGTGGAACAAAGCTGCCTAGAAGTGGAATGAGTTCAAATGATGTAAACACCAAGATGATCTGTGGCGATTTATAATTGTACAATGATCTATGGTATTAAAAGCCACCGAAAGGTCTAGAAGAGTCAGTACGGTTACGTCTCATCTGTGTTAATATTCAAAGTTATGTCATTTGCATCCGAAGAAGTGCAGATTCGGTTGAGTGCTATGGATAATGGTCTAATCTATAGATAGACAGTAGCGGGTTAGTCAGGCTGTTTCTTTGAAAATTACATATTTTATTAGCTTAATGAAGTAATACAAATTTGATATATACTTAACAAAAAAAAAAGAAACGCAACACCACTTTATGGAGGTACTGTTAAAAATATTTTATATACTTCAAGAAACTGAAATATACAACTTATTAATTGGTTATTGAAGATGAGCATCCGCCAATTTTTATATGTGGGTCACCCACGGTAGTGCCTATGACCCATTTTTGCATGTTGCACAGCGCACTATTTGTCCTTATCTTCCCTCTCGTGGCCTATCAGAGGTTATTCGGAATCTTGAAAACTGATTTTAAATTCCAGTATTGCTAATGTTCTCTGGCAATTTGAGCCGTAGCCAGACTACCTGCCGTTAAGCAATACATGGAGAAACAGGCTCACACTGCACAATTGTCAAACGAGGCATTTTCATCAACCCATCATTCTTAAACAACTTAAGCTGAATATGAAAACGGACTTTTTATCCCCCCACACCAGCACGCATAATCGCATAATTTTCAGATGTCCCGCATAATGCGAACATACCAGCTGGCCTATGACCTCAAAAGTGTACGTTATTTGGTCATTTGTCCTCTATTGAGGCCAAAACGCAAAATGCGGGTAGTGGCACAACACACAAACAGAATTCAAGCACACTTCTGATGCCTATAATTTATACAACACCACTATTCGTACACTGCTAGATGACCATGCTCCTGTTACACGGCGCAGCATGACCACCAGGACAGCATGACCACCAGGACAAAATGTCCGTGGTTTAATACTAGCATGCAACAGGCCAAAGCAAAGCGGAGAATTCTGGAAAAAAAATGGAGGAAAATAACTTTGACAGTCCATCGTGGAATATATACCAATCAGCGAGATGTCACAAGCAGTCTCATGCAAAAAGCGAAGAAGGAGTACTACCTCAATAAGCTGTCACCACGCAACCAGAGGGAACTCTATAATGTTGCAAATAGATTACTTCACCGCGAAAAACAGAAAATCTATCCATATTACTTTTCAAAGGAAGAAATGTCTGATAAAGTTGCATTTTTTCAAGGATAAAATTCTAAAATTGCATTAATCTCTGGTTCATCTCTGGCTAGTACATCAAATATAAATCAACATGAGAGATCAAATACGTGCTCAGCAAATCTGTCTGATTTATTGCCAGCAACTGAGGAGAAATCACCAAAATACTAGGCTCATCACAGCCTAAAACTTGTGATTTAGACCCAGCACCAGCACAGTTACTAAAACAATGTAAAACAGCTATTGTACCTGTATTAACAGAAATGGTCAACAAATCTCTTAGATGCGGCATGCCATTAAGGATGAAACAGACAATGGTGATACCTATCTTGAAAAGCCGCATTTGAACATTGAAGGGCTCAAGAACTATAGACCTGTGTCGAATCTGTCATTTAAATCGAAGCTGACTGAGAAAGTCGTTGCTGCACGTCTGATAGCTCACCTCCAGCGTAATAATCTCCAGGAGCCTTTACAGTCAGCTTATCGACAGTACTACAGCATTGAAACGACCCTTATGAAAGTACAAGATGACATTTTACATATTCTGGACATACGAAAAGGAGCTGCGCTTCTACTTCTCGACCTACATGTCAGCGCTTCATTCGATACGATCATTCTGCTTGAAACGCTTCGCCACGATGTTGGAATAACAGGAGAGTGTCTCAAATGGATAGAATGTTACCTGCAAGAAAGAGGACAGACTGTTTTCATGTCAGTACACCATTCTCAAACAACACCATTGAAATGTGGGGTCCCTCAGGGCTCAGTTTTGGGACCTTTTTGTTCTCCAACTAAACCATTCCACTGGCATGTATAATCAGAAAATATTACATATCTTTCCACCTCTATGTCGATGACCCACAACTATACATGGAGGTCTGCTGTGATAACACTACCATGCGCGCAGATGACATACGTAGGTTGGAGCGATGTGTAGCTGACATCGGAGAATGGATGAGAACAAACATGTTAATGCTAAACGATGAGAAAACAGAGCTACTTGTGTTCCATCATAAAACCAATGAGTGCAGTGAAGTACCCCAAGCAGTAGTGGTAGGCGACAGCAGCATAACATCAGCTAAGACCACGCGAAACTTGGGTGTCATTTTTGATACTACGTTGTCACTGAATAAACACGAGCTGCATATTATCACCTTCGTGCTATAGGTCGCATCAGGCGATATCTTGACCAGCAGAGCACTAAGCCGCCCGTTCACGGGTTGATAATATCACGCCTTGATTCCTGTAACAGCCTCTTGTACGGCCTTCCAAATACACTTTTAAAACAGCTATAGTTTGTCCAGAACTCTTGCGCCAGGTTGATCATAATGCGTTCAAATAGAGACCATGTTGCACCATTATTAAAGGAGCTTTATTAGCTCCCAATTCACGCTCAATAAGTTGACCATGCTCACCTTCAACTGCATCAAAAACCTGGCACCTAGCAGATCTAATATATGTGTATAAACTACCTAGCTGTCTTCGGTCAGAAGACAAGAGACTACTTGTTTAACCTCAGCTGGAAAAAATATTTAAAAACAGGACATTTACATATGATGCCCCGCTCTTGTAGAATAAACTGCCGGTGCACCTACGATTAATTGATTTAAAACATTTATTTTTACCAGAGAGTATTGCTAAGTTTTCACATACACGTTTTTACATACACTTTTAACATACACTTCTTAGAAAGAAGAACTATTCTACAGTTTTATCATGTATATACTAGTTAGCTACTATATAGCACTTTAATTTTCTAATTTATTGTTCAACGTTCCAGAACATAATTGGATAGATACAACATTTTTTTATTTTAAAAATAATAATAATAATAATAATAATAATAATAATAATAATAATAATAATAATAATAATAATAATAATAATAATAAAATGGATTATCTGGCAGCCATTTTGAATTTTGACATACAAATATCCATTTTTCTGCAAATGTCAGCCAATGATTAATGTATATTCACGTTTTTAGTGTGTAACTAAATGTTTTTGTAAGCTTGGAATCCATTGGAATATATACCAGAACACCATGGAGATAAAACACATCTCAAAAAATGACATACCGGTATACGTAATTAATTTTATGCATTTAGTAAGCATTTCATTGACGATACATAAGAACGCAAATCGTCAACCACTGCTCATCAAACAAAGCTGGAAGGTGCCACTAAAGTCAGTGAGACATGGAAACTAGCCCGGTACCTAAAACATTGTAAAAAAGAAACCATAAAATCTCAGTCCGCAAGTGATTCAATTTCTCCCTCATCACCAAGCTTTACTAATCCAATCAACTTATTAAAACAAGAGGCCCAGGGGCCTTGACGCTTGTCAACAGCATTGCAAAATATCAGCTACAGGTGTGTAAGAGAATGTATATCTATGCTCTAAAACGTATTATCATGAAAATAAAATATGTATAGGCCGGTAGTTTATATTTATATCTTATCCATCATTGGAATTTATATTGTATGTTCGATTCCCATCATACATTTTGCTGATTTTACACACATTCTGAAGTAGGCCCACTGCACATAATGAAAACTGCTTGACAAAAAATAGCCATCAATTGATGGCAGGACCCCGCAGCCATAGGCTCTGTCCATCAATATCAAGAAATAATGAGAAAACATGACCCACACTACCACCATGTCAATTTTTTTTAAATGGCTGTGGCAGCCGTTTTGTTTTTAATGGATTCATCCCAAATGTTAATCAGATCATCAGAAATATCTAGAGAACAACCATACCAAATTTGAATGCAATCCAAGGAACAGTTCATAAGTTATCGTGCCCACAAGCTTTTTAGGCGGCCATCTTTTTTTAAATGGCTGCGGCAGCCATTTTGTTTTTAATAAATTCATCCCAAAAGTTAATCAGATCATCAGAAATACCTGGAGAACCACTATACAAAATTTGAATACAATCCAAGCAACAGTTCATAAGTTATCGTGCCCACAAGTTTTTTAGGCGGCCATCTCTTTTCAAATGGCTGTGGCAGCAATTTCGTTTTTAATGGATTCATCCCAAAAAATAATCAGATCATCAGAAATACCTAGAGAACAACCACACCAAATTTGTATGCAATCCAACCAACGGTTCATAAGTTATGGTGCCCACAAGCTTTTTAGGTGGCCATCTTGGAAAATGGCCGCTTATGGCTTGGTGCCCAAAAAAATATATGGGAAGAATTGCCCAGGCACATAGGTCATGTCTGTAAAAAATAAACAAAATTCATCAGGTAACTTTTTAGTGAGAGCTGAATTTCTGACAGCCCGCCCGACCGCCTTCCCGCCTCTGGTGATCACTATACCCCACAGCCTTAATGGCTGAGGGGTAAAATCCACCCGACCGGCTGCCTCTGGTGATCACTCTACCCCACAGCCATAATGGCTGAGGGATAAAAATCATTTTTACAGGACTACAATGTTAATATTACAAGAGTAGAAGTGCAATTATTATTTATTCTTGGAGTTGTAAAATATCAACTTAGAATGTTTCTTACTCAGCCGTGAAATCTACAGCAGCCCTAATCCATCATTATCACATGTAGACGTAATGCACTTTTATGGAAATCACAATACTAACAGTAGATCGACCAAAGGATAAAGACCCATGAAAGTTTTCTCAACTCACACGATCTTTGCTGCAATGTTACTGTAATGTTATCAGGAAAACGTCGAGTCAGGTGTTCAAATGTAATGAAATGAAATGAATGGGGTTTTACGCCACATTTGTGCACATATAGGCTAAACTGGGCTAGAAGAACCTCCTGAGGATGGTGATATGAATGAGGTGACACTGCCCTCCAGACACATGATTCGAAATTGAGCCCTGTTGGTCTGCGGCACGCTAACTCTCGGTCATGGAGGCTGCCCACAATATTCAATCTTTACGATTGAGCAGGGAGGAAACATTATGTTCTTTGAAACTTGAATGCCAGAGCATGAGACGAACCTGCGATCCTTGACTTTCCAAGCAGGCACCAGGGCTCCCGACCTTAGGTATTATTGTTACATATACGCACACATTACCTGATTACTGATATCAAGATGATGTGCTATGTATTTTTGTTGGTATCTATTTATAAGCTGATTAGCAAAAAGGTTCCAATTATTGATTTTTATGACATTGATGATGTACTATATTGGTTTAAATATATATTTTTTTCAGTTTTCATATGTGTCGTAACTGTCGTTAAAACTCACTTATGTAGTTGTTTTCCACATGATGGTTAGGACTATTATGGCAATAGACAAGCCCATACCATTAATGTGTGGGTCATGGATAGCTGTATTAGTTTTACCCAGAAAAATCACGCTTTCAACATGACGGTCACTGATTTCGACCACAGGGTCCGAAAAATGCAGATGCTCATAACTTTTTAATGACTGCGGGAAATGAGCTGAGCATGCGTAGCAGTAGCTGAAATGTTACTGATTCTAATAAACCTATTTTCCACCCGATAAATCGCGACCCAAGCTTCGATATATATGGCATGGCAGAATTGTTCATGTATATGGCGGGTATGTCCAATATCTCTTGCATAATATGCAAGAGATATTGGACATACCCAGCAAACATGAGACGTTGGGATAACGCTGATTTACTGTTGGGCCAGCTTCGTAGACGATGGGCCAACAGTAAACCAATATTGGGCCAAAGTCTCATGTTTGCTGGGTAGAACACTATATCTGGACATTTCAGGGCCATGTTACCGCTCATAATAGATGAGTGATTAAATACAGTGTCATTGCGAATCTCATAAACACTCACTAAGAGGTCGACACCAAGATTTGTTTTCACACAGAAGCAATCGACAATGTAGGACTATTAGTAGGGTCCAAAACCATGATTTCGTGACCAACCTTCTGCAAGTTGTTTTGGGTAGCTTGAGGTATTTGTAAAAAAATAATCTCCTACGCCTCTTTTAAAAAGGCGGGCGAAATTTTCTAGAGCGTAAAATCCAAAATGGCCGCCATCGGTCACGGTGAAAAGCAAGAATTCACTTATTTCATCCACTGGTCTCCCAGTGGAACACATTTTTGAATGCATTTATGTAGGAAATGGATTTATTGAGGTCATAGTAGTATTATTTACCATATAAGTGTGAAAATGTAAGATTTATACCCCCAAAATAGGGAAATGCGTCACTGAGGGGTGCAATCCGTTATAAACAGTTACCTTTTGATCTGGCTGACCTAACATTTCATGTAACACCTCTTTTTTATATATTTTTGGGGTGGGGAATCGATTTGTGGGGTTATTTTTACAATTGTGTGCTTTATTCATGTGAAAATCCAAGATGGCCGCCGTTCAGCATAAGGTAAAGCTCAAAATGATCAATTCACAGTGAATCAATTTAAAATGTTATGTGCTCTGCTATTTGAGGTTACAAAAAACAATACAAGTAAGTTGTAAAACATATATTTCAATTAAAACATCATCTGATATTCAGTAAAATAAAGTAAAGAAAAACAATAATTAACTCGAGATGATAAACATTATTAATAAAACCTTATGAAACTATATAAAACTAAAATCACAAGATATCTTGTGAAAATTCATAAAAGACTAGTAGGCACAGCCAAAAATACTATTATCACGATATTTGAAGGTATAGTCAACTGGTACAAGACTACATAAGTCCAAGAGCTCCCGCTCCGAGTTAGAATTTGATTTAAGCAATTTTGTGTAGGGTTATTAATGTAGTTCTAGGCTAGGTCAAAAATCAAGAACGCCAGACGACTAGGTCTAAGAGGCTCCGTCTAAGAGTAAGATAAGAACTAGACAGTCTGTCAGAGATTGCAAACCTCCATTGAAATTGATGATCCTAATCAGTATCCCAGTAATGGATAAGAGCTGATTTACGGTCATTTTGAATTCGATATAGACTAATTAAAAAATTTAAGGGTGCATCCTCCCTCGAAACCTCACATTTTGTTTTATAGTGATGGACTAGCATCTAGCACAGTTTGCGAAATGTGAAAGTAAATAATGGCTGATATGGGTCCATTTTGAATTTGATTGAGTCGGAACTTTTCAAGATGCATCCTCAGCTGAAATCTCACATTTCATTCTATAGTAATGGTCTAGCCACCTAGCACGGTATACTAAATATCGGCCATGTTAAATTGAAATTTTGAATTTGATCAAGTCGAATTTTTTCAAGATGCATCCTCTCCTGTTTTATAGTAATGGTCTAGCCATCTTGTACAGTTTACCAAATAACGGCTATGTGAAAGTGAATAATGGCCGATAGGCGGCCATTTTAAATTTGATTGAGTCAATTTTTGTCAAGATGCATCCTCTCCTGAAATCTCACATTTTGTTTTATAGTAATGGTCCAGCTATCTAACACGGTTTACCAAATATCAGCAATGTGAAAGTAAATAGTGGCCGATAGGCGACCATTTTAAATTTGATTGAGTCGATTTTTTTTAAAAGGCATCCTCTCCCGAAGCGTCCCATTTTGTTTTATAGTAATGGTCTAGCTATCTGGCATGGTTTACATGATATCAGGCCTATCGAGGTAAATAATGCTGATTGTCGGCCATTTTCAATTCGAAGGTTAACAATTTTCAGGGTGCATCCTCCCCCGAAAACTCACATTTTGTTTTATAGTAATGGTCTAGCCATCTAGCACGGTTTACCAAATATCGGCAATGTAAAAATGAATAATGGCCGAAAAGGCGGCCATTTTGAATTTGATCAAGTCAAATTTTTTCAAGATGCATCCTCATCTGAAATCTCACATTTCGTTTTATAGTAATGGTCTAGCCATCTAGCACGGTTTACCAAGTATCGGCCATGTGAAAGTGAATAAGGGCCGATTAGCGGCCATTTTGAATTTTATTGAGTCGAATTTTTTCAAGATGCATCCTCTCCTGAAATCACACATGTTGTTTTATAGTAATGGTCTAGCCATCTAGCACGGTTTACCAAATAAGGGCCATGTGAAAGTGAATAATGGCCGATTGGCGGCCATTTTGAACTTGATCAAGTTGAAATTTTTCAAAATGCATCCTCTCCTGAAACCTTACAATTTGTTTTATAGTAATGGTGCAGCTATCTTGAGCGGCTTTCATGATATTCCGCAATATTAGGCCTGTCGAGGTGAATATTGGCCGATAGACGGCCATTATTAATTTTATTGATATGAAATTTTTAAAGATGCATCCTCTCCTGAAACCTCACAATTTGTTTTATAGTAATGGTGTAGCGATCTTGAGCGGTTTTCATGATATTCCGCAACATCAGGCCAGTCGAGGAGAATAATGGCCGATAGGCGGCCATTTTGAATTTTATCAACTTGAAATTATTCAAGATGCATTCTCTCCTGAAACCTTACAATTTGTTTAATAGTAATGGTGTAGTTATCTTGAGCGCTGTTCAAGATATTCCGCAATATCAGGCCTGTCGAGGTGAATAATGGCCGATAGGCGGCCATTTTGAATTTTATCGACTTAAAATTATTCAAGATGCATCCTCTCCTGAAACCTTACAATTTGTTTAATAGTAATGGTGTAGCTATCTTGAGCGGTTTTCATGATATTCCGCAATATCAGGCCTGCCGAGGTGAATAATGGCCGATAGGCGGCCATTTTGAATTTTATCAATATGAAATTTTTCAAGATGCATCCTCTCCTGAAACCTCACAATTTGTTTTATAGTAATGGTGTAGCTATCTTGAGCAGTTTTCATGATATTCCACAAAATCTTTCAGTCGGATTTACCGATGTTATAAATTAGGTCGAAGTGCTGGGTCAACTTCAAGGTGAAGGTCCAAAAACCTGAAAAGGCACAACTAGGGACCTTAGAGAACTTGTATGTGCAATATGACTGTAATCGGCCCAGTACTTTTCGAGCTCTCCTCCGGAAACGAAGTGTGCGTCTAAATAGGTCATAGTTCTGAACAAAAAGTAGGTCGAAGTTCATATACCCAAAAAGGCACAACTAGACCCCCTGGGGGTGTTGTGTGTAAAATTTGAAGACAATCGGACTAGTACTTTCAGAGATATGCTCCGGAAAAGAATTCACGGACGGCCCAATGGCCCAACGCCGTAACATCATCATTTTCCCCTCTGCGACCTTGCGTATTGAATTCAGAATAAAAATATTTCAACCTGTCCATTATCCACCTGGAAGTAGCCCACATACCAAAAATTGTTATCCTAGCTTATTTTCTTACAAAGTTATAGGCAAAAGAAGAGGTAAAAAACGGAGGCGGAATCCATAGCTCCCTCCGTCTCACCTACGGTGACGGTGGGAGCTAAAAAAGCATAAAAGACAAATTTGGTTATAAATGTTCACCACCTTATTACTATTCTGATTTACGAGCAGCTTCCATCTGGCACACTGGTCTGTGTCGCGGAATGTCAGTTATTTCTTTTGCGCCTCCCACCGGATAAAGACAACTTAAATTTACATATTATGCATGCTAATTATTTATATTCAGCGCCATGCAGAACTTCGAAACCATCCTTCCCCATTGGCCATGGATGGGAAATGATGAATGGTCATTGCAGACCAGTATGCTATACCAAATAGATCTCCCGTCAGTACGTCCACCACACCCAGGCAAATAAGAAATGGGTGACTGCTCTGATTCAGAGTGTGAGTCAGATTTATTTGAATCAGATTCTGACTCAGACTGATCACAATTGTTGCTACAAAGCTCATTCTTGTGACGTACTTGATGCTATTGCACGAGACACCGATTCATGTAACGTTTTCTATAAAAACTAAACTGTACATATGTTTAAAATAATTCAACTTACTGTTTTTTTCAATGTGAGAGTGCGATACTATGTTGTTGTCAAAGTTTGCATGTAACATGTTAGCGACTTTCCTATGACATTTTTCTCCACTTTTTAAATTATATAATTACTCTAGTCACTATCAGTTCATATTTGGAGCAGGCCATCTTAGATTTTCACATGAAGAAAGCACACAATTTTAAAAAGAACCCCACAAATCGATTTCACCCCGCAAAAATATATAAATGTTAGACCAACGTGTGTGACGCTGCCCAAAATTAAACCAACATTGGGTGAGTGTACAATGTTTGCTGGGAAAGCCCCCATGTCAATACATGCGTGGGGGTCAGCTGTTTCAAGATCCCCACAGTAATACAGTCAGTTAGCTTTCAAACACAACGCCCAGATAAGCGCATTTGTGGAAATATTACCTCATAGATGTCGCTCAAGTATATGGACTTGCTATGATTTGGGAACTTGCTCTTAATGTGGCAATTGGTATGAAATGCACACAGTATTATTATGGTATACCCACGGGCACTATAGCATTCTGGGGGACCCATGTCCTGCGTATTTTACCAGTTGACTTACCTTTATATATCGTGATAATTGTATTTTTGGCTGTGTCTACTAGTCTTTTATGAATTTTCACAAGATATCTTAGATTGTGATTTTAGTTTTAAATAGTTTTATAAGGTTTTATTAATAATGTTTATCATTTCGAGTCAATTATTGTTTTTCTTTACGTTATTTTGCTGAATATCAGATGATGTTTTCATTGAAAGATATGTTTTACAACTTACTTGTATTGTTTTTTGTAACCTCAAATAGCAGAGCACGTAACATTTTTAATTGATTCACTGTGAATTGATCATCTTGGGCTTTACCTTATGCTGAACGGCGGCCATCTTGGACTTTCACATGAAGGAAGCACACAGTTTTTAAAGTAACCCCACAAATTGATTCCTCACCCCAAAAATATATGAAAAAGAGGTGTCACATGAAATTTTAGGTCAGCCAGATCAAAAGTTAGCTGTTTATTACGGATTGCACCCCTCGGTGACACGTTTTCCTATTTTTGGGGTATAAATCTATAAATACTACTACTTTAACCTCAATAAATCCATTTCCTACATAAATGTATTCAAAAATGTGTTCAACTGGGAGACCAATGGATGAAATAAGTGAATTCTTGCTTTTCACCGTGACCGATGGCGGCCATTTTGAATTTTACTCTCTGGAAAATTCCGCCCGCCTTCTTAAAAGAGGCATAGGAGCATATTTTTTTACAAATACCTTAAGCTACCCAAAACAACCGTCAAATGTTACTTGCAGAAGGTTGGTCACGGAATCATGGTTTTGGACCCTACTATATATAATGATGTGGTCATTCGTGCATATAATAAAGATGTTTTAGCTATTAGAGGATGACAATGTTATGTCATCAAGTGATGAGACAGACAGTTCAAGTGACGATAATTTATTATTTGACTAATTTAAACCATCAAAATATGATTTAACTTTTATGGTTGTCTTATATATAGCTGACATATTGGATACTTTATGCTTTGGCACAGGATAGCGTCCAAATAACTTCAATTTAAGCCCATGTTATGTTTCGGAATAAGATCAAACCGAATGATATGTGTTTATTTCTGACTGAATGTTTCACATATATAATACATTGTTTTCAATGTGTTGTACTTCCACAATAGGGCACAGAATCAAAATATTTATATTACGGAACACCCTAGCATTATTGATATTAAACAACACTCCGAGGGCAACAATTTTCAGTTCCATCATACGACAAGAGAAGACGTGCTTAAAATTCTGAAAACGCTAAATCCAAAGAATGCAACTGGATGAGACAAAATTCCAGCTAAATTACTAAATTATGCCTCTTTCCAAATTGCCCCAGTTATTTCAAACATAATAAACAAGGCATTAGATGAAGGCACCTTTCCAAATATCCTAAAGATGTATACAAAAAATCTGACAAATTAAATAAATCCAATTATCGACCTGTGAGTATTTTTGGCAAAAGTTTTTGAAAAAGTTCTTGCCCACCAGATCATTCCCTTTTTAAACATCGTCTTCTCTTGTCACCTGTCAGCCTTCAGACAGGGTTATGGCTGTCAGGACACGCTGCTCACCCTTATTGAAAATTGGCGTAAATATATTTTAAAGAATAACAAAATTGGTGCTTTATTAATGGACCTTAGCAAAGCTTTCGACTGCATGCCACATGAACTTCTGATCGCAAAATTTAAAGCTTATGGTGTTCAGGATCAGTCAATCAAAATTATTAAATCATACCTCTCAGATCGTGAGCGACGTGTCCGGATAGGCAACGTGCACAGTTCATGGAAAAAGCACCATTAAGGGCGTGCCACAAGGTTCAGTTCTTTGTCCAATTTTCTTTAATGTATTCATAAATGACATTTTCTACTTTATTAAACGAGCACGCCTCACAAATTATGCAGATGACAACACTCTCTCTTTTGCACATCCAAATTTTCAAATTGTAGCAAAAGCTATGTGATTTCCATTAACTTAATGCAAGCAAATCCTGAGAAATTTCAGCTGATATTTTTTAATTGTAAAGTTGATTCTCCAGTGATACTAGACGGCTGTATAATTAAACTTGAAAAAGTAGTGGAACTTTTAGGCATTACTATTGATGAAAATTTGAGTTTTTCGATACACACAGAAGAAATTTGTAAGAAAGCTGGCAGACAGCTGAGCGCTCTGAGAAGATTGTCTTTTTATCTTGACAGCAAGGCTAAATTGGCTTTTTTCAGAGCGTTCATCCTCAGCCACTTTCAATACTGTTCAGCCGTCTGGTATCACTGTACTGCTCCAAGTGCTCGATGTATGGAAAAAATTCAGGAGAGGGCTCTAAAGTGTGTTTATTCCAACCATACCGCCTCATATGAGTCCCTCCTGAATAAAGCTCGCCTGCCATCTCTGGAAGTTTGGAGACAAATGAACATCGCAATTCAGACTTTAAAATTCTTAATGATTTATCACCGACATATCTCCTGGAACTGATTGAAAAACGAAAAAATTGAACAAACTATTATTTTACTCCAATGTTTAAAGGGTTCCTAAGTAGGTTTTGTACAGGCTTTGGCATTAAAGTATTGTTTATTCTGACGCACTATATATCCGAGAATATCATGCCATTGAGATTTTTTATGCACAGATTATGCTAATTAACTCTCTAATTAGCACCAAAAAAAACTTTCTTAAGCTCATTAAGTACATGATTTAACACTTAAGAACGATGAATTCGGGCTCTACCACCAACCACCTTGTCTGTGCCATTGTTTCTGTGCGTGTACTCGGAATGCTAATTAATCACTAATTTGGGCCCTAATTAAGGGACTATATCATTAATTGGTACATGCTGCGGCATTTAAGAATGCCTTGTTGGGATCCTGACGGTCTGTTCTACACATGATATAGGACTACTTCAAACCTTTCGTACTCGCAGTGCTAAGTAAAACCTTCTGGGCTCCTGGACTATGAGGCCGATCAGCGTTAGATTAACGTGCGAAGTTAATTGAAAATGTCATGCTCAATCGGATGTTGAAATATTTATAACACGATTTTTCTGGAAAAATGGCCCAAAAAAATTGGGGGATCCATGGTTGCATCCAATTCGTGTAGTACCGGTAACCATTCGTGCTATAACGGATAATTACTGAAACTTTATTTACTTTATTCAAACACACATTTTAGCGCTGAAATGGTTTAACATTCAGCGTTTGCAAGTAGGCCCTATCGACTTCGCGTCATCACTCACGCACGTGAGTTACTGTCACCTGTTGTGCCAACACCCTTATGAGTGTTATCGGAGTCGATCACATAGCTTGAGTGCTACTCGTTGTCTTCCTCGGGTCCTGTCGGATCTCTTCCTTGAGCAGTGTTATCACCTTGCCGAGTTGTTGCCGCTAGGCCTACAGCTAATTTACTAATCACCTTAAACCGCTAAGCGCGACTATAGTCAACGCTTTATTCCGTTTTAATCTCCTGTTAATAGCCGTTTAAACATCAAGATTTTTAAATTGTTTAGTCTTAAATTACAAATTAAACAAATACAAATAGTTTTCTCCACTTAAAGATGTGGGTCAAGGTAGTGAGACACAACTCTAATTGTGTGAAAATTTAAATTATTTAATTCAGCGGCTTAAGGGTTAATATATTAGTCACCATGAACAAATTTTCTACAATATTTGCTGTACAAAATAAATTTGTTGGCCTATCAACTTTCGTCATATATTTGTACATTTTTTGTTAATTTTTTGCAGTTCATTTTAATGGCACATAGCCTAAGTCTATATAGACATCAACACCAGGTTCAAGGTAGAGGTTAACCTTTGAAAATACATTGATAAATCGAATATAACAGGTGTAGCGAAGTTGTGGCGAGGTTACTTAGCCCCCTGTGGCGAGGTTACCAAAGCTGTGGCAAGGCTACTCAGCCTTCTGTGGCGAGGTTACCAAATCTGTGGCGAGACTACCTGCTACCATAACAGGAATAGGCCTACCCCAACAATATTGCGAGATATTGGCAATGGTACTAAATCTGACATTCCACCGATTTATCAGGTGACAGTCTAAAATTTCGTTGGAATCAGCAACATTTCAACTATATGGTTTCAGTAGCTCGTTTTCTGCCATACTTCATTTAAATTGTATTTGTAAGCAATAGGCCTATTATATGTTTTGGATCATGGGATGACGAACCTTGACTCTGTTCTAATAACGCTGAATAATAATATTGAAACTAATGCAGCGATACACAGCTCACAATTTGACAGTGTGGGCCGTAATGGGCATTTATTGGCGGCACCATCAACAGTAGGCCTAAACACCGCCATATAAATAATATTTTTCCTGCTTGGAAAGATAGGCGACTTACATTGGGAGTTGAAATTTGAAAAGATTCACTGGTAATGACTTCGTAGTTAATTCCACAGAAAATATATTATATATTTTAAATGGTTAATTCAGCAGGCGATCTGACGCGACACACTGTTTGTTCTGCGTTAGTGAACGTACTTTTTTACCCAGCGTTGGCCGAAGGTATGAAAGGGTTAATTTATATATCAACGTGCAATGTTGTCAATGGTGTCAATAGTCAATGGTGGGCGAATGTCGCCGACATTGAGAAAGCCACTGCAATCTCAAATTGTAGGACTGAGCGGACAGGGGTAAAGCAATATGTCCACATAATGAATATCATCAAAATAACACGATGGAAAGATTATTTTCAGCGTCACATGAAGGATGGAAATAATTATGATGATATTGAGATGACTGTGGGAATGAGAGGGTCGGGTTAAACACCCTAATTAGAGCGATGAGAACAGAACAGAGCTGGATTACACAACAGGTGATGACATCACCAGGAGTCCAGGACTGAGTGCGTCGTCTCCTGGACAGTCACTCACCACTCACTAAAACGCCAGGCACTCCACAATGTATAGTTAATATTGTCCTGTCGTCTATTACACTGGTCCAACATTAAACCAACATTGGCGGAACGACTCCTATCGCTGGAGAAGCAGTTCATATATGGTCTTGATCAGAGCACAAACTGCCATTACATTTCGGCAAGCAGCAGTAACAGTATACTTTCGTAGTACGCAGTTACTGCTGTTTGCTTTTGCACGGCAGCGTATTGGCGGTGAGAAATTACTATGATGTGTGAACAGGCATTGCAATAAAATCCGTTATTCAGTCGTATTACACACTAGAAATGTATAAATTATATGAATTTGCAATGCCTTTAACTGCCAAGGCCAAAAATCTACTTTTAATAATACAAAATTTGATATTTTTGAAGATAGATATCTTAGCCAAGACCTAACTTCTATATTGCATAACACTCCTCTAGATGTCAGTTGTGGGAGAGAGGGTGGGTGGGGGCTACCCAGACTGCCGGCCACTGTATCACCCTCTCTGGTGTCACCTGGTCACAGCCACACAGCAAACACGGGACATTGACACAATGTTAGCCTAATGGTGGCCCACCATTTACAACACTGGGCCAGCATTGGCCTACCAGTAGCATGGACTTAACACAATATATGTTCACCCGATGCTAGTTTAATGCTGGCCCATCATCTACAACCCTGGCTCAGCAGTAAAACAGCATTGGCTGAACGTCTCATTTTTTCCCCGGCACCGGCAACTTGATACACTGACACAATGCTAGTTAATGTTGGAACAGTGTTATAAATGATGGCACAACATTTAACAACCATTAGGTCAGTGCATTATGTTGACCGCCTAGAACAAGCATGACATAGAACCCTTCCGCTCACAGCAAAACCAAGTATCTGCTTATTTCACAAGTGTGCAGATACTGTCTATTGAAAATGCTGTTACTAACAAGAAGGAGGCAGTGACATCAGGAAGTATATACTTGATTTACAAGTTAGCAAATACGACCTTTTGGCAGCGCTATGGCAGGAAGAGCCAGTTAAGAAACAGTAAATGCCTAGTTTACCAGGGAGCAGATAATGCCTTTCGACTTTGCACAGGCAGAACAGATGTAAAGCGGAAGTTAACGACAGATGTTTGTCTTGAAAGTCAAACTAAAAACTTGAAGACTCTGTCTCCAAGCTAAACACCAATAATGTGCCTTGTGGGCCGGCGTAATACAAGGTTCATGTGACCTTAGAAGGCCATCAGATTCAGATAATGGGATAGTTAGTTATAAAGTTAATTAACAATGTTTGTTTATAACTGGCGGACACAGATAGTTGGCTAAGGATGACTGTTCAAATAATGGTGGCTTCACATGTTTAAAGACATCAGAGTATATCTCGAAGGGGTCAGTCCTTGCCCCTTCTTCTGGAGGTTGGTAGCTCAATGGCTGTTTCTTGATGGTAAAATCTGCAACCATGGTTCCTTGTCTCCTGGACTAATCAGCATTTGGCCAGGGTGAGTTGCTTCCTTGGAACAAATCGGTGAAGCAGTTCAAGCTCTTCAGAGTAACATGTCATTCGTCGGCCATCTTGAATTTCGTTGAAAAATTAAAAAAAGAGAAACAATTCTCCCGACTTTTTTCTCAGGGCCACTGAGCATACACAAAAGATCAAATTTGAGCTGTATAACCATATTACCAAATTTTGATAATAGCCAAAATGAGCAAAACTGAAATATCAGCTAAAATCCTAAAAAATAAAAAAAATATAAGTTTTTATTATCATAATCACACAAACAGCTAATCAGCACACATCCAGGGTAGGGGTTATTTCTTTGAACCAAACATGAAACAAATCCATGAAGCAGTTCAAGCTCTAGAGAGTGACATAGGATTTTGGCGGCCATCTTGGATTTTGTTTAAAAAGCTGAAAAACGCCAACAAAATTTACCGGGCAAATTCCCTAAGGCGAATATGCATACTGCAAATACTTGATCAGGGGTGTATAGCTATATTACCAAATTTTGATGATAGCCAAAATGAACAAAACTGAAATATCCGCTAAAATTCTGAAACGTAAAAAAAATCGAAGTTTCTATTATCTGAATCACACCAAAAACAAATCGGTACATGTGCAGGGTAAGGTCTTTTTGTTAAACTAAACAAAAAACAAATCTAGGAAGCAGTTCAAGCTCTAGAGAGCGACATAGGATTTTGGCGGCCATCTTGGATTTTGCAGAGGAAGCTGAGAAACGCAAAAAATTATCGGGCAAATTCCTTAGGGCCAATATGCATACTGCAAATATTTAGAAATACTCTGAGCAGGGATGTATAGCTATTTAAAAAATTTAGATGATAGCCAAAATGAACAAAACTGAAAAATCCGCTAAAATTCTGAAACGTAAAAAAATCATAGTTTTTATAATCAGAATCACACCAAAAAGTAATCAGCACATGTGCATAGTAAGGTCTTTCCTTTAAACCAAACATGAAACAAATCCATAAAGCGGTTCAAGCTCTACTAGAGAGCGACATAGGATTTTGGCAGCCATCTTGGATTTTGTTGAAGAAGCGGAAAAACGCTGAAAAAAATTTACAGGGCAAATTTCCTAGGGCCAATATGCATACTGCAAATATTTAGAAATAATCCAAGTAGGGTTGTATGGCTATATTACCAAATTTTGATGATGGCCAAAATGAGCAAAACAGAAATATCCACTAAAATACTAAAACGTAAAAAAATCATAGTTTTTATTATCAGAATCACACCAAAATCTAATCAGCTCATGGCCAGAGTAAGGTCTTTCTCTTAAACCAAACATGAAACAAATCGATAGAGCGGTTCAAGCTCTAGCGTGCACCATAGGCCACATACCTCATGAGATGCTACCACAACACCAGAAGCGTATCAGAAATGATGGAACATCTCCAGTGGCCTACATTAGCCCAGCGACGGTGCTGTCTTCGCCTATTCAAAATTAAAAATATTATTTTTGCAATAAATCCATCTACCTACCTCAAGCAGGGCCTACAAACTCGGTTGCCAGAACAAATTGCTATTCTTTCCTTGAATACAGGTGAGTTCGCCACACGGTAAGTTCACCACAAGTCAGTTCACCACAACTTTGGTGGCGAGTTTACCACAAAGGGTATTGGTGAGTTCACCACAGCGGCAGAGATAGGTTCGCCACAATTAGATTAGCATGTTTTATATAGTTTCTATATAAAAATAAATATTTTAATTATTTAGAATAATAGTAAATAAATAAAATACAAATAACATCAGGGTCTACATGTCATATGCAGCAGTTTATCACCACTCGATACAAATTTATAGTTTACCGCACTTGACGATCTATGCAAATAGACTATTATTATTCATAGGCCCATGTAACGTTATATCTAAATGTAATCCGATTTTGGTATTTCAGAATATTTGAAGACAAATAAACAAATGAAATTGTGTACAATTTTAGTAAATGTGAATATATATTTAGGCTATTGTCGGTGAAGGCCTACATAAATAATATGAAACAATGTTATATAAACATATAATATAGACTAATACATAAATAATATAATACAATGTGTTAATCAATGTACATACATAATGTAAAACAATTTTATTAACGTTTAATATAAAACAATGTTATTGAAGTAATATAGTATTCAGTGCAGCGTACAAAAATAATTTCATAGTCAGTGTAATTACATAATAATATGA